>CM039438.1:5000-605000 GCA_022379115.2 Bauhinia variegata
GAAGGGGATCATGTATTTCTTAAAGTTACACCCACCACAGGAGTCGGAAGATCTCTAAAGACCAAGAAACTACATCCCAGATACATTGGCCCCTTTCAAATTCTTAACAGAATTGGTCCTGTAGCTTACCAAGTAGCACTTCCTCCGAACCTATCCAATCTCCATAATGTTTTCCATGTTTCTCAACTTAACTATTACCCAGACCCTTCACATGTAATAAGTCATGAAAGAATAGTTTTGCAAGACAACTTGCATTATACAGTAGAACCTGAAGGGATTCTGGACAGAAAATCTAAAAAGCTGAGGAACAAGGAAATCCAATTAGTTAAAGTGCTATGGAAAGGTGCCACGGAAGAGGAAGCTACATGGGAAGTAGAAGATCAAATGAAAATGGATTATCCTTACCTCTTTGCTTAAGGTAAGCTAAATTTTGAGGACAAAATTTCTTTTAAGGGGGGGAGAATTGTAACATCCCCTAATTGGATTACCTAATTGATTGCCTAATTGAACCATATGTATGATTTTATGTGCATCATCCATATTCATATGCATGTTCAAAGCACTTCCTAATTGAATCTTTTGAATTGAATAGCTTATATGCATGTTTAAGGTATTCACTAATTGAACCTCTTGAATTGAATGGCTCATATGCATGTGATTATATTAGTTATGTTTACAACTTCATGTGAACAAACATGTGTGCATGTTTATGGCAAGTAGGAATTGAATACCTTACATAAACATGTGTAATTAGAATTATGTTATTTCATTCATAAGGACCAAATTGAATAAGATTTTTATAAGTTGTGGCACATCCATAAATAACCAAAAGTGGGAAACAACTAGTTGGAATGGAATGAGAGAACTAGACTAAGCTAGTTGGATTGAAAGGATCTAGTCTCAATGGAGCCAAGAAGGCAGAAGCCTTTTGCCCTCTCATCCACGCCACTTGCCATGCATCAAACCCCCAAACCTTTGTCTTGAACTTGGTCAAAGTGTCAACCAATGAAATAGTGACATTAGGCATGACTTGTGTGGATATTCCATGATACTTATGCATATAATAAATGAAGGAAAATGGGAGAGAATTCTAGACCAAGTGAGAGGCGGCAAGCAGGGCTGCAAGGGGGAAAGAAAAGAAATAAAAAGGGGGAGAAGAGAGCTAGGCGTGCAAGAGAAAAGAAGGAGAAGAAAGAAGAAAAACAAGAGAGGAAAGCAAGCTTGTGTGAACCCTAGTGTTCTTGACTTATCAACCACTTGAAGCAACCATCTAACTAGCCTCAAAAGAGAAAGGAAAGCTGCCATAGAGACCCTAGAAGAGAAACCCTAGGGCTGACAAGGAAGAAATTGAAGACAAAAGGTAGTTAGTTTAATTCAAGCATGGGTAGTTAGTTTAATTCAAGCATAGGTTATGTGTGCTTGTATGGTGAAATTTCTGCACTCTTGCTATTGCTAATTCTTGTCACTTATGTACTATGATTTAATGTCATTTTTGTGTGTGTGAATGGATGCTGGATTGCTGTTCTTATGATGGTTTTGTGCTGTATATGTTCTGCCCTAAAAGATAAGCATACAAACTCACAAAGTGGTATGAGAAGAGTATGAAGAAAGTTGTATAACCATGGGGTATGGGGTATGCCAAAATGGTACCAAAAGTGGCATCTATGGACTGAATGATGTATGAATACCTCATAGGGGTAAGTAGTGCCCAAAAGATAGCACTAAACAGCCCTCACCCTATGAGCAAGTAATGGTGCAAGAAAAGAGCACCAAATCCATGTATGCTGTCCATAAAGACCCCTATACTTGGTTATACCTCTTTCTTTGTAATTTCTTCTTATTACCCTCCATTATTTCATCCTTAACCCTTGTTTGAATGAGCTAACTACTGAGAAATCATTGGTTTCTCATATTATTAGTGTTGATGATTTTAATACAGGTGACAAGCCAAAAGAGGTAACTCAAGATTGAATATGGATGCTGGCTGTTTTCTGTTGTGATTAGGGATGATCCTTATGTAATGAATTTTGAGGATTTGGTGATGTAAATTTGAACTATATTTAGGGTTCTTTAAAGTAGATACTTGTCTCTTGTATGTTACATACTCATGTGAATTCCAAAGATGACAGATTTGACTAGTATACATTGTGGTGAAAATCTGCTCTTCTGGCCAGCTTGAAACCACGAATTTTTAGCATCTTCAAACCACGAGATAATTACATGAAATTAATTCTACAAGCTCCTGAAACACTCTACTTCACGTATACCAATTTTCAGAATTTTTTCCCTAGCCAATTAATACAGAAAATTCTTCAAAGTTACACCTCAGAATTTTACCGGTAAACAGGACAGTTTCCATACTTTGCTTAATTGACCTAGCAAACAAACGAAATTTTGTACAAAAATTTTTCCACACATTCTGGACACATCAAAATTGATTTCTGGAGCTTTTCATAATTTTTAGACATTTATACACCATGTTTCCATATTTTGTAAAAACGGGGCAGTAAGCAGTCAAAGCCTGAAATCAGTCCACTTGAACCAAAACTTTTTATTTTCAATTTCCTTAGTGAATTGATATTAATGGAAAGTGTTTTCAAAAATTTGAGGGTTAAAATGGGATGTTACATTTTTAGTATCAGAGCACAAGGTTTAGGGACCATTACTTAAGGAAAAAAAAAAAAAAAAACTTGAAAGAGTTGTTGTGTATGCTTGGTTATTCTTTCCTTGATGCTTGTAATGCAACTTGGGATGTTATGGTATGTATTGTTGTGTATTTGTTTATGTGATGTCCTCTGATTAAGAGATTTGTGATGTTGATTATGAGTTATTTACTGAATCCTTGAGATGGATGAATTTATAGGCTAGGGTATTTAGGAAATGACATGGACATAGGCGGATTTAGTGAGATGAAATTTTCCTTGTGGCATAAGTAGTGAATTGGATTCCTTTTGTGCCCAGGGATAAGATGTCTGTTTCTAAAAAGAGTACATCCTCTGATCCTGTAAGAGAACTTGCCAGAGTAGTTGAGGGACTGGCTTCAAATCAAGCTGCCACTGCTCAATTACTTCAGCAGCTCTTGCAAGGAAATCATCAAACTAATGTGGGTGAAAGTGTCAATCAGCAAGGGAATCAACTTAACAGGTTGATGACCCAATTTAGAAAGGCAAATCCCCCATCCTTCCTTAGTGGAGCTGACCCGGATAGAGCTGAAAGGTGGTTAACTCAAATTCAGAAAATATTGAGCATCTTTGAATACACCAGTGAACAGAAGGTGATAATGGCTACATACATGCTCGAAGGGGAAGCAGAATACTGGTGGAGAGGAACTAAGATGCTATTGGAGAGCAAGGGAGAAGTGATAGATTGGGAAAGATTTGAAGAAGCTTATATGGAAAAGTATTTTCCGGAGAACATTAGAATTCAGAAAGAGACCGAATTTCTCACCTTGCAACAGGGAGATATGACCGTGGCACAATACATAGCTAACTTTGAGGAGTTACCTAAATTCTCCAAGTATGCCAAAGAAAATATGAATGAGGAATGGAAATGCATTCACTTGCAAAGGGGATTGAAGCCGGAACTTAAGGACAGGGTGGCTGTCCTAGAGATGAGGGAATATCCCAAGTTAGTTAATATGCTTGGGATAGTTGAGGAAAACTATAATGCCTGTCGAATGGAGATGAGAAAGAGAGCTGAAAAGAGGAGCCAACCTCCCTTTGACAGGAGCAAAGCTGAAGGAAAAAGGCCAAAGCTTCCCAAGGCTCCACAACCTTCTATCACTTCCAAGGGTAACCAACCCTTGGTGGAGCCGGGAAATTGTCCAACATGTGGCAAGAACCCCGAACCCCGAACCCCGAACCCTGAACCCTGAACCCCAGACCCCAGACCCCAGACCCCAGACCCCGACCCCGACCCCGACCCCCGACCCTCCACCCTCAACCCTCAACCCTCAACCCTCAACCCTCAAACCCTCAAACCTTCAACCCTCAACCCGCAACCCCCAAACCCCTAACCCTAAACCCCTAAACCCCTCAACCCTCAACCCGCAACCCCCAACCCCCAACCCCGAACCCTTAAACCCTTAAACCCTCAACCCAAAACCCAAAACCCCAAAACCACTGAACCCTGAACCCTGAACCCTAAACCCAACACCCAACACCCCAGACCCGAAACCTCAAACCCCAAACCCCAAACCCAAACCCTAACCCCTCAACCCTAAACCCCGAACCCTAAACCCCGAACCCCGAACCCCGAACCCTCACCCAAACCCCAAACCCAAAACCCATAACCCAAAACCCATAACCCAAAACCCAAAACCCAAGACCCAACACCCAAGACCCTAAACCCTAAACCCCAAACCCCAAACCTTAAACCCCAAACCCAAAACCCCAAAACCCTCAAACCCTAACCCTAACCCCTCAACCCTAAACCCTACACCCTAAACCCCAAACTCGAACCCCAAACCCTTGAACCCTGAACCGTGAAAAGCCTAAATTGAAAACCCTAAACCCTAAACCCTACACCCTAAACCCTTAAACCCCAAACCCTAAAACCCTAAAACCCTAAACCTTGAACCCCGAACCGCAAACTCTAAATGAACCTTAAACCCCAAACCCCTAAACCCTAACCCCAAACCTAAACCTCAAACCCTAACAACTAAACCTTAACCCTAAACCCTAAACCTTGGACCTAAACTCAAAACCCTAAACCTTAAACGCAAATCCTTCACCCTTGAAACCTAAACCCTAAATCGTAAACCCAAAACACCAAACCCATAACCATAAACCCAAAACCCAAAATCTAAAAACCCTTAACCCTAAAACCAAAACTCTAAATCCTAAACCTTGAAACTTCAACCCTAAACCCAAATTACAAAACCCCAAATCCTAAATCCTAAACTCAAACCCCCAAAACCCATATCCCTAAACTCTAAGCCCCAAATCTAAAACTCAAAACCATAAACCCTAACCCTAACCCTAAATCCCAAAGCCCCAAACCCTAAACCCTCATTCCCTAACCCCTAAGCCCTCAGCCTGATCTCAAACCCCAAACCCTAAACACCAAACCCAAATCCTCAAACTCCAAACCTTAAACCCTAAACCCTCAACCATAGACCCTAGACCCTAGATCTTGGACCTTCGACCTTAAATCATAAACCCTAAACCCTAATCCCTAAACCTTAAATCAAAAACCAAAAAATCATAACTCAAGGAGCCAAACTTGATTAAGGATGGCAACAAGGCAGGACAATGTGGAGAGTGTGGTCCCCGTCCTTGATCTCCGCCATAGAAGTTTTTCCCATTTGCATCTCTACCCAAAACATTTTTCCCTCGATGTTTTTTATGGGAACCAAAATGATTTCTCCAAGATGAGATGTATGCATTGGGGCAAGAAGAATTACTGAACGGATGGGCCCAAAGTGGGCCCAAAAGCGTTGGGTCCTTGAGAGTTCAGAAATCATCGTTCTCATCCTTCGTTCATTATAAAACATGAGTAAATGGAATTAGGGTAACATTGCTGCAAGAGCCACACTCAGAGCGTAAGCAGTAAGTGAGGCGTTGCTGCCCCCAATTACCCTCGTGCCTGCTCTTCCCAATTGCAAGCATGGTATGATATCCATCTATTCCTTTTCGTCCAGCATTCAATTATCTATATCTTTCTAAAATAATAGTGTTGGTGAAAGTGAAATGGCCTAGCACTCATTGAAATAATTATATAGTTTGCTCAAATTCCCAGCATCTTGGAGTACAATTATAGTTTGAAGTCTTGGGTTTCTCTTCGTTTTATTTTTCTTTTCAGTTTCTGGTTAAAACCTAAATTTAAGATGCATAAAGGGTGAGGGCTGCATTGGGATTCTGGGAGAGGTGAGTACTCGGGACAATTGCGAGAAGGGGAGACAGAGGGCGGATGGTGTTGTTTCGTGAACGTGGGTTATAAAGGAAATAAATGGGCGAAATATAGGCGAGGCTCATGCTTGCGATAATGGTCTCAACTGGGGTTAATTTATTCTTATGGAAATTATGTTTTTCATTATTCAGATCATTCCAGAGAAGAATCGTCGAGAGATCTGCAAGTACCTCTTCCAAGGTTAGTCCCTTTTGTCATTAAGGAAAATTTTGATTAGTTCCTTTCTTCTTCTTCTTTTTTTAATAAATAAGTATTGTTGTTTTCCTTCCAGAGGGAGTTTGCTTTGCAAAGAAGGATTTCAATCTGGCTAAACACCCTGAGATTGATGTACCCAATCTACAGGTGATTAAGCTGATGCAGAGCTTCAAGTCCAGGGAATATGTGCGCGAGACCTTTGCTTGGATGCACTATTACTGGTTCCTCACTAATGATGGCATTGAGTTCCTTAGAAATTATCTCAATCTTCCTTCTGAAATTGTGCCTGCTACTCTGAAGAAACAAGCAAAACCTGCTGGCAGATCATTTGGTGGCCCACCTGGTGATCGTCCAAGGTAAATCGTCTGCTCTCATTTTCTATCAAATTGGCATATCACGGTCTTTAGCTCATTATAACACCTGATATGCTTGTACTTAACATGGTTGCCGGTATGATTATTCTATACCTGGTTGCATCCTGGCTAATATACAATGATCGTGAAGCAGAGGTCCTCCTCGCTTTGATGGAGATCGGAGGTTTGGCGACCGGGATGGATATCGTGGAGGTCCCCGGGGACCTGGTGGTGACTTGGGAGAAAAAGGCGGAGCACCTGCTGATTACAGGCCTTCTTTTGGGGTAACTTATTCAAGATTTTCGGCATTATTGTTGTTCGTCACCATTTTACAGTGCTCTCATATAAATAAAAGCAATAGTTTCGGGGTGTTAACTTCAGAAAGTGATCCTAATGTGTTCATAAACAATATTTGACGTATCTGATTGTTAGTAATCAATTTGTAGGGTCCTGGTGGAAGGTCGGGCTTCGGCCGTGGTGCTGGCGGTTATGGAGCACAAGCTAGTTCAAACCTTGGCCAAATGCTATAGTTTCTTACAGTTTTCACCGTTAGTTATCTACCTAGACGAATGTGGGTGTCGCTGGAGTTACTAGGAGATCCTCCCCACTCTGGTAGTTTTAAGGGATCGGACAGTTTTCTTTGTCTTGATTTATTCATGCAATGAAGATTTTTGAACTTCGAGTCTTTTTAGCTAAACGTTGCTTCCCTATTGGCCCATACCTGCTTAAGTTTGCCTGTCGTTTGCAATTTTGTGCCTGCAAATATGTCCAATTATGATGTGTGTTTTTTTTTTTTTTTTTCAATTGATTGGCAAAATATATTTCATTGTCAATCAATTTGATGTTTTAAAATTCGAAAGTTGTTACTCAAGAAACAAAGTGCATTAGTGTCTCCAGTCTAAAATTTCACACATCTTCTAATAGTAGAACAATTCCATTTATAACTATCCACTTCACTTGGATAGGCGAGAATTAATATACTCTAACCTCGTTTAACAAGATCGGTTACGACGTTTATGTGGCCTTAGCCAGGATCAAACTTCTTCCTGGATTTTACATAAGGATCATTCTCATCAACTTTGTGACTTCATGTTCCTCTTCCTCGTTGCAAATGTGCGGTGCTACATCAACCATTGTCTATTGCGATCTTTTCACCGGGGCTTTCTTTTGGCAGGTCCACATGAATTCGTATTACCTCAGACTTCTAACATGCCTATGCTCTAACGATGAGCAGGAATTATGGGAATTCGTGAAGGAAAAAAGAATTTGACAATGACATTTCCAATGCAACCTAAGACACTAGATTCAACGTCGAAGCATCATATCGAACAGAAGCTAGCTGACCTTAATCTATAAATATACCAGTACTCTTAGTAAATATGTTTCTCATTCTTGTCCAAATTTGAGTAGGGAATCAATCCGCTGAAACTCCTCTAACTTCGGTCAAAATATAAATTCGAACCGGATGCATTTCTATATATATATATGTAATAATGGTATTACTATTTGCGACTATCCGATGTCCAGAAAACTTGAAGGTCTTCTTTCTACTTTCTACCATCCATCAATCCGTAAAAATAACCAACTTTTAAATTCATATATATTCACTCATCTTAAATTGAGTTGAAAATTGTACGGAAATCTCTATCCATAGTTAAGAAAAAAAACTAAAGCTTAATATTTGCTAACGTCTCATTTTACTGTTGAGGGTATGCCCTTTTTTATGTAATTGAGTTTTAGAGTTGAATATATAATTCTTCATCTTCTTCCAATAAATAATCTGAAATGAAATTATTATCAAGTCATAAATTGATGAATTTTATTTTTATATATTTTTATTTCGTAAATTAATAATAGGCTAAACTATGCTCATATTGATGAGTGAAAACTTGGCGGTGAAGGAATTGGATAACTAAATTAATCTATTTGGGCCATTAACCAAACTAAGACAGGCTTAGAAGTCCACTAACTGAAACCAACAAGCTCCACCGCACCATGAACCATGGTGCCGATTTGCTTTGCTTGTGGTGGACAGGACAGGAGTTTCAACATCAGCATCGACTTCGCCTTCGACTGTTCATTTCCATGAAACAAGTGCGGCAATGACGGAAGAAGAATCAGCAGCAGTAGAAAACATAGATGTGCAAGTTGTGAGAGTGGTAGAACAAGCAAAGGAGCTGCAGGAGCTGGTTGCAAACCACATCGCCGAAGCCACAAATGAAGAGCATTCACTCCGCCAACACGCCCTTGCTCTTGATTCTTCTATTCATCGCCTCCGATCGTTGCTCGAGTCTCTCCTCTCTCGTAAGCTCTTGGCTCCCAAGTTAGCGGACAAGGTAACCAAACCCAAAAAAAGAAAAAAAAAAATCTCCTTAATTTTGTTTTATGTTGAAAATTTCAGTCCATTTCACCCTTTGCTTCTAATTCTAATGGCCCATTTGCATAATGATATATGATTTGTCAATCCTACCACTTTAGGTACGATTTACTAATAAATGAATTCATTTCATTTTTATATTAGCCATGTTCGAAACCTTCCTGTTATTGCTTTCTTCTTATCATGATAATGAATTTCATCATCTAGGACGCTTTCTGAGGATGTTTTTGGGTCCAATTAATGTGCATGCCTCTCGGAAGGATGTCCGCTTGAAGGTTAAAGAGGAATACAACAGTTACAGGGTATACTTCTCTCTATCTCCCTCTATTCAAATGTAAAATCTCACTTAACCATAGTTGGAGCATCTTTTAAAATGGATATGGCTATTGACATTTACCTATATATGACATGGCATCCTTTTGGATAAGGTTATTGCTTCTGTTGTTATACACCCGATAGTTACCAATAGCACCGCTTTTTCATTGGCATTATAAATGTTGTATTAAAAGTTTCTTTATATCAGAAAACGTATTAATTTCTAGCTATTTCCATCTCAATGTTACGGATGCACTCTTTAATTTCTAGCATCGAGTGTAATAGTGTGTGAAACTTCTCTGAAAACAACCCTTTTGTTCAGGATAGAACTGCCCTTCTATTTCTTCTCTTCCCATCGACGCTGCTTATTCTAAGATCTTGGATTTGGGCTGGGTGCATGCCAGCTTTCCCAGTGCAACTTTACCAGGTATTTACTTACAAGCCTCTCTTGTTTATGGGATGCTGTATTTACTTACCCACATGATGAAAAATCCCTATGCTATTTTTATTTACAGGCGTGGCTTTTATTACTTTACACTGGCTTGGCATTACGAGAGAACATATTGAGAGTCAATGGAAGTGATATTCGTCCATGGTAAAGTCATGAACTCTTTGTTCATTTCAGCCTTGTGACAGTAAATAGTTTAGTGCTGCTTTGCTAAGAGACACATGTAGGCAATTAGATCATTCAAAGAAACTATAATAGAAATAGTACTAGATGAAAGCAGTCCAGGTTTCTCACTTTGGGCTACTTAGTCACGAGACTGACGAATATTGCATTGTTTGGATAAACATTTTTTGTCAAATATTATATATGATTTTAACATAGTTATATATTACTATTGTTGTTTTTATATAAAAATATATCACATGATGTGTCCTATCTATTGGTTTTGTTGTTATCTTGTCTGTTTCTATGTCATGTCTAAGTATTCTGTGCTTTGTTGGTCTGATCATCCACATATTGGGTGGGGAATTTGGGGAAGGGCGGAGGTTTGTGAACATTGGACACCATCTTTTAGCCAATTAACTGAATAAACCATTACAGGTGGATATACCATCATTATTGTGCGATGATTATGGCACTTGTGAGTCTCACTTGGGAGATTAAAGGACACGAAGATTGTATGCAAAAACAGGTTGCTTTTCTTCACCTATGCCTATGGCTTTCCTTTTTTCTTTTTTCCCCCTTTTCCTTATATGATTCTTTTCCTCTGGTTAATTTTTTAATAATTCATGCAGAGCGGTGTACGTCTTTTCCTACGGTGGGCTGTAATGCAAGGGGTTGCAATGCTTTTACAAAATAAATATCAACGACAGAGGCTTTATACTCGAATTGCTCTAGGAAAGGTGCCATTTTTTAATCAGTATATCTACCCAAGTTTTTCTTTTTAGTTTGTTCTATTTTAATTTAATTTTTCCACCTAATCTTTACATCATCCTGCTTCTCCCTTTCACCTCTTTGGGTCACCTTTTTCTGTTATTTTAATGTATCAATGAATTATGTTTGCAATCATGATTTTAATTGTGTTCCAACTAGTTTAGTTTTATTGTGAAACCTCTCATAGCATACAGACAGATAAATAAATATATATATATATATATAGTTTTTCATTTTTATTATTATTATTTTTATTTTTATTTTTTTTTGGTTTCAGGCTAAGAGGATGGATGTTGTTTGGGGAGAAACAGCTGGTGTGGATGGCCAACTGTGGTTGTTGTGTCCCATACTTTTCATATTGCAGGTAAATCTTGTGACCTCTGTTACTCAAGTCTATTGATTGACTGATGTTTTGTTGTTTTTGTTCTTGTTTTATGTCTATGTATTTATCATGTTGGTAATTATTTTCTTGTACCTTTAAATGTTTTGCATGTTGTCTGACAATGTATTTTGAAGATGCAGATCTTATTTGAAAATGAGGTTTGCTAAAACTGTTCTACACGGATTCTTTGGCTGCTATGCAGGCAAAATCTAAGCTAGTAAAGGATTAGGAGTAATATTTTGGTATGTGCATGGCATAGAGTTTATTGCTCTATCCTTGTACATTGTTTAATGTTACTCTGGTTCCAAACTGAAATCAATAAGAAAAATGTTTTCTTCTGCATTATTTTTTATTCAATCGTGTTCATTTCCTGGTTTAGGGATTTCAAGCATATGTAGGCCTATTGTTGCTCAGGACTGCATTCATTGGAGTTGTTTCTGAGTGGCAGGTACGATTTTACTATTTGAGGGCCTACTTCTTTATTGTACATCAATTGGTTAAAAAAAGAAAAGGGATTCAGTGATGTAATGTGTAACAATGAAATCTACTTGGGCAGGTAGTATTTTGTGGTGGCCTATTGGTTTTGATGGCTGCGGGGAACTTTCTAAATACAGTACAGACTCTGATGGCAAAGTCAAGATTTAAGGCAAAGATGAGAAGAAGCAAGAGCAAGTAGGAACTGAGTTAGCACATATGTGACTCCCTGATCTTGAATACCTTCAGGAATTTTGGCTCTTATTTCAGTTTTGACCACAACGAAGCTAATGATCATTTTGGTTTTCCCACCTGCCCTTTTTGTGCTGTAGCATCATTTGTTTACAAGTCTTAAAGCACAAGCATGAAGGTGGATCAATGAGTCCTGTAATTTCTGTTATCCACTTTTTCAAGTCAGCATATTTGTCCCTAATGATTTTAGGTGTTTTGCAGGCATCTTGCGGCCCGGAAATCATTGTTAAAATACCTTGTGAGATTGATCTTATTTAGGCCCAAAATGTAAAATAAGTTTGGGTAAGTTGAGCCATTTCCTTATTGCGCTTCATTTAGGTTTTGTGTAGTCTACTATAATTGTGTTTTCATAGGATTACTCGTAGATTTGACTATTCTATGCGGAAGAAGACTATGTTATGTTCCAATTTAATAATCAGTCATTGTCCATTGGCCGCGATATGCTGCATTTGGTCAAGCAGAACGACGTAATATAAGCAAAAACTATGTCCTATCCGGTGTCTGATAGAAACTAGGAATGTCAAGTGAGGAGCGATGAATTTGCATGTTTGGATGAATTTGACCGCAAATAAATAATAACCCGAGTGAAGAAACCACAGTGGGTCATATTTGGCGAAGAAGCAAATAGGAAAGCAGGATTTAAGAAGAAAATAAGTAAGATTGAGAATCTTTACTAAGCAAGGCACTGATACGATATCATTTAATTTAACAGAGCTCCAGCTTGTGAAAGGGATCGATGGACTTGACCATAGTGACAATGCACTGGCAATCTACCGAGACTGATCGGAGAGCATCCAACTCTGCATGTGCATGGAATGGATATTAGTGTTATGACCTAGATAACCCATAAAACCGACTATCCGGTTGAGTTGCCTGAAGCTCCCATTTAACAAGTCGATCGAGGTTCCTTAGCCACATTATGGAGTGTGGGGGAGCATGGAGTTTAGGCGGAGAAGGGTGTATTTAAGGGGAAGAGAAAATGGTAATCTTGCTTTGAAAATGAAGCGGATAAAGAAAAGGTAAAAGAAAGACAATAAATCATCATGTAATTGTGAGCATATCTCTAACCTAAGCTACCAATTTCTCTCTTACTTTTTGGCCTCCATAAACATTTCACTAGTTATCTACCCCGAGTTTAAGCCCTATTAAGAGTATCTCTTATGATTGCGTAAATTCTCATATTTTTCTCTATCAAAAGTGCAACATATCAACAATCCTATGCAAAACATATCAACTATTAGATTGTTACATGGGACAATTTCCTTTATAATAATTAATAGATAAATTTTTGACTTACAGAAATTCAACTATCTATTTACCACGATTCTAGGCCCTGTTAAGGCTATCTCTGTCAAATAGTGGAAATATATAAATCTTCCCATCTAAACTGTCCCATGTGACAGACAATTCATTGTTACATGGGCCAATTTCTAATGCAATAATTATTAGTTAATTTTCTGACTTACAGATACAGTTATCTAACAATAAGGAGGATGTCACACGCAAAATACAAATTGGATGGTTAAAATGGATAAAGGTTTTTTGAATTATTTGTGATCATAAAATAGTTACTAAGAAAAAGGAGAATTTAATCATATTGCTATTCAACTAATTGTGTTTTATGACAATGAATGTTAAGTATAGAAAAGACAATAAAAACATAAAATGAAAGTATTAAAAATGAGTATAAAAAATGAGAATGATAAGACGAATATGTGCACCTATTGGAGATACAAAATATGAGACATGGCACAATTTCCTTTTCTAATAATTAATGGTTAATTTTTACGATTCATAAACATTCAACTATATACTTTCTCCATTTGATTGTTATTTAAAGTTTTGGTAAAAAAATTTAAGAAAAAAAAATTATTGATAATTTATTTTCTTTAATATACTGATTTTACTTAATTAGTATTTTAATAATAAATAATTTTATTATTTTCTTTCAAATGTTGAATAGTTATATATTAATTACTTGTTAAAAGTATAAATAAAAAATATTTAATGATGGATTGATACCATAAATGACAGTTAAAGAGAGAGGAAAAAGATGGGAATAGGTATTTCAATTCTCAGTTTTGTTAATGCTATTCTTGTAATTATACAAAATTTGATATTCTTTTCCATCAAAAAGTGCAATATATGTTAACAATTTCGCGTAACTATCAGATTGTCCGATGTGACAATTTATTATTATATGGGACAATTTCATTTATAATAATCAATACATACTACTTTCATTTTTTAACCCAAAAAGACAGTGATAGTTAAAACGGATGTAGAGGTTAATTTTACCTCTTATAGATATTCTACTAATTATCTTCAATGACTCTAAGACCTGTTAAGTAACAAAATGTCCCGTGTAACTATTAAATTGTTAATGTGCCAATTAATTAGTAGGCGTGAGATATATATTTTTGACTTATTCTTCATTTGAGTTTTTTGTGGGAATTATAAGTAAAATTGTCATAAAAATAAAATGTTTGAGGTTTAATTTATTTATCTTTTTAAATGGAATTAGTTAATATCTAAAGATATTATTGTAAAAATTCATATGCACTTTATAAAAAAAACGGAAAATGACTAAATAAAAGCAAGAGAATTTTCAAATAAGTGGATTTGCACAGGGAAGATGACTAATATGGGTGAAAAAATAAAATAAAATTAGACAAATTGGTGAGACAATAAACAATTAAATGTAGTGGAAAAATGGATAAATTACTAGTAGTATTCACTTTTATGATTATATTGCTTCAAGGTGTTGGCCATAAAAATGAGATACAAGTTTGTAAGTACTTGAATTCTACCAGGAATCTGTCATGCCTCCATGTTTTTGCGATTAAATCTAGTACTCCACATGACACCGTTATACATGTAATCAACTAAATTTGGATTAAGTTAAACAACAGAATTTAAAATCAACATCTATGGGATATATGAAGTGCAACGTAGACACTTGGTAACGATCTATAATCTTCATTCAACAAAAGCCAACATTATCAATAAAAGCATTCGGTCGTATCATCACCTCAACAAAAGTACCTACTCTAACGCACACCGTACAAATGACTTTCAAAATAGGACCAAAATTCCAAGTGCATACTTGTGAACAAAAATGAAAATTTCAACAAACTCTACCGGCAATGTCATATCCCAAGAATCTGCAAAAATTAAAATTTCAACATAAAAATAACGGTAAGACTAGGTAAAACATGAAATCATAAGCCAAGTACAATCATGAAAAAATTCTGAGAGGCATACAAATGGGCACCCGATATAAAACTATCGACAGGTGGCTAACGATAATAAACAAGCAAAAGCAGGTTATCCTATTGAGGCATCAGCTCACGAACTCCAAAAACTAATCTCTACAATGAAGAATCTAAAAGTATTGAAGGCAAGATGGGTTATAGGATATAAAGCCAAACAAACTCAAGAATCAATTAATAATCGAAAGAAATTTTACCTTATATGTTGCTAGGGTACATGAATACTCTTACCCTTGCTCCCTGCAAAGCACCAAACTCAAAATAATGACACTAGTCGTACAAAATTTCAATAGGATTAAAACTAATGCTCCCAAATTATTACCATTGATCTGGGTGGGAGATTGGACTTAAACTTTGCCCGCACAACACCACTGTTACCATGTGGCCTGGTAGCCTTACCCCAGATGCACCGATAATGGCTTCCGTTCTTCTTCACCTTGGCCTTGTAGATATAGGCCATTCGCTTTCCAGCATACGATGCTACCTCTTCTTTGGTGTTCACTCCCTCAATTTGGATCAGGGATGTGTTTGGGTACTGATTGGACTTGGACCTGAACAAAACCACCACAATTGTAAACCAAATAGCTTACAGTCTGACCGATAAGAAATGAGACCAAAATATATATATATATATAAAAAAAAAAGATCGGGAAAGTCTTACCTCTTGTACCCAAGGATTGTGCCTCTTACATACAGTCTATGTACAAGAAAAAGAAAATCATAATATTAGTTTATTGGGTGATAAAAGTCCACGTGAAAAAGGAAAACATACATAGAGCTTCTGTTATATGTTAAATAAATCATCAGTAAGTTACAAAAGACAAGGACTCGCAATTCTATCATGACATTCTATGTACTAATACATATCAATGAATTGAAAAGTTACCAAAAGCTAGAATGCTGATTCCTCACGATCAGCCCTTTTTATTATAAGCTAAACAAAACAAAAAAGAAAGAGGTTTCAATTTGACTAGTTTCAGCTTTCAACCATTACAGAGTCACTCCAAATTTGCGTAATTGCCCATTCTTTCTCAGCAAAAAGTCGCTAAATGACTTCCTTAACTACTATTGTACTGATAACCAGTGCAGAATGCCAACGCGGTTATGTAGAATACAATATTAGAGCGCGGTTTTGTGGTCATGCATTACAATGGGTTGAAAATATGTCCCCTGTAATTTCTCAAATGCCTAATCATCGATCAAGGCAGCACTTCCTCTACGTAACATATCCTTCTACAGACAATAAAGTCACTACGCAGATGCAGTTCAATCAGCGTAAATCAGGGAGGTGTCATGGCAAGATCCATAACTAAAAATAAAGTTTTAAAATCAGAAGCAACAGATTTCGCTGAGAATAATGAGTATAATCCATGTCCACTTCCGAGTATCAAGCAAAGAATACTACGAAAAATAAATTATTCGTTATTGGTATTAATATCAGAAAACAAGTACTGATTTTATTTTCATAGGAACAAATTCGGTCCATTTTAAGAGTTAAGAAAGATCGTTTGTGTATAGAATAGAGCCGAACATGGATTAGAACCAAGTAGCAACGGGGTTGAGAAGACAAAAGATAAAGAGCCGGTTACAACTATAAACCAAGCAGGTCACCATAACAGAAGTTCAGAAGATAATGCAGAGAATGTCGACATAATCCAGTAAGCCAAATCGAACAACAATTATCAGAATTCGACAAGGAAAGAAAAATCGAGGGGATACCGGGAAGCAAAATAAGAGAGAGGAAATATTGGGATCGGTTTGGATACCTGACACGTTCTCCTTGTCTCCCCTTCACCATCTTTGTTTGGACGTGTAAGCTCGTTGTTACAGAAAGAAACAGAGACGCCGCGCAGCCCTAAACCTACCAGAGCAAATCGGAATTTTATAGGGAAAATGAGAGTGTGCATGATTTTTTAGGGTTTTTAATGGATTCGGGTTTCAGGTTACGTAAAAGGAATTTGGGCCTGAAATGAAGCTTCCGTTTGCCCAAGGGATTAATTTTTGCACTACCATGTTTTAATATTTACACTCCCGAAAAATAAACCACTTGCCTTTGCTCAGTGGTGGTGCTCCACAAGACCCAAGAAAATTCATTTACATCATCTTCTTTTTTTTTTAAAGAAAAAGATTTGAGCTGCCCTGGAGGTATCACTCCAAATCTTTAAGTAATGATAGTGTTGAATTGAATTTAGGCCATAGATTTAGGCGCGTAAGTTACCACGTGTTCTTCACTAACTTTTCCAGGTACATGAAATATATGTAATTTCTAAATATTTTTCTAATGGTTATGAGAACATTCTACTCGTGATGCCTTTCTCTTCTTGGTAGAGATTCGGGTCAATTCGACTTTGTACTTTGTTTTCTCCGCAAAGAAGGCCGACAATGGATTTCGTCGCGTATGTCTGGGCATGGGCTCAGGAAAATGATCACAAGAAATGTTCTCATTTTTATGGGTAAATAAAATGGGTGGGTGGGTAGAAAAGAAAAAATGCCATAGGAAAAGAAATCCCCTTGTGTAATTTACTCAAAAAGAATAATAGTTTCAACTTTCCAGTTTTATATTTGGGCTTATGTTGAATCAAGCCTACACTTCTTTTTCATGAGAATAAAAACAAAACGAAAAAGTCAGTTCATTTTGCGACCCATTTTAGCCTGCTTCCCTCTGTTGTAACAGTGAACTGAACATTGACAAGAAATCCTAGTTGAGCAAGTTGAAGAACATAATTGAGTTGATCCCAGTCCTTCAGTGAAGGCTGACGAGGTATGAGAATCTACTAACCTTTTTTAGCTCATTGCATTACCTATTCCCGTGTATATAGTTGTCATTCCTAACCAGCCAAGCAGAAGAGGTTGGTTAGAAAACTCAGAAAACAAACTTTTTTTTCTCCTTTTAGCCTTCGAGATATTTCTCAGAAAACAATATTTGATTCGATATGTTCAGTTCTTGAGGATTTTTTTAGGCTCGATTTGTTTCGACTTTCAGTAGAAGAAATCATTTCTACAAAAACAAACAGAGCCTACACTTCATTTCAGTACTGGAGGATAGTTTATATGTTAATGCTAGTAGTGGGAGACTAATGGTTTCCCATTATCACAGTGATCTTTTGTTTGTTCACTATGATAAATGCATAGAGTGGCTATGTGGTCGCTGATAACATGACTCTTTGGTTTGTTCTGTTTCCTTTTGTAATGTGTACTTTAAAATTCAGGAGTCATTAAATTGAACAGGAAAATGTTTATTTTCTATAGTTAATAATTATGTTAGTTGTTAGGAATTTTGGACATTGACAATAGCCATAACTTGTATCAGGTAAATAACATAATGTCGTTGAGACAGTTCTTTGGGTTTTCTGAAGGGGAGCTCATCAGATCTGAGCAAAACCTTGCTCTAGATTAACGAGACAGAAAGCCAGAATTTTTACTGTTGGTGGAGGATTAATATTTTTGGATCCTTTGTAGACTGCACTACGGTTTGTTATCTTCTCCTGGGTTGGTTATTTGTTATTTAATGTATAATATGTCTTCAGCTGTGATTCGGCCAATAATACCGTGTGGTTGATTCCTTAGTGTTTGTGTGAATACCTCTGCCAATTGACGGCACCTATAATAGATGTTCTCCATGTTTATAATATTGCTTTCTCTACATAAATTCATTCTTAATATTTCTTGTTGGTATGAACTCTTAAACTTCTCAATTATCGTATTGTTTGGCCATGTTTTTCAAGTATTTCAAACTAGAATGCTATTTTGATGGTGAGAACGTGGCTCTACCTTTGGTTATGATTAGAGTAACTCTAGCACCTATAAAACTTTTGTTCTCACTTTAAAAAAACTATATATCAAATGAACCATTATGGCCATGATATCTTTCTGGTCCTCGTGATTATGATTTCCATCTTTGCTGTTTTCTAGTTCACTCTCATTATTCATAGGATTCAAAAGTGCCCAAAAAGCACAAAAAGGAGGCTTCAGATTCTACCAAATATTGGTTACAGAAGTTTTGAATATATATATAGCTTTGAATTTGATACAATTAAGCTAGTCTTGTTGCAGCAGGTTTCAATGAATAATTTAGATGAGAATTGATGGAATAGGGAATATATATGGTTCAAATTAACAAAGCCATGTGGTAGTCTTGATCAAAAGAGAGACTCGAGTGAGAAAAGGGTAGGGGTTGATGTTGAACGGTGTGCTCATTTTGGCAGCATTTGCATTAAGAATAATTTACTTTAGCACCCAAAACTCTACTCTTTATCTTTAATTCCCTGTTGAATCCTATTTTGGTTGTCTTTTCCTCACTAAAATTTCCCTTGAACATTTTAAATCATTTTAGGTATAAGTTATTAACTTATTATCGTGTGCATTAATTACTGTTCACTTCAAAAATAAAAGAATTTTAAGTATTTTTTTATATGTAATTAAAATTTTAGAAAAAATTCTCGTTAGATTCTATGCATCTAAATCATAAAATTTTTAATGATTTTAGACCTTAATTTTTCTTTTAAAATGAATTTATATTTACATACATGTGATTTATTGAATTGCTAGTTCTCATACATTATAGTTAATACATCAATCCCATGAATAAGCAACCCTCCTTTCCTTTGGCTGAGTAAGATGGTGAACCCATTATCATTCGTTTGGATAATTGACTTGACCTAGTCAAATAACCAACCAATATTCATGATCACAAGTGAATGAGGAAATACAGAAAAGGGTTGATCGAGGAACATATTGACTAAACTTGTTCATCCTTAATTAATTTTTGGGGAAGCAAGCAAGGAGTCCCACTACTGTGCATGTCTCCTTCAAACACAGGTCTACCTGATATAACTTTTTGATGCTTGCTCATAGGAAAGTAGAGAAGGAAAGAAAAATGGTGAAACATTATTCCGAAAGAAATCCAAGGAATGAAAATTTTCCAAGAATTCATTCAATTTTTGTCGTTGAGTACTATATATATACAGATGTCATATGTGGCTGAGGAGTACTGTTTTTGTTATGATAAATGTGCTTATCAAGTTTGGGCCATAACCCATTAATTGATCAATTAAGAAGCTAACGAGAACCATTACAGATGCCATTAATTAATTGGATGGAACACATTCTGTTTTAGGCCTAATAATAATTCCAAATGGATCGATCGAGTTGCCCTGCTCAGCTTTTATAATAATAATATATAGAAGATCAGGAACTTGAAGACTGTGTTTGAAGGATTCTCTTTTCGGCCTTCAAGACTAAGGTCCCAGCAATCTATATGCATGGTGATGGTGTCCAATAATGGATAGGAAGACCCTCATTTTTGGTAACATCGATCACTAGCTGGCACTCTCCTCTTGTTTCATTCCTTTTAATTGTTTGAACCTTAAAAGCGATCCAAAATGTCTTTTTTATCCAACTTTAGGGGAACTAGTTTCATGGATCGATCTTCTAATTTTAACTCTTTTGGGGAGCTAGAGCAATCTTCTGCGCCAAAATAATTATTTTATCTACTCCAAAATGAATTATTTTCTTGTGAATATGTATAATCACAACATTTATAGGAATTTAATAATATCATTTACGACATTTCTTTTTAATATTAATACTAATTTTGGATTGAGTCTATATTTTTTTTAATAAAATTTTAAGATGAAGAGATACTCAATTTGTGAATTATCAAATACAAATTCTTGTTTTTCCCTACTCAATTAACTTTAGAAAGTGTACGTTAAGATTGAAACTCATTGTGTTAACCAAAAAAGTTTGTAGATGAAGCTTAATTAGCAATACATATGAACTCGATGATAAGATTTAAGTAAATTGCTTCATATTTTTAAGTCATGCATATTTTATTTATTAGTTTAAGTTATTAGCTAGAAATATACTTAATTTGATAAGAGTAATGAATTATCTTAAATATTAATTTTGATTATAATATGAAATAATTAATCTACGTTAATATCTGTGTAATCATCATTACTGTACAAATCGTGGGATGTGTTGTACAGGGGCTCTTGGTCAAATAAAGAAATGGGAGACCTTAATAAATGAAGCTGTGAGTTGTGACAGTGGAGACACAGCGGAGAGTGCTCAGATGAGATGACTGAGGGAAAAGTAAAAAAAAAAAAAAAAAGTATTCACAGAAAGTACAGATTGGTGGGCTGTCTTCCCGCCATATAAACCACTCTGCTCTCTCCACCACACCACCCAATTCGATCCCTCTCTCTATCTGCTGAATTTTTTAATTTTTCAATTGATTTTTTTTTTCTTTTGGAGTTTTCATTTGTCTTCTGGGTTCTTTATCTCTCTTTCTCTGTAGAAAGGCCAGCAATTCTGGAAAGTCCTCTTCTATAAATAGGTGGAATAGAGAAGAGAAGAGTATGTTTTAGGGTTTCCCAAGAAAAGAAAAAAGGAATCAATAGCTCCCTCCCTCCCAGTTAGAGTTAGCCAACATATTGATATTGTAGTCCAAAGAGTCCTCCTTCAATTTATAAATATGGATCGACTTTAATTTACTCTACCTTTGTTTATGATTCTGAGAAAGATCGAGACATACAGCAGAAGACGCCAGGCCAGGAATTACTCTTGAGAAATTAAGAGAAGGAGAAGGAGAGGGAGAAGGCGGAGACATGAATATTGCGAAGCCTGCATGGCTTGAGAAGCTGATGGCTGAGACATTCTTTGGTGGGTGTGGGGTCCACGAGAATCGCAGGAAGAACGAGAAGAACGTCTTTTGCTTGCACTGTTGTCTTAGCATCTGCCCCCACTGCCTCCATTTCCACCGCTCTCATCCACTTCTCCAGGTATTATATCATATTATATTATATTATATATATATATATATATTCCTTCATATATTCATTCCAATTAACTATCAACCTTATTACTCCATAAATACACTCTTTCACCTGCACAATCATACACATTTCTTATCTGATCCTGCATGTTTTTCACCCAAAGCAACTATATATTTTTCTCCCTCTTAATTTCTCTGTCCTTGCTTGTTTATCATCTCCAATGTAATTCTTATATATATATATGGATGTTTGGAATTCTTAATTTGCTTTTCCTTCATCCCCTCCAATTCTTAATGGGCCGGTATTTAGGAATTTTTTGAATTTATCGTTTCAGTATATTTGTTCATGTTTCTCTCTCTGTGTTTTGTTTTTTTTCACCTTAGTTATCACTTCCAATTCTTTAGTGGGTATTTGGGAATTCTTGGGTTTTCATCATAGACTGATTTCCTTCTGGTGTCTTTTGTTTTTTGTCTTTGTCCTATGGACTATATAATTAATTGTTCTCAGCTGTGAGAACTTGTTTCAAATTGAATCCCTTTCTAGGAAAGTTGTAATCTGCTTTTCCTTAGTATGAAGAATCAATCAACAAAATGAATTGGTTAATTTCTCGAAACGTGGGACAGCCAACTTGCAATTTTTGGTTCAGCTTCTTTCATGCAATTAATATAATCTTTGAAGAGATATATATATATATATATATATATATATATATCGTCCAAAATTCTGTACAGCATTTAATTTACGTACACCTTCTCTGCTAGACTCTTGTATCCTCCTTAGTTATGATTTGCGTTAAGCACAACCAACACAAGTGTTTTCATTTATGTTTTGGAATTTTAGAGTTTAAGAAAGGAGAAATATTTAAGTTACGCTTTTCGATTGATGAAGATGAATTGAACTATCTTCAATGTTGTCTCATTGTATTTGGTGTTTCTCTCATATCTGTATATGTCTATTCATATGGTTTCCCAGAAAGGGTTATGATGTGTTGTTTGGTTCCCGCTTTTTGGTTTTGGTTTCTTTCCCATTAATGGAAATCTCTTTTTTATCCATTTCTCCCTGCAAAAGTTTCTCAGCTGTTCCTTTCAGTGAAAGCGAAAGTTTGACCCAATTCATAAAGAGTGTCTCTCTTTATTTCCAAAGGAACCCACCCACCATTTCCCCTAAATAAATTTTTTCTCCACTCTCACTCTTCTTGACGGAAGGTTAGTTACTTAACTGTTAAAAAAGTGCTGAGAAATTACCCCCTCCCCCCAAAGAAAAATATGATGCCACAGTTCATTAAATATTCAACCATGCATGCATCTAAAAGTGAAGCTTTTGAGAAACGAATCTTACTGGCATGTAAGAAATCTATGGCACACAATTAAAATTAGGTTAATACTATACACTTATGAGATATAAAGAATTAAAAGTAAGGTTTTGAACCTTTTTTTGAGATGGCGTCCAATAATGAGGGGTGGTTTGGTTCAGTTCTGATGCAAAGTTATCACAGGTGAGAAGGTATGTTTACCACGACGTGGTTCGGTTGGGTGATTTGGAGAAGCTCATTGACTGTTCTAGTATTCAGGTTAGGAAAAATTAATAATAATAATAATAATTAGTTGATAAAATATTCATGGATCGATTTAAAGTGTTAATGATGGATGCTTGCTTTGCTTGTGTTTGGTGCATGATGGATGATGGATGATGGATGGCAGCCATATACGATTAACGGTGCCAAAGTGATATTCTTAAATCAGAGGCCACAGACAAGATCATGCAAAGGCTCTGCCAACGTCTGCTGGACCTGTGACAGGATTCTCCAAGAGCCATTTCACTTCTGTTCTCTCTCTTGCAAGGTTCTCTCTCTATCTGATGAGTATATTAAATAAATATATGCGTGCAATTAAAATCATGCATGTTGAAATTAATCAACCGTATTAATATAACCATTTGGATACATGAAAGTTTATTATTGTACTACTCATTAACTTAATTTCATAATCAAACTACTTTCGATCAAAATAATTAAACTGACTCAGACGAAAAAAAACCACATAGTACTTTTTTTTTTTTTTTCCTTTACATTACATTAGATGCATCTAAGTGCAACCATTTTATTACTATTATTGTTATAAATAAATAAATATTACAGGTTGACCACATGATTTATGAAGGCGAAAACTTGTCCGGCATTTTACATCGATTTGATGAATCTGATTTTGCATTTTCGCAACTCGAGGGTCTTCGAGTGGACGCTTCAGAGGTCACCGACGACGATGCCCAAATTGCCCCTACCAGCACTTCTCTCTTGGACGACTTCCGAGCTTCCTCTTGCACCAACACCAACACCAACACCAACACGGAGGCCACCAGCAATTCTGTAATTTCATCATGTGAACCGAACAAAAAGAAGAACAACAACAACAACAATCGCTTTCTTCCAGGAATTGTCCTCTCTCTTGGTAGCAGGAGAAAGGGAGCTCCTCATAGAGCTCCTCTCTCTTAATTAGATATTGAATTAGCTTTAGCTAGTAATCAAAAGGAAGAGGTAAATCCAAAAACACTATTATTAAAAATATAAAACTTATGGCCAAAATAATTTTTTTAATTATTATTTATGTCATATATGAAAATTTTTAAAAAAATTTGTATAATATGGGCATTTCTTAGGAGCTTATCTTAATAGTAAGGGCTTGTTTAGTTATAGTGTTTAACAGATTGCACGACTCACTTTCTCGTGCTTTAGTTGATGTTGTTATTTATTACGTGCATGGGAATCAGAATTTCCATTATCATCTCATCTTAGGTGGTTGTCAAGCTCCAAGCCACCAATTTTGTACTTTATGTAATGCAAGTTTGGCATGTGTAATGTTTGTTAGATATATTAATTGCAGTATGAAGACAAGTGATTTGGGCGACTCTTTTTTTGGATTATTTGTTGAGTAAAACAGAATAATAGATCTTGAAATAATTAATTTTGTATTTAGATATTTTATTATCGTGATCATAGTCAGTGTTAAATTAATTAAAATAAACTATGAAGTGGCTAATATAAAGTTAGATTTTTTCAAAAACAGAGAAAATTTATACACAAAAGTATGATATAATTGATCTCTGGAAGAGCGCTTATGCCAAGCCAAATTTCCAATTGTTCAGAACAATATATGAGTGGTATTAATATTATATTATATTAAGCTACTTGTTACCTGTCATTATCAATTGAGCGCAATCAGATAGGATTTATTTGGTAAATTCGATTTGATAGTATTGTAGGAAAAATTCAAATTTAATTGTCTTGATAAACTTAATTCGGTTAAGTAATTAATTACTACAATAAGATTAACATTAAAACGACGTATATTTTCATATCAAAAAACAAAAATCACGTGATTAAGGACAAATAATTGAAGTCAGATGGTTCACATGGGATGTCAAAATTCTATTCCCATCATCGCCTTCCGCTGTCAGACCTGCAACTTGGAAGGCCCCCCAACAACCTAACACTCCACTATATCAGTGCTTGGGGATTTTACACGTGGCATAGCTCTGTCACTTTCTAATAATCCAAGTTTACCCAGGGTAGCTACTAAGTATTTAAGTATAATCCATGTATAAACCCCAATTTCTAATTATATATATGTAACTTCTTTTTGTATATTATATAAAGCAGTAAACATGATGTATGAGATAATACATAAAATTTTTCTCTTGCGACCGTAAAGATCATCAATCAATCTCTAAACATTTTGCGTATCACATTTAGGAGTTTACAATAATAATAAATAAATTGTTACTTTTTTAATTTCACCACAAGAATATTTGAGTTAATTTATTTATGAAGACTACTTTTTAAAAACATTTTTTAATTGAATCAGAAAGCAAACTCTAAACTTTTAGATAATATCATACATCTTTATATCATTTTGGTAGATATTAAAAAAATGAGCTATTTTACTAAAAAATTAAAATTAGTTTAAATAAAGTTTTGCATTTTCATCATTAAGATAAAACCTTAATAGTCAACATTTTATCAGTAATAATTTAAATCAGTTATATGTGTACTGTGTGGTATGAAACGTGCATTTTTTTTCACGCCTATTTGCAACAATTATGTTCAATAATGAAAAGTGTACGAGTTAAGTTTGAAGGTTCATCAAAATTATAGCACATCATAAGATTTAGAGAGTATTTATGCCTTCCAAAGGTACTTGTATATTTTTTATTAACAAGTCGTTACAGTGACTGGTGCATATAAAATAGGAAAATGTTAAGTGAAGATTTATTGGTGCATACCATTTGGGGTAAAATTATATATGAAAAAGTAATAAAAGATGTATATATTATATACACAAACCACTTTACAAAATATATGATTGTATTTTTTTATCAACTGGATGTATTATTGTTAGCATATCTGCAGTGTTTTTTAACAAAAAACAATTCTGTGTTTGTCCATCAGACACCGGAAGAAATATAAAATGAAATAAAAGAAGCAAGGGAAACATAGCCCATGGACTTCCACATGGGACTTGCAGAATGCATATAATCGGCTTCAATGAGCATTCGAAAACATTCATCTTAATGGGAATATGATTTTTTATTTTTTATTTTTATCGAGAGAATATGCATAATTTTTTATCCTTGGAGTATGATTACATCATTTGTACTTGAGAAATATGATTTTTTATGGGATATTAAAATTATTTTATCGAAGCCAAAATCAAAAGACAAGTTTTCCATATAAGAAAAGGAGAAGTTTTACCGAAAAGATGTTAATTTAACAGATACAACTTAAAATATTTTAAACTATTTGTCGTGGGTTTAATATTTTAGAGTTATATTTAGTATGATAAATTTATTAATTATTAGTATTTTTAAATAAATATATACAAAGTACCGAAGATATCTGAATATAAGCTAAAGAAAATAAATATTCTATCATGTATGGATGCTGTATATAAATACAAATAAGTATTAAATCTAATGAAATGAGTTAATTGGTAAAGTTGGTATCCTTGTTAGATTATATGTTCACGTTTAATCTCTAAAAGTAGTTTAAATATACTAATAAAAAAGTTGTTTAAATATAATTGTTTTCTATAAAAGAATATTTGTGAGATACGCTAAAGTCTACCTAGAAGAGGGCCTATATTAAAAAAGTAGCAAAAATATGTTATATGGGTTATCAACTTAAGTGAAAAAAATGTGAGAACAATTACCATATTTTCACATGACGTGTTTTGTCGCTCTTGGAAGCGTTCTTTCAAGTCAAACTTGCCAAAATAAAAAAGACAACCTTTGCACGGGAATGGGAATGGGAATAATTGCTTGTTAAGGTTGGATGCCAGTCAAAGAGGTCTGCACTGGCCTTAAATTCAATTTCTTTTTTTAAAAAAATTCATTTAGAGCTGACTTTTCCTTTTTGTTTCTCAGTTCTTCCTTCTTAAGTTGAAAATTGAAAATAATAATTATAATTATAATTATAATTAGTAAACGAAAAAGTCTGAAAAACAGTATCATTTTTTCATGTTATCGAAGAAGGGATTTATCTTTTTATTTTAATTATAATTTTTTTGCTTTATTAAAAAGTCAAATTGAATAAACTTTTTTTTCCCACCATGGGAGAGCAACAATCTCAGATAGAATAAAGACGTATTTCCTGATAAAAAAAGATGCCAACAGTAACCTGTGGTATAGGATGATAGCGTCAAAGGTAGGGAACCAAGCGACAACTAATGGTCAAACTATTCGGACAATGATAGGCTGCTCGTGGAGTGTGCAGTCTCTAATGTTGGGTGCATTAAATTTGAGATATCATGTATCCAGACTTCTTAATCTATATTAATTTTTTTATATTTATTTTCTCTTTTAATTTAAATTACTTTTTAATTTTAATAATTTTTTTTAAAATTAAATTTTAATTTTATACTTTTAAAACTTATAAAATAATTTTAAATATTTAAATTTTCACTTTTACCATTAGCTTCCGGTAAATTTTGTGTTTTCTTCAAAATTAATAAAAAATTAAAATATTTTTTAAGTTTGAAAATTAATTTTAATTTTTATATTTTTTAAAACTTATAAAATATATATTTTTTTAAAGAATAACATATCATCTTGTCATTATTGTTGGATATAAATTGTGAAAACCTAACTCTTAGTGTACAAGTAAATATCTAAGATATGATATTAAATGTTAAAAAAGAAGTTTTGTTTTTTTTTTAATATTTAATATTATTGTTCTTACATAAGACTAAATTTATATAAACAGAGATTTATATCACGCAATGATAACAATGATGAAAGGTTTATTTTTTAAAAATTACAATAAGTATTTTATAGATTTCAAAAAGTACACAAACTAAGAAATAACTTTTAAAAATTGTAAGAATTAAAGAATAATTTAATTTTTTGTTAAATTTAAAAAACAAAATTTTAATAGAAATTTTTGGTAAGAATAAAAATTTAATTTTAAAAAATTATAAAACTATTTTATTAATTTTAATAATCTTTAAAAAATTATAAGGAGAAAAGAATAATTTCACTTTAATTTTTTATTTATAATTATAATCTTACCTCTGTGAAGTTAAAAGAGTAGAGTGTACGTTTGGATTGTGAAAATGGGATTTCCCATTAAATTTTTCCAACTTCTCTCCTTATGATATTGGTAATAAGTAGTAGTAATTTTTTTTTTTTTTTTATAACAAGACGCAGCTTTATTAATCATCGACCAATAGAGCGTCTACAAAACAATGATACTAAGAATAGAAGAAACTTTTATTACACAGTAATATTTTAGAAAAAACAGTGAACTCTCATTTAATTCATCAAAATTATTTATTACAACATGTTTTTTATTTTTTATATACACACCCGATGTCTATCCAATAGTGTTAAATTTGTAATAGAGAAAAAGTAGTTTCTTCTTTTCCAAGAAAGAATCCCACTTTAGTGGTTGATTCCTTCTTCTTCTTTTTTTATTTAAATTTTTTTAATTGTAAATATAAATAAATAATATAGGTCCATTTGTACTGAGAAAGAAAGGTAATGCAATGGCAAGGAACTGGAGAACCGAGGTGACTCAATTAGGCGCCAAGAGAAAGAGCCAGTGAGATGATAAGGCAGCTTTATCATATGCTGCGATTTACAAAAAGGCTGACATGTTTGCTGGAGCACCACAATACGCATAATCTATAATCTATATAATTATTTTGTGTATTTGGGGAACCTATAGATGTTCTTTATTACGAGAAATGATAGAAGTACACTATTTTTTAAATAACTTTTTAACGAGAGATGTACACTAATATTTTTTTTATGGAAGCAAATTTGATGTTGTATTTAACATTTCATTTATTGTAATTGATAGAAACAAGTGCTATTATTTATTATATAATATTTTATAATTTATAAATGAAAGTGATATAACATATAAAATATTAAAAAATAGATTTTTTAATCCACTAATTTACTCCTCTAAAATAGTAGATCAAACTTTTTTGTATGTAATAATTTTATAATTAATCAATTATGTAAATAGTTATACAAAATGAAAAATAAATAAATATGAGATAAAATAATGTGATAAATAGAACGACTATCTACATATCTCCTATATCCCATCTAACTTCATCTTGTATCGAATGCTCAGAATCTAAGCATTGGCATAAATACATTATTATAAAATAAGATAATTTATCAACCCATGTATTGTACTTTTAATTTCATTTATTTTTCAATTCCGAAATTTTTAAGCCATTCACTGACTTATTTCAGGCATGCTGAACCTTTTTCTTATGACTCTGAGGCCCAACAAAGCATTTGTTTGGGCTCTTAAAAGAAAGTTTATGGTTGGGAGTTGATTTTTGCATCATGCTTTTTATTTTAAATATCATTACCAGCTCTTGACTTCCGGAAATACACTTCAGGAAGTTTAAAATCACTTCCAAAACCAAAACAAATAATTCTGGAAGTCAAGGGAGGTGCAAATTTTAAAAAATAAAAATAAAACTTGTGATGGATTTAATTGAGTTAACAGATTTAATTTATGCAACTTTGACGTTTTTCACACACTTAAATTATTTTCATTGATTTAAATTTCTTTTCTCAAACTCAAATCACAAATAAGATGAAAAAAAAAAAAAAAAACCATAGAATATATCTATTTTTACCACCTTAAAAAATTTAATTATGAAAAATAAAAAAGTACGCTCTGTTGCCAATAGAAAACATGAATAAAAGAAGGGAGTGGGTTAAGTAACTCCATCTCTTTTGTTTTAGTTATCTTAAATCCTTTTCTTTTTCCATTTTTTTAGTTTTGCTTTTGTTCACTTTACCAAAAAAGAATATGGTACAATTAATACGGTTAATCATCGTAAACTAGATTTTTAAGCAATAAATAAACATGAAGGGCATTTGGGTCATTTCTGACGAAGCAGGTGGTTATGCTGATTCCTGATTGATTCTTGTGTTCCTCGCTACTGTTACTATGTCTCCATAAACGCACACCAGTTCCAAACTCTACCAACAAGAACAGCTGAAACCATTCACCTATCACCGTCGCGGGCTTTTCTTTCTTTCTCTAACAAGCACACAGAGATCTGAAACTCAGAGAGAATGAGAGAACCCGTGGTTGAATTTGAAGGCAACGGCACTGTTTCATCACCGGCACCACCACCACAAGCTCTGCTTGAGAGGCTCAAGGATTACGGTCAAGAAGACGCTTTTGCGCTCTGGGACGAGCTCTCCCCCGAAGAACGCGATCTCCTTGTTAAAGAAATTGAAGTAAATTCATTTCATTTCAGTTACATACTGTTTTTTATTGGATCGACTACTTTGATTCACTTGAGCTTCTTGCTTAATTCTTATGGATTCACAATCAGAGTTTTTGCATTTCCAGAAACAGATTTCTGAACATTTTTCGGATTCTGGTTATCATACGATTGAATCAAATCTCATTTTCTGCGAATTCAGTAAATCCAAGCTTCGTATTTGCACTTATGCAGCTAATTTTTTTTTTCCCTCCAGATTTTTTTTTTTTCAAATTAAGCAAGTAAACTTTTGAATCTTCGCTGCTTTTGCTTGTTTTTCCAAAAATTTGAATTTGGCATTACTAATTTTTTTTTTTACTGCTGCAGAATTTGGATCTCTCTCGAATTGATCGGATTACTCGTTGTTCACTTCGATCCCAAGGTCTGGAAAATTTCTCAACTCACTTCTCACAGGCACGTGCATTACACGTGTTCTGATTGGCATTTCCGTGATATTGGTTCAGGACTGCCAGCGTCTGCAATTGAGCCCGTGCCAGAGGGCAGCGTGTCTACTGTGGAGGAGCGAACCCAAGAGGATAGAGAGAGATGGTGGAAAATGGGTCTGAACGCAATATTAGATGGAAAATTAGCTGTATTGCTTTTATCTGGTGGCCAGGTATTTCTACGATTTTGTATTGCATTGCCTTCTTTGAAATGTTCTAGTGTGAAATTGAGAAATACACTTGATGATGCCTTTTGGTTTAATCAATTGCCATGCCTTCTCTTTTCGTCCTTCCATTCAATTTTTATTAAACTAAAAGGGAATTATTTAGATGATAAAAATTAAAGATACCCTGCTATATGATTTTCCATTATTTAGAGATAAGGTTGTTTCCGTGGGAAGTGATTTATATTAAAGACAAATTGGATTTGTGGTAACAGTCTTTTTTGATTGTTCCTCAAAAGTAACATCGTTCTCTGAAAGATGTGTTCACTTGATTATGTAATAGAAGATTTTTTTAAAATTACTTTAATAGGTTGCTTTGATGCATTATATTTTATAGAATCTCCTTTTTTGATGCTTTTATCATGTGACTTTTTCTTGTTCACTTATAATAATGGGCAATCAATACTTAGCGTGGAAAAGCAGTGGCTCTAACTTGTTTTATTGCCATCATTAAAGACAAGAAAGTTACTTTTTTTTAAAAAAAAAAAAAAACGATAAAGTTGCTTTTTCCGATTCCCTCTCTTATACCATCTCATGGGAATCCAACATAGGAGACAAATTTTTTTTTTTTTTTAAATTGTGCTGTCTCTGTAGCCAACTTCAATTGGATAAGACTTTTACTGCTGTTGTAATATAATCTCATATCTTTTATTAGTATGTTTAATAGACTTATATATAGTCCCATAAAAAAATAGACTTTTATATAGATAATAAGACTGTGTTTTGAAATTGAGACAAAAACTGAAAATGGGAACTATCAAGGTGTTTTCTTCCTGTCTAAGTGGTCCTAGTTGCTTGCAGACATCATGTTTGATGTAGCATTTTGTCTTTGTCCTAAATTGTTAGATTTGAAGTATTCTGTCTGTTTGGCTGACTGATGTCCTGTAACTGTAAATGCAGGGGACTAGGCTGGGAAGTTCAGATCCAAAAGGATGTTTCAGTGAGTATACATCAGTTGATATTGAAAGAAAATTGTCTGCAGTTCCAAGTTTTTCAGTGGGCGTGTGTTGACTATAGCAATATCTCTGGACTGGAAATTTTATGAAATTTAGTTTATTGTTATAGTTATTGGTTCTGCCAATTTGAACTGTTGATAAAATATGATAAAATCTTTCATTATGCAAGTGAACATTGTATTCATTCTTCAGTTAACACTGTGGGTCTAGAAGAATTTTGCCCATATTTCATCAACAACCTTGAGTATGCGCTTTTATTTTCCCTTTTTCTTTTCTTTTCTTTTTGGTTCATCCCGATGCTTCTAAATTCAAATGAAAGGCAGGTTAGTTATGTGCTCATGCCTTCTTAATGTAATTCATGGTAAAATCATTTCGGAATAAATGAAAGGAAGGAAGGAATGAACTGAACAAAGAGTAGCTGGTGTTCGGCATGGTTCAGAAAAGAAACGAGTTAAAATTTGCAATAAAAAGTAGAATAATAACTAAATTTTCATGATTCTGCGGCCACAAACATTTTTAATTTGTCTAATATTGAAAAATGAAACAGAACTGACAAGTAATATGAATTTCCTGAGTTGCTTTAAGTCTATTTTCTTTTTCTTTCAACTAAGTCTCTACTCACCAAATCACAGCTAAAGCATAGTTTGCATGACTTTACAAGTCTTCCTTTATGATTATTTACTAATTTATTTTTTCTGTGGGTCTATGGTATCTTGTTTATAGAGTAAGTTTTCAGAATAAAACTTGAATCAATTCTGTGTTTTCAGATATTGGACCTCCGTCTGGAAAGTCACTTTTTCAACTCCAAGCTGAGCGAATTTTGTGTGTACAGAGACTAGCTGCTCAAGCTACAAATGAGAGTAAGTCGTATTTGTTTTGATTCAGTTTATCCATGCATAAATCCCAGTCCTTCTTATCTGTTTTTGTACCGTATAGGCTCTGCTTCTTTGGTGCAAATACACTGGTATATAATGACCAGTCCATTTACTGATGAAGCAACTCGCAAATTCTTTGAAAGCCATAAATATTTCGGTCTTGAAGCGGACCAAGTGAGAAGCCTTGTACTATTTCTTCTTGATTTGCAGTGGGCAATTTTCTTTTAATCTGGAGTCACTTCTTTGATATAGGTTTGTGCTTCTTCCAGCAAGGGACCATCCCATGTATTTTAAAGGATGGTAGATATATTATGGAGACTCCATACAGAGTATGTTTTTCTGCTACTGACTGATAAGCTGTAGATATGTTTTTCCGCTTTCCAAGTTCTTTCTTAAATTGATGTTATTAAATCATAGGAAGACGAGGGTGCATATAATTTGAAAGCTTGGCCATGTCATAATTTGGAGCTTCTGCATCTGTCTTCGTAAGGGTTGTTCCAAATTTTAACTTTCTCTTGAATTGTTTAAAATTTAGTGTCTAGGAAAAGGAGTTACGCACCTGTATGACCTGGAGAGTTGTAGTACTTTTAGGGCTTGGGTTTCTCCTTGAAGAACTTACACAAAACATGTTGAAAAGTTTGTCATATGGTGAATGGTGTATACATGTTGTCCGTGTTGTTCAAGTTACCAAGCCTTTCTTGTATATAAATATTGAATAATCTATGTGTTGTTGAGAAAAACGGGGTCACTGAGGCTGCAAAATATGAAAATTTGATTATGTGATCAATGGGCTGTGTATACCTTGATTTTTGGAGAGCTTAGTTTTTATAGCTAATGGTGCATAGAAGGTAGACCCTTAGAAAAATATTTTTATAAAAAATGTTTACCACTGATGCAATAAATATTGTCAGGGAGCATGATAAAATCAGATTTGCTGCAGTCAACTCCCTAAAGCATGACAAGCACATGTTTAAGTTTGAACTTATGCATGTTGATGGTTAAGATGCTTAAAAATTTTAAAAGACAATCGAAACATCCCTTGCTTCTCTCTCTTTTAATTCTTCCAATTTCCAAGTCATTTAACAATGAATACATGGATTGATAATTCTTTATTCCCTACATATGAGTTTGCGTGTCTTACGTTAATTCTTTCTTGCCACTTTTTAATCCTAATTTTCCTCTCTTTCTTTGGCCTTATTTTGGAACTCGGGTGGTCTAATATTCCATTATTTTAAAGCCAGGTGGCAAAGGCTCCTGACGGGAATGGAGTATACTCAGGTACCTTATGGTTAATTTGTGCCCTAGATATCTTAAACTTGAAACGCTGATGTAAACTGTTTTTTTTAATACATTTATTGCTTGGATAGCACCCAATGGTCATCTTAGAATACTCAAATCCTTGTTTTATCCCCTTTTTCAGCTCTAAAATCTTCAAAATTATTGGAAGATATGACCTCAAAAGGGATTAAGTATATTGATTGCTATGGCGTTGATAATGCACTGTTGAATTTTCCTTACTTCCTGTTTTGTTTACTGAAATTTATTCAGGTTTTCTGGTCACTTATTATCTAAAAACTTGATGATTATGATTTGTGAAACAGGTTCGAGTTGCTGATCCAGCTTTCCTGGGTTACGTCATTGATAAAGGTGTAGCTGCTGCTGCAAAAGTTGTCCGCAAGGTAATTGACTAATTAAACAATTTCTGTTAGCCACTCTCATGATGTATGTAAAACAAATTTGTGCAGTTGAGAAGCCAATTATATTTTGCTCTTTTCTGTGCACAAAGTTATGATGTCTCAGAGACCTTAAGGAATAGAAGAAAAAAGTTATTTGTTCAAGACATGCTAACATGGGAAAATAGTGGGATATGGTTATAAAATATGACATTGTATCTCTTGAAATCTAATATTTTGTTTGGAGCTCTATGTCTTTCAGTGGTGAAACCAAAATTCAGGCTTGGTAATCTATGGAAATTGTATGAGGTAGATTGTGCGTAGGTTTATCTTTTACAGTGATATACTTGTGTGGTTCCTATTTTTTTTTTTTTTTGCTTATAATTTGTTGTTATTGTATGACAGGCATACCCTCAAGAGAAGGTTGGTGTATTTGCTCTACGTGGAAAAGGTGGACCTCTTACAGTAGTTGAATACAGCGAGATGGGCCCGTCATTAGCTTCTGCAGTAAACCAAGCAACTGGTTGTCTACGTTTTTGTTGGAGTAATGTTAGTCTGTTGTTACTACGTTTAATCTCATGGTCTTATACATTTTGCACTGGCTTTGCTTTCAGCAAAAAATTGATTTTTGTTTTAGCTGGCTAATTTGAATCGCCTACCTGATTTCTCATAGTCCTACCTTGTTATTTCAGGTTTGCTTACACATGTTTACGTTAGATTTTCTAAACCAAGTGGCAAATGGCCTTGAGAAAGACAGCATGTATGTATATTACCTTCTTTTCTTCTTTCCCTTTATTTTCAATACATGAGTTTCATGTGTGAGTACATTTCTTTATTGCTGTTATATGATTGAACTTAATGTTATGTAGCCAGCTTAATGTTACACAACCAAGTTTAGGCCAAAAGAAAGTTACTGTCAAGTTTCTATAGTAATTTGCAGATGGAATTTTTAAAAAAAAAAAAAGAAAAAGAAAAAGCTAGTCTCAGTAGTTTGTGCAGACAATCTGGACTACTTAAGAAAGATACATCATAAATACACTTGTGTCGTGAGATTTGTCATTGATGAGTAATTGGTCTTGTCGTGTAAGTCTATGTTAACTGAAAATATGAAAACATATATATATATATATATATATATATATATATATATATATATATATATATATATATATGTAAAAGCTTGCAACTATTGCATGTCATGCACGTAAGTCTGTCCAACTGGGGAAGCAACTTTTCACTATATTGTTTGATGCAATCTATACATCTATTTCATTCATGTTCTCCTTTTATATCTTTTAGGCATTTATAGATGTTGATGCACGCATGGATTTCTATGTTGTGCAGTTACCATCTTGCGGAGAAGAAAATTCCTTCAATACATGGATATACAATGGGTTTTAAATTGGAACAGTTCATATTTGATGCATTTCCATATGCTCCTACAACTGCACTCTTTGAGGTGACTATAATTCAATACTTTAATCCAAAATTAATTTCTTCTCGTGACATGATGCTGCGTAAGGATAATAAAATATTTTGTTCCTGGATACGCTATGCATCTTTATTCAGGTATTAAGGGAAGAAGAATTCGCACCAGTGAAAAATGCTAATGGATCCACTTTTGACACTCCAGATAGCGCTAGACTGCTTGTTCTTCGATTCCATACTCGCTGGGTAGTTGCTGCAGGTGGCTTCTTAACGCACTCGGTACCCTTGTATTCAACTGGTAAGTTACTATTACTCTTTTTTCTTATAAAGAGAGAGAACGGCAAAAAGGAATCACCAATCTCCATTTGGTAGTCAATTTGCAAAGGACAATATTTGGGTGTCACACTAACATAGAAACAGAGGCCGAGAGAGAGAGAGAGCAAGATATGCATCAGTATAAATATATATACGTGTACTCACACAAGCAGTAATATTTTCTTCATTAAAGAAGATTATCTTATAACTCTTTCATTTTTCATTCTGTAACATCGTTAGCCTCTCGTGCAGGTGTTGAAGTATCACCACTTTGTTCTTATGCAGGTGAAAACCTGGAACCTATATGCCGAGGAAGAACATTTCACGCACCTTGTGAGATTTCATTCTAGTTCTAGTCCATGTTCTATCGCTTTGTGACTTTAATAGAATGAGTGAGTTCCGAGTCTCATACGTGATTCACTTGTATGATTGTATCAATATATGTATATGCATGTATCTTGTCCAACCTGTTTTCGATTGGATGAAGAATACCTCCAATTCTTCTGACAATTTGTAACTTGCCCACGCAGAGTCAATCTTGCGTTTCGATTGCATGTCTTACATCGCATTCACTTGACACCTATAAAGCAGCATTTAAATTATACTCTGACCACTAAAGAGGAAAGCTTGCAATTTTCTCCTAGAGTAGCCAGCCAAGGCCAAAGCAGCCGATATTCAGCGTAGCCATTTGTTCACACGATGGCATGAGATCAGTTTGTGAAATTTACAGCCGTTGCTTCTCATACATATCCGTCTGCCTTTTTTTGTTATCGTTTGTTTGATCTTGAGGGAGAGTCATGACGACGTCCACGCAGACTAAATTTACAATGGGTGGTCTTGCGAAGCATTGTGAAAAGCATTAAAAAATATTAACTCCAAATGTTCAAGTAAACTTTTTTTATAACATAAGCGCGCACAGCATATAGTATCTTAACATTTCTTTTCTGGCGCCACCTGAGATCCTAGTTAGCCGTCAAAAGAAACCCTAAAATTACAACTGCAATAACGTGCAAGAAAGGAATGACAACGATACGTCAATTTCAACCACATCAATAGAGGTAGAAGACAATCCCCTGCCATTTTACATGCAGCACATGGCAAAGACATTCCAATGCCCCAAAAGAAAAAAAACACTACATCAATACATTACGTCCCACCCCAAGAAATGATGAACAAATCCACTCCACTCAGCACAATGCATCCCTTTATATAAGATCGGCAACATTCATTGGCATTTCATCAATCTGAGTACTGTAATACTGTTCAATGTCTCTTAGGATCCGGATATCGTCGCTCTTGACAAAGTTTATTGCAACACCCTGCAAACCAGCCAACAGACAACATGAAATGAAACTGGAATACAAGAATGACAATGGAATCAACAATTATTAAACCCTTCAATGCATAAAAAATCTCCTGAAATGATATTAAAATGAATGACGGTTCAACGGACAAAAGATAGTCATATTAAGGATACCCATCTTCTCAATCGTGAAAACTAGAAGCTTCATCATGCACTACAAGGCAAGCCTAAGCCATATGATGTCAAGGTAACGTGGAAGCAGTCAAAAAAAGGTTTAGAAGCTGCAATTATCTCAATCTTAATGAAAATTGCCAAACAATCAATACCTTGCGTCCAAAACGTCCAGACCGCCCAATTCGATGAATATAAAGTTCTCGATTATTTGGAAGGTCATAATTGATGACTAAAGAAACCTGATCACAGAAGCAAAAGTATGGATCAATATAAATGCAAATAATTCTTTCTCAAAAAATTGGAAAGCAGTAAATCAAAGAATGTATATTTCTCGTGAAACTTTTTCATATCATTCCAATCATCAAATTTTAGTGGATGCAGAAACATACCTGCTGTACATCAAGGCCACGAGCCCAAACATCTGTTGTAATTAGTACACGGGTTTCACCAGATCGAAACTCTCCCATAATTGCATCTCTTTCTTTCTGAGGCATGTCACCATGCATTGATGAGACAGTGAAATTATAGTTACGCATTTTTTCAGTCAACCAGTCCACCTGTTCCAAAAGCACATAAATACAATAAGATATTAACAGGGAAGAAGATATCAGATGAATGAATGAATAGAAGAATGATAGTATATAATAATTTGCTAAATAGAGTTACCACCAATTCATAGCGAGATGAAATGGCAGGCCTATGCAATTGTTTGATAGATTTTGTTTACCTTTCGCTTAGTGTTACAGAAGATAACAGCTTGAGTGATGGTGAGAGTATCATAAAGATCACATAAAGTATCAAACTTCCATTCTTCCTTTTCAACTGCGACGAAAAATTGCTTGATGCCCTGTCGTGAGGAGGAAATGCATCATTATCCAGGCCAAACTCAAAAGCAATCAGGATAACATAAAATCATCAGTGCTTACCTCTAATGTCAACTCATCACGTTTTACAAGGATTCTAATAGGATCTGTCATGAACTTATTTGTAATCTCCAGTATTTCATGAGGAAGGGTAGCAGAAATCAAGACAACCTACAGTAGGAACTTAATGTATCAGAGACAGCAATGAACTCCAAAATACCATTCGGGCTTTGGCAATATATAACCAAGCATTCAAACGCACAAGATTGTACCACAGATTAGGCTGCAAAGACAATATGCAAGCACATCATATAAGTAGCTAGGACTAATAACTAACACTAAAAATATAGGGTTTATTCATCAGAAAACATGAATTTTGGGCTTAACACATTGTTCCAACCGCCTGCTCCCCTTCTTTTTTCTCTTAGTCATACTTTGAGTAATATCATATCAGGTCATTACATTTACTTCCAAAATCTTCATTAGAATTGACGAGATTTAGGTTTCTTTATCCTCATTCATCAGAATGCTTTTTCTAAAGTTGAATTTCAGGCTTGATTTATGATCATAAGTTTATTTTCCACCTTCACACTGTCACATCTTAGGCTAACATATAGACACTACCTGCTTTGCTGTAAAAATTATAAGAATCAAAAAATTGCAGAGACAACCATCCAAAAACAAGTTTAGAGAACAGTAAGGGAGACAAAGGACCTGAAGTTCTGGAGGGAGATATCTATACACATCATATATTTGATCTTTAAACCCTCTGCTCAACATTTCATCAGATTCGTCCTGATATTTCATGCAAAAGAAGAAAAAAGATAAACGTTAATCTTTTAAACAATAAACATGACAATAGAAAGGAACAAAAGCAACACAATGACAGGCAGAAGTAATGAACTCACAAGAACTAGCAACTTGATAGCCCTAGTGCGCAGTGTTCTCCTTTTGATCATATCACAAACTCGGCCAGGAGTTCCAGACACCACATGAACTCCATACTCAAGCTTCCGTATATCTTCTCCCACACTCTTCCCTCCAATACATGAATGTGCTTGTATATTCATGTACTCTCCAATAGATAATATAACTTTTTCAGTCTGTGCAGCCAATTCCCTTGTCGGAGACAAGATCAAGGCCTGGACTCTGTTCAAAATTTCAAAAACGGAAATTATCAGATATAAATGTCATACAGAGATGCTAAGTTTTTTTTTTTTTTTTTAATTTGATTTGACAAGAGAATACATTAGGAACAGAGAAGGGATACCAAGAAAGAGGTGGAAAGGAATCCTCCTAAAAGCACAGTAGAAGAAACAAATACTCAAAAAAAAAAAAAAAGCCTAATGTGAATTCTTTACAATGGTAAGTAGTATTTGACTACGCAAAAACTCATAACAATAGCGTTAACAACATATCCAGAACTCACCCAAAGTCAATCCCGCATTTTTTTTTTTTTCCAGTAATTAGACCATGTAGTAAAGTGTTCTCGAAAACAATTTTCCAGTAACGTTTTGATTTTCCATGAAAAACCGTTAAAAAAAAAAAAAAGACTTTTCACCTACTTTTCTCCAAGATAGAGGTATAAATTAAAAAGTGAAATTCGCGTTCTAAGATGGTTAGGGCTTTCAAAAAAGAAGCACATACTCTCTGATAGAGGTATCCACCACCTGGCAAACAGTGAGGGCAATCATGGAAGTCTTTCCAGTACCAGATTGTGCCTGAGCAATAACATCTCGACCTTCAATTATGGGTCTCACGGCCCGTTGCTGGATTGCAGAAGGCTTCTCGAATCCATAAGCATAGATGCCTCGGAGCAGATCTTCCTTGATGCCCATGTTTTCAAAGCTCAAAATAGGCTCTATTCCCGTCGTGGTCACGAACTCCAAATCCTCCGGCGCGCTAGTGACGCGCCGCCGGTTGGCTGGAACCACCGACGGTGTACCCGCATCTGCCATGACTTAGTGGAAGTTAAACAACCTTTTGGGTCTCTAAGCTCTGCGCAGAAGGAGGAGGAGACGGAGAAAAGGGTTCGAGGAGAAGAGAAAGAGCTAGATAACAAGTGAATAAATCGGTAATTATAGGGTACGAATACGAATGTCGCCTCAAATTTAATTCGATTAAAGAGAAAAAAACAAATACTTCCAAATCCAATTCAAGATAGGCTGGGCTTATAGACCAAGAAAACTAGGCATTTCTTTCCTACGCTCCGTTTTTCTTCTCTCATATCCCTCTTTTTCTTTTTTATCAAAATAACTTCTTCTTTTTTTTTTTTAATAAGGATCAAAAAAACCTTTTCACCCTCATATAAATCTTTTATTTTATTTTATTTGGTTTTATCAGGGACAAAGAGCAAAAAAAAAAAAAAAAGAAAACTTGGAAGTGCAAAAAAATTATATTTTCAAAATCTGAAAATGGGTGAACAATTCAGGGGTGAAGGTAAGAACTTAGGATTTTGGACGTTTTGATAATTTCACATGAAAAATGAGAGTAATGCGAGAAAAGAAAATTTTGGATGTTTAAGTAGAATCCCCAAAAAATTATACCTCCATAACAATACTCTGTTTGTACTCCTAACGAAGGAAAAACAAACTTGAGGACTAATTTTTGCATTTCCAAAATTTATATTTGCACCCCAATCTTCCTTTTCAACGTCAAAGTACCAAAATTCTTATTCTCATTGGATTCATATTACATTTTAATTCCGAAAATATCATTCCTTAGTCCTTACTCTTTTAGAATTTCTAGAATTATATAAAAAAATTCAAACACTGTTCCAAAATTTAAATTTCTGGAATTGTGTTACGTCCTTGTTCCCAAAATCTAAACTTCAAAACTATTAAAAACACTGTTGCAAAAATTCAAAGACCAAAACAATTAAAAACCCAATTCCGGAAAAGTCCAATTATGGAAAATATAGAAAATCTCAATTCCAGAAATTGGATTTTCGTAAAAATAACACAAACTCCACTTCCGGAGTTTCCATTTCCGGGGGTGAAGTTAACAAGGATGTTTTAGAAGAAAATTATACCTCCAATAAGGACCAAACCGTGGGCCCTAAAAGCCCAAACTCATCAAAGCAACTTTGGTGATTTCTTTTCACACCCTTCAACATTTTAATTCTTTGATTGATGAATCCACCGGTCCAGTCCAGGCAACAAGGAAAGGAGAGCTCTTGGTCTAAAGCCAGGATCCTCCTTTCTAAACCAAGCGCAACAAAAGCAAAGCCAGCCAGTTGCAGGTCATTCCATTATTATTTTTGTCTCTTTCTCTTATAAGCTAGCACATGGTCCTGAATAATTTTATGTCGTGATAATTTATTTATTTGTTTTAGCGACACATTTGAAATGGAACTAATCCTAGTTATGATGCAGTTAGAGAATTCATTCAATTATATAAATTATAAAATATAATAATATTTGAGATCCATGATAAATGAATATTATTCACCCCCAAACAATCCTAACAAATTAGTAGAGACAAACATGATGACAAAGTGTAGAAATCCTTTGCTACGAATTTCTTCAACAATAATTGCTCTCAATTCACAGATACAACCAGCCTTACGAAGAAGGGACAAAAAAGATAAGTAAAACGTACAATCCTTTGTCCACACTACCACAGATAAGCTCCATTTTCCAAACGAGTTTTACTTCCAATGCTTCATGTCTAGTTGCTCTTCATATTTACAGCGGCTTTAAGTAAGACATAATGCTGAGATCATAGGATTAAATGCTTAAATACAATATGCAAGAGTAACATTTAGAGTATATTTTGGAATTAAAATCATACAAGTAAAATTAATTACACTTGGTCCAGGTTTAGTTCTGCTTATCTGATTCAGTCGTTTGCTCAGCAGACACTGATTCAGTAGCACTCTCTTCTTTCAGAGCTTGAATTTCACCATCAGGTTTAGACTCTGAATCTGCTTCCTTGTTCCCAAACAACTTAGACGGAAGCAAAGAAGCTACTGCAGCTCTTGCACTGGTTTTAGCTGCTTCAGCTTCCTTGGCCTTAACTTCAGCCTTCTGTCTTTCCTTCTCCCCCATCAACTTCCCCAGATCTTCCTCCCTCCCTTCTTTTCTCAACTCCTCTTAACAAAATTTTGGAACTCCTCATCAAAATCAACACCATTGTCATCCAACAATGTATCGACTATGTGGAGCACCTCATCCAATCTTCCTGCCTCACTGAGTACCTTCATCGTAAACTGATAACTGGCAACATCCATCTTAAGCTTCTTCATCATAAGGTCAAAAAATGATTTTGCCTCATCAATATTCCCAATTTTAACCAAGCTGTCAACCAACCTATTGTAAACTGCCAGATTTGGTCTCAACCCTGACTCAACCATTTTTCTGAAATATGCAGCTGCATCATCAGGCCTATTCTCTTTAAAACAAGTATCCATCAATAAACCATAAGTGAATTCGTCCGGGTGCACACCCCTGCCATCCATTTCTCCATAAATCTCCTCAGCTTCAGCAAGCATTCCATTGTCACACAACCGTCCAATCAAATTATTAAACGATAATGTATCTGGACTGCACCTATACTCACCTATTTTCCTGAAAATTTCCATTGCCTCCTTAAACCTTCCTTCTGCACTATACCCATCTACCATCGTATTAAAGCTTCCCAAATTAAGAGCCAATCGCCTTGGGGGGTTATGCTTGCTTATCATCCTATCAAACAACTTCAAAGCCTCATCAAACTTTCCATTCTTGTTCAATGCATCCAGTACTGAATTATATGCAATAGCACTTATCTTCACCTTAGAATTTTCCCCAACAACCTCCTCATAACATTCCATCGCTTCCTTCTCCATTCTCCTCAGGAAATACCCCTTCATCAAGCTACCATACACCACCCCATCTTCCAAATCACCTTCCAATTTCCCTTTCAAATCCTCATAAAGCTTAAAAGCCCCATCTGGATCCGAATTCCTAGCATGACCCAGCATCAAATAATGATATACAATTGGGTCAGGTGCAAATCCTTTGGCATCCATTTCTTCTTTTATCTCCAAAGCTCGCTCCAACTTATTATTATCCACCAATCCCTTGATCAAAATCCGATAAGTAGTGGGAGATGGGTTCATTGGGGCATCATTCATAAACTGCTTGTAATGCTCCAAGGCCGTGTCCGGCTTCCGGCAATCAAGATATGTCTGAAAAATCAGGTTATGGGTTATGACATTGGGCACGACCCCAGCTTGGGTGATGAAGCGATGAAGGGACAAGAGGTCAGTGTACTTGGACTGACTAAGGAGAGCAGTGAGTACTGAGTTGGTCGTGAAAATGGTAGGGCGACAATTGGAATAAATGGAGTGACGAGTGTATAAAGCAGCTTCTTCAAGGTCGTTTTGCCGAATTAGTGTAAGAATACGATTATGGAGATTGAGGCGATTACCTGTGAGGGCGGAAACATGTTCAGGGAGTTTCGGATTATTGCGGTTTAGGGAGTAGGGAGGGGATTGGGTTTGGGGTTTCGGTTGCTGGGGTTGAGAGCGGTTCAGAGCAGAGAGAGGGGGTTCAATGCGGAGTTGGCATTTGCGACGACATCGTTACGCCGCAGCCTCTTCGGGCGACGCGGGGGAGTATAACCGGAGGGAGACGGCGAAGAATGGTGGACGGCGATGGTGGCGGTGAGGTTTAGCGAGGGTTTTGAGGTGTGAGAAGAAAGCGGGTTTGGAGACAACCATGGGATGGGGAGACGATGGGTTCTGTCGGGAAATGAGTACAGAGAACGTGTATTCGAGGAAAATCCTCTTGGAGGGTTTTAACGCAATAATGTTTTGTTTGGATCGAGAGAAAATGAGGAAGGAAATGAGCAGGGAGAAGAAAAGAAAAATTCTCATTAGTAGAATGACGGAGAAAATTGAACAGAAAATATAATTTGATGAAAATATCATGCTAAATAAGAAGCAACCATAATTTCTAATGTGATGTATGACATTGTTGATTATTTTTACGAGTGTGCAAGATTTGATGATTGTATTACTTTACACGTTCTCTCTCAACAATCCTCCTATCTTTGCTACTTCACTCACCGGATGCCTACAAAAATTCTAGCACATTGGCCAGGAGCCTAAAGAATAACTAATTGTTTTTTTTTTTTTCTTAAAATGTTTTTTCCAAGAAACTATAGTTATGTTTCTTGATCTCTCACTGCATGATCTGAGACAGTCCCCTCAGAAGATATCTCCTCTTCATCAGGCCGTTCAACGCGAGAAGCATCTGATTGAGTCTTGCTGGAATCTCCGCTATGAGAACGTTTTACTTGATGTTCTTCAAGTGGTCCCCGCACTTTAGATGAACTTTGCCTTGGCCTCCTAGTTTCGAAGGCACCTTCGGAATCTTTGAATTTGAATTTAGCTCGGTTCACAGGCACAGGCCTTGGCAATGGAAGCTTGCCCTCAAGAAAGCTTGATGTACCAGAAATTGACGAAACATGTGGACCAGGAGCAACACAGGATGCCACCAACTGGAGCACTTCACGGGAAGGAGACAATCCTGCACTCATCTTTTTCTGTTGGTGCACTGTTGAATGCGAAGGGTTTAGAACACTGAGTCGGAGGCAAGTTCAGGTCAGATTCAATCTGCTCAAGTCCAGGTGTTCCAGTGTGAGAAAGGAGAGGAAATGGTGAGCCCAAGGGAGTTGTGCTTGAAGCATCATTCTCAACATGGTAGCTGCTTCCAGCAACGTCTGGTAGGATCTGGCTGAACTTGTGTGCTCTTCTCTTCTCTCTCTTCTTCAAACTGATCCTTGGGTCTTTTGGTAGGGAAGGAGGTGGACCAGGAATTACAAATGGAGGAATTGTAGACTTATCTTCTCCATACAGCATACGTATGGAACGAGCAATTGCTGATACAGTCGGGGGCAGCTCGGGATAAGGGAGTTTGGCAGGAGCACTTACAGCTTCCCGTAACCAATGGGGAAGCTTGTCTTTTGAAGTACTACTTCCACCGACTGCCTCACCATTTGAGGGCAAATGATCTGGTCGGTTAAGAGGGTCAGATGGCAATCCTGGGCTAGTTGACTCCTCATTTCCTAGATTGATGTGATTTTCTCGGATATCATTAGGGGACCCATCCGGAAGTCTAGGCAATTTTCCACAATTACTAGTGCCTTGCTCATCGTCCTTCTGCTTCTTATCAATGCTGCCTGAGCAATCCAAACCTAAAGAACCCAAGCAGCTGGTCCCCAAAGAATTAAGCAGAAAAGGTCTCTCAGTGTGTACACTGGAAGAAGTCCCCTGTCTATCAGATGGTTCAATGAAAGCATCTTCAGGAAAATTTGTTGTGTGTTTATCATAACCCAGAGATGGAACAGACATAAAATGATCATTTGGCAAACTAGGTCGATCTAGTGTTTTGAAATGTGGCATGCTGAATGCAGGATCACCGATTCCTAGTTTCATGTCGGTCAAATGGGTTTGGAATTTCGGTGGCAAGGTAAATTTGCTTCCATGCAGGGCCCGTTCCATCATTCCATCAGAGATTGGAAAAAGTGTGGATTTGGTAGACTTTGTCATCTTGGTAGATTTTGGCAGTGGAAATGGAGGCCCCCGAAAGATCTTGAGTTGTTCATCTTCCCATCTCACTGACAGATCTTTAGAGATTTTATACTTGGAAAATTTTAACCTGGGATTTCTAAGCATGGCATCCCAATTACCCCTTCCATGTCTACGAACACCAATCCAAAGGGAGTCAAGTTCGTCTTCAGACCAACCATCTGATTTTGACTCCTTTTTAAAATTATTTGATGCAGACCCAGTTCTCATCATTATGTTTTCAAGCACCTTCCTATGGTTTTCTGGAAACGATGAGAATGTGGTTGGCCTTTGTCCCAAACCCAAGTTTTATATCTCCATCAACCGATATATATGTATATTGGTTTTCTTTGTAGAAGACAAAAAAAGACTTTAATAGAGAGGAAAAAAAGGAATGCAAAGGAAAGTAAGAAATCCTCCTTGATAAAGTAAAAGAAGAATCAGCAAAGCAGAACAATCTTATCCCATAACAGATATCAGGACATGTAAATCTCCTATGTGCATATCAGACCATAATTAATTCAAAGATATCGAAAGAATAAAATGAAAAGAAAAAGAAGCATACAATTTTGCCTTTAGAGCCCGTCCAGCTGGTGTATATTCACGCTTAGGTTCTGGTTCTGGTTCTCTTTCTTCCTCACCATCACTCTGCTTGAACAAACAGACCACATTAAGAGAGATAGAGGAGAGGGAAAAAAAGCCCCAGGTAATAATTCAGAGACGAGAAAGGTGAAGAAAGATAGAGACAACAGAGGCTAAGGAAAGCCTCTAACAGGGGGAAGTCTCCCCCCCGTAACATTTTTCTCTCTCTCTTTACTTATTCAATAGTCTAATTCATTGACTATATATCTTTCCCAATTTGCAGTTTCTATAATTCTAATTTTCTTCTCAATTAATCATATTTTCATAATGCTTTTGGTATTGATTAACAAGTTTTTATGTTTCATATTTTTTAATCGATAATAACAAAATCTCTTTCCATTCAATAGTTTCCCTGAATTTTCTAAGCAATTGATTTTCTTTTCTTTCCAAATTCATTTAATAAAATGTCTTAATTCATTATTATTTCTTATTAGTTTCTTTGCTAATTTACTATTTTTATATTTTTGGACACTGAATTTACTATTTCAATTAATTTCCTCTTCCTTTTTTTTTTTTCAGATTTAGTTATTGAACCAATTTTCTTCCAATTTTTTTACGAATTAGAACCACAATAATTGACTTATTTACGAATTTACTGAACATTTAATTTGATGAATAACACAAAAAATGTATCTTTGCACAAGACAATGACGGAAGATTCTATGAGAAACTAGAAAGCCGGAATCATAGTGTGCCAACTTGACCAATTAAAACAATTTGCTTATGATTGATTACAGCATATATAAAGATCTTCTGTTAAGAAAAAAGCTTGTGATTATATCAGAAATGACCTGTTCTCAATCTTCTCTCCATCAAGAACCAATTATCATTTTGTATTTCATCAAGAAAAAAATTTCTTAAAGGAAGAAAAGAAGCAAATTACCTCACTCATTGTTTCACTTGGGTGTGGAGCATAAGCTTCCCTATAAGAAACAGCTTTCCTCTGTCGTTTCCCACGACCAAGGGCTGCTTCCTCCTCACTTTGATATTTCTCCCATCTACAAACCCAGTTGAACATGAAAGACATTTCAATATAAGCAATTTTGGTAATACGACTAGCTAAGTCAGTTATGCTCTCAAAATGCAAGGCAAGATGAATATAAAGTTTTTGGCACATTCATCATTGTTAAAGATCTTTTCCCAGGATTTTACCTAACAGTTGCAAATTAAAAAAAAAAAAGTGACTCCTTAACATGATATAGCTTTCAAAACGAGATGGTCTGGAGTTTAATCCTTGCCAACTCATAATGAATCAAAATATCAAGATAAAGTAGCAGGGGACCTATGCTTGTTCAAGCATAGGCTTTCATATGATGGGGCACTTTAGGGATAAAACAACTCCCGGACCTTTCACTTAACAACTTGTGTTTATGATGGTTTCTTAAGAATTACTCAAATATGCATGTATTTCCATATTTAAGCACATAATATACATTGGAATCTCCCATTTATGTTACTTATGATACAATGTCCTCGTCTATAGGAGTCATTTTGCTTCAGCAACACAAGGAATTCCCAGTTTCATAGTTTTTGATGCCTTGCAAAGTGATATGTTAATATCAAACAAGTATCTTGTAAGTAACATTTAATATTGAAAGAGGATGTGACCAAACAAAAGCACCTTACCTCACACGTAGTAGTCTGTCCCATTCATTTTCTTCAGTGCCAGCCACCACATTATCTTCTTTCCCTTCTGGATTTTGCATACACATATCATCAGTCCCGTGAGAAGGTGATTCACCTATCCCATGTTCTTCAGTTGGGTCGTCATTCCATTCAAGGGACTGATTGGAATAGAAATTTTCAACCATATAAGGATAGAGTAAACTGAAATTCCTATATCTAACTGCATGAATGTGCATCCAGGATACATTATAGAAAAAATAAAATAAAATAAAATTGTATCATGCTGAAAATTATTTAAGATAATGGCTCTGCAGAGCACAAAGCACAAACGGACCAAAAGCATCATCAAAATTTTTCTTTAGCTTGTGCACATGCTAATCACACAACTTCAAAGGTATATGTGGAATGAAGTAATGGGCCTAGATTTGCAAAAGACAAAACAGAAACTTGTAGCTTTGTATAAGCACTAGAATTAAAAAGATGGCTTCCTAAACAAAATTAAAGGGTCATTAAAAGCATCACACCACGAAGTTTCTTTGCATTAATATAACAAAAAATTAACTTAAACGATTAATTACTAGTCCAAGACAAATGTTTATTAAATACTTCACCTTCACAGAGCCCAGCATATCATTCTCAGAATCCCCTTCAGCAACATCAGTAGAATCATTCTGAAGGTTTGATCGGTCAAGCAATTTTAAAATTGCACTTTCTTCCCATACAATCTTACTGCTGCTATCTGTACACCTATCCTTGTATACATCTCCCAGACCACCAATCCTCTTCCGATGCTTGTGTTCTATGTCTATTCCCATCTCATCTTTTTTACTATTATTTTCATTGGTATCTTTCCCGTTCAAACAAGGAGAATCATTAAAGAGTTCTTCAGTTCCCCATTTTAAAATGTCTTCTACTTCCTTTTGAGATCCAGACTTATTTACAAAAAGCTGATCAAGCATTAGTTTCTTCTTAGCTAGCTGCAAGATGCGCTCTTCAACACTGGCACGAACCACAAGCCGGTACACCAAAAGCCTATTTGATTGGCCAATTCTATGTGCTCTGTTCATTGCTTGGATATCATCATGCGGGATGAAATCTGAATCATAGATAATGACAGTGTCATCGGTTGCCAAATTTATCCCAAGTCTACAGGAGTGAGTAGATAATAAGAAAACAAATCGACTTTTGTCTTGGTTAAAGCGTGCAATCTCTGATTGACGATCTGCCACAGAAACAGAGCCATCCACTCTCTCGTAAGTTTTAGGCCCAAATTCTATGCTTAAATAGTCCTCTAGAATGTCAAGGAGTTTCGTCATTTGTGAAAAAATAAGGACTCCGTGTCCTTCTTTGTGTAATATTTTCAGCATAGAATGGAGAAGAGTCAACTTGGCAGAAGCCTTTATTCTCATTTCATGAAGAAACTCAACCGATCCAGAATCAGGCTCAGTTCCAGGTATCAGATATGGGTGGTTGCAGACCTTTCTAAGTTGCATCACAATGTTCAGCATAGATTGCTGTGCAACCCCTTTCCCAATATTCCGCAATATCTGATAATTTTTTGTAAGCATTGCACAGTAATATTCAGCTTGGATTGATGACAACTCAACAGGAACCATTCTTTCTGTCTTGGGGGGAATGTTGTGCATGGCATCCTTCTTAAGCCTTCTAAGCATATGAGGGGCAACAAGTTTTTTCAATTCCTCAACTTTCTCTGCGGTTGTAAGATCATTAAATTTCTCCTCAACATCTCACCAATGTTGTTCTGGAGAGGGGTGCCAGTCAAGAGTACACGATGGTGAAAGGAGAATGCGTTTAGCAAGCTGAAAAGCTTACTTCCAGAATTTTTCAGACGACGGCCCTCATCTACCACAAGGACTTCCCAAGGAACTCCACGCAAATGAGAAGAATCAGCAAGAACCATTTCATATGTAGTTAAAAGCACATTAAACTTATTGGCAGCAGTTCTCTTATTCAATTTGTTTGGATCACTAGCATGCCATTCATACTGGCGAATTATGGCTCTAGCTTTGGCACAACCATGATATTCCACAACATTCAAGTCTGATCATCAGAAGGTGGATGATCCATGACAGTTACAGACAAATGATGTGATGAATATGTGTTCTCACCTTGAACACGACAACCAAGAACTCGATCAACCTGTAATGTAGACATAAAAGAAACTAAAAGAATCTGTCACATTAATCATGTACAAGATACCAGCAACAATATTTATCTTCACTAGATTAGCACAAACCATAAAACAAAAGCCATTCCAGATCGTCACCTGCAGAGATTCTGCCGTAGTATTATCTTCATGGCTAAGAACTTCATACACATGACCCCCTGCTTTATTGAATTCATAAACTGAGCTTTTTGTTACCTGTGTCAACTTCTGCATCGAAGTGGAAACAAATTGTACTTATAGTTGAACCAAATGCTAGCTTTCTTTTCAACATCAGCATCTGCACATGATAAAGTGCCCTCCACAGAACTTCCTTGGGATGGGTCACTTGGCTTATTTCTACAGGATGCAACTATTACGGAAGACAATGGCTTCTTCTCTGGGTGCTTCACTCCCAATGTTGATATAGATTTTCCTATTCCAGAGGACCTTTTCTTAGAAATATGTTTACTACTAAAAATCTGGGATACCTTGTCCCTATCAAGTGAGTTAACTCCACTTCTTGATTTTGCAGTGACAATCTTTGTCCTGGCTCGTTTTGAAATTGAATCCAGGTGGTTTATTGGCTTTAGTTGATCATTTCCTTGAGTGCAGCTTGGACATTGCCACTTTCCCATAGGCATGCGCATCAGGAGATAACTTACGAACAAAATCAGGTCATAAATAGATTTTGAGAACCAATACATTGTTATTAGTAAAAGCATGGCATAAGAAGAGTAGCATAATGCTGGCTTAAATAACATACCTTAAGAGGGGGGTTAAGACACTGTAAATGATAAGTGCGAGGACAACTATCACAGCACAATAAGTTGCCACCAAGATCACAGACCACGCATTCAAAGTAATACTGGATCAGAAAAGTTACGACAGTGCATAAATTAGAAAATTTATTTTTGACTAAAAATGAATAAACGGAATATTATTAATGAAACAAAAGGAAAGAGTACAAATTCAGAGAGTGAGATATGAGGCTAGATAGTTAAGAAAAAACGACCAAAAGAAGGATTAAATTATCAAAAGTCGAATATGGCATCAATTACAATGATCCCTTACACCAACTTCACTTTTCTAGACCTCCCCACTCTTCATTCATAGTTCTCTTTCCAACACTTGTTGCACAGATATAGGTAACGGTATTGTATCACACAGAAATATACTCATATATATAAAAAAGTAATAAAGTATTGTAACCAATATGCAAAAAAAAAAAATTATTAAAGAATATATTCTCATCTTGAAAATTGCCGAACAAATTCTAACTTTTTGATGTACCATAAAGCTATTTTAACTTATTCTGTACATTTTCTCACATTCTGGCACATTTTAAATCTGTTTCTTAGCATTTCAAGGTCTTATTATCCATTGCGACACAACAAGCAAAAGAATCTCATCCTTCAAATTATTCTGTTTTTCTCTTTTTCTTTTAGTCAATTGTTAGCTAAGTAAAACCTGCACAAGCAGAAGTAACAAATTAGGGGGGAAAAAGGAGGGGGGAGTGACTCACCCCATCATTTCCTTTCTTCTTTGAGGAAAATCTATCAATATCTATTTCATACTTTAGTGGACGTTTAGCTGATGCGTTCCGTGAAGACTCAGAGGTTACTGAATTATCTTTACCACTGGAATGATCCAGTCCAGATGGAAGCTTTCTTCGCTTACGCTTTAAGACCCAGTTCCTGATAATCATTTTACTTGAGAATTTGTTTTCCTTCATCTTTCATATAGCTCTAATGCATGAACAATCAAACTTTGACTATGAGCTCGTCATCAGCCATAAAAATTTCAAGGCATCAGGGAAGGGTAAGGCAAGGGTAGATGTCATAGTATAAATTGATGTAAATTAAAACTGATCAATCTATATATCAGAAACAAACAAGCTCCATACATGGGGTTGGAGCTGTCAATTAACACGAAGCTGTCATGCATGGGGTTGGAGCTGACCATGAACACGAAGGAGCCACTGCCACTGCTACCTTTGGTAAATTAATTGAATATCGAGTCCTCTATCTTTGATCTATTTACGAGAGTATGCATATTATAATATAATAATGCAATGCATGGTGTTTAATGATCTTTCAAGTTTCAACAACACAAAGTGTAGTGTAGGCAAGGTCTTTTGACCTACCGTCGCTCGCAGTTGGCACCTGTCATTTCGGTATCATCTACTTCTACGCCCAGCCTCTTTCTTTTACTATTATATTGAACATTGATGAATCTGGAAGTACGGTATTTGCCGGAAGTGATTCATCTACCCTAATTACATTGAAGCTCGAGGGTAAATTTCCTCTCATAGGGTATTTGTATGTATTGATACTTGCTCAAAGTCAAGGAGAGGCTTTCAAAATAAAGTAAATGGTATTTATGGTCCATTTCCATTACAATTACGTGCAGTAACGAATGTGAAAGTCTGTCTTTGGGATTTCAACACGAGTATGTATGTAAGTATGTACGTATGGTAAAGACATCACTTCCTTCAAATTGCAATATTAATCACAGTACGTACTGTACTGTATACTCATATTCTCATCTATTCTTATGGTAATAACAAATTCCACATCTTATCTTATTTGATCGACTCGACCCAAGACTATACATATACATACTTATACTATACATAGAAGATCTGACCAACATTTAAAAGACTCTCATGAGGAACATTGAAGATCACGCTATTCCCCCTACATATCTTCCTAAGGAATGCATATATATAATCAACAGCTATTTTCTTGTGGAATCTTGAATCCCTCCTTGCTCTCACAACTGTGTTTCCTAGAATGTGAACCACCCCCGCATCTCTACAGTTGTTCAAAAACTCTAGTTCATCAACCTCATTCTGGTTGCTTCCCTGACCAGAAGACCCCGGGCCCAGGGTAACATTAACATTTGAATGCCAATTAGGAGACCTCACTGTCACTGGCACTGGCACTATTGAATCCACTGTTGGATCCGTATTAGACCAAACTGTGTTCCCATTGCCATTGTTATTCAATTGGCCATCCATTGACTGCACAGTTTCCTGCCCGTATAAACTGTATTCATCAGAATCTGAACATCCTTCCATCATGGACTCCAGCCGCACAAACATGAAAAGGTTATCAAAGAGTTTCTTCTCAAAATCATCGTCTTTCTTATGAAGATCTTTATAGCCATATCGTGAAACACATCGGAACATGTGGAAATTCTTGGGTCCAATCCGTTTGACGAGGAATCTCTCTTCCTCTGGGACAGTGTACACAGGAAGATACTTCACACATACAAAAACAACAACAGAATGGATAGCTGGTAGGTTGGTGATGAAGTGGGAAAAGATGTGAGGTACTCCACTTGCCAGCTCTGTGTAGACTAGTCCAATCCCAGGGACACGAACAAGTCCTAAACTTGGCCCAAGCCCAAGAATCCATGCCATTGAGACCTTACTATGCATTTCAAACTCGTAGCGCTTCACTGTTCCATAATGCCATACATACATGATAAGAAGAAATGCTGCAGCAATTGCAAGGGGAACCCACCCACCTTGATTAATTTTGAAGAGTACAGCAGAGAAATACGTGCATTCCACAATCAATGATAAGCCAGTGAACGCGAGGACAAGAATCCAATGGCAGCGCCACACTAATATCATGATTAAAATCATAAGCAATGTTGTGACCAGCATCACTATCACAACTGCAGTACCTGTCAGGACAATGACAAAATTGGAATCAAATGCCCGCTTGGAGAATAGCTGCAATGACATTGTAAATTGGAGGTGCCGTAGTAAAATAAACAGTGAATGAGCATTGCAAAGTTTCATTAACTGCAGATTCTTTTGATACGTGAAGTACACATGTGGTACCCCATAAACCTTGTAACCTAAATATAATGACAAACATAAAAACGTCTATGCTTAAGGTTATATCTGGAACCATTAAAATTATAGAATAGAATTGATTAAAAAATGAACTCTTCTAAAAATCTTGTAAATAATTGTATTATTTTAGGAATTGATTTCATTTACAAATCATTTTGCGTGTATAAGATGAGGACTTACAAACTCTATAGTTTTTTGTCTGATTTGCAAATCATTTCTTTTCAAATCAATAAATTCTATTCTATTTGAGATATTCCAAACACACTATTAATTCCCTATCAATTTTATCCTTTTTCAGTCATTAGATATAAACTGCACTAGGTCACTAAATGGTCATAGGACAAGATCCGTAGATGCAGGCATTTCTAGATGACAGGACCAAAAACGAAAATTTCATATCCCCCTCCCCTGGAATCTCACATACTCTATCTTTTGTATGACAATACATGATCAACACATGAAAATAGATACAGCTCTAATAAAATCAAGATGTTTAAATAGGACACAGATCAAGAGTACCATGCAAGATTGTAAATGTAAGGTAATGTGTTAGTGTCTTGTTAGTTGTTGCAAACCTTAGCAATAAGTTTCCCAAACTTCCAGAATATGTTTTTTAAAAAATAAAATATAGCTTAGCTATGCATAGATGGGATTTCAGGATACTTTCTTAAATCATTTGTAATGTAAATGGAGCTAGTGAACACAAAATCATGCATGAAATAGAGCATCGCAAATTATTTTTACGCTTCCATCTTTTATCAAAAAGCAATGGGAAGATGTTGGCGTAGAGGTGCACTACTTGTTATCTCAGAGCTGACACAACATTTTGGCATTAAAACCACTTGAGAATTATATGCAGTACATATTTAGCAAGGTGGAAAATATGCCTTATAGCATTCAACCAGGGATTAACTTACCATATGCATTACCAATCTGGTTTTGATTTTTAAACCCAGCAGTAACAGCAATGCAAAGAATCATAAGGATCCAATTTATATCTGGAACATATATCTGGCCAAGGAACTTCTTTGACGTATAAACAACTTTGACTCTTGGGAAACAGCCATGTGCAAGGGCTTGCTTAATAATTGAAAAAGTTGCAGTTATTGTGGCTTGGCTTGCAACTATTGCTGCTGCTGTTGCAACAACAAATACGGGCCAATATATGCTATCTGCAAAAGAAAGGATAATCTACATTTAACAGATAGAAGATAAGGGAAAGATTTTCTTGATAGGTTTAACTCCAAAGACCATATATATGAAAGGAAATTAGAGTATTTACACAGACAAACTCAAGATTTTACTTGAGCACCAACATATTACAACAAGTAAATCTAGGTGTAACCGTGCAAGCAAAAGCAATATGTACTGTCAATTAAGTTGAGCCAAGAAAAAAAGATCATGAAAGTTTGGCAAATTCTCAAGGAAAGAAGCCTTAGTGCAACAAGCCTGGCAATTAGGTCAATAATGTTCTATACAGATTGACATGCCAGAGTTGGCACAGAAGTTTCTTAAGATAAACAAAGGTATCCCCATCATTATGCAGTTATGCAAAGTCCTATACAAGGAATTGCAGCAATAGACTTGCTGACATTATTATAAATGTTACAGATTCATCAAAAATGTAGATATCAGTGAGGATGATAAAAGAATATAACAGACCTGGAATAGAACGATAAAAAGCATCTTGAGCATGAGTCATGTTTTTCATTAGATAAGCAGCTTGTCCTGAATATGCTAAGAGAAGGCAAGGAAACACCACTACTGTAAATGCAATCTGTACAGCTGAAACTGGAAAATGAGCTAGGTCCGCAAAAAGAGCCTCTGTCCCTGGAAGAAATTATGACATGTAGTCAAAAGAAAAAAGAATCATTCAGATTATTTACTTATGCTTCTGAAATACAAGGAAATAAATGCCAGTAGTACTAAATTTACCTGTTATGCTGAGCAAGATACCTCCAAGGGATGTCCAACCATCTATTCCTCCTCTTCTAAGATATCGATATATATACAGTGGCGAAAAAGCTTTTAGAACACTACTGTCATATTTCCAGATGTTGAATATACCTATGCCTCCAATTAGAAGAAACCAAAGCAGGACAATTGGAGCAAAGAGCCAACCAACTCTATCTGTACCATAATGCTGCACGCTGAATAAACCCACTAATATTACAACAGCAACCAGCACTACTATACCTGTGGCCCAGAATGAGAAGCTTCTTAAAACCGAACTTAAAAATTTGCTGAAGACTATAATGACTTGCAGAAAGAAATATAAGAAATGTACTATTTCAGGAGTAGGATCATACCATTATTCATCTCGGGGTGATTTACCTTGATGCCACCAGCAGCTGACAAAACTACAACAGATTATATGCCTATGAATCTTTTGAAATAATAGGAGATGTACAAATAAATATACTCGAGAAATTTAAAATAAAAAGTTTACTGATCAAACTAATTGAAGTGAAATCATACTTTCTGGGATCAATTGCAATGCAATATACAAAACAGACACAATTATCTTTGGTTCTACATCACACATGCAATTATCTTTTCTTCATGTCTAACAAAAATTACTTCTATTTATTGAGGGGAAAGAAGGATCTTAGACAGACAGACAGCAAACAAGTTGACACTTGACAGTACAGAGAAATCAAAAATAAATGGAAACAAGATCATCTTAAGGTATACCAGATATAGCTGGGGTGAGGATCCCATCTCCAATCACCATGCAGGTGCCAACAAGGACAAGAATAAGAATAGCGTTCTTCCTAAATGGTTGTTCCTCTAACAATCTTTTGGTTTTTGCAGCAAATGATCTTTCATGGATGGTAGACCGACTATACGTTGTTAGCTCCTCATCAGTCCGATGCTGGTTGGGAATGGTTTTTATGTTTGCATGTCGGCAAAGCAAGGAATAAAGTGCAAATGTTCCCCCTGCTCCACAAATCAAATATGCATGGTTAGTACTACTTTGTGGCATCTGAGCTGTGTTAAACAGACATATCTGTCATCCAATACAGCATATAGAGTGTTTTACATATGGTTATTGGTGGAACCAGCTGGGCTATCAGATAGAAAGTAATTTATGCATGGAAACTCATCCATCATAGAGCACTAAACTAAGTTGCCGATATGCTCTCCAACCACTCGGTTATGTTCTTTTTTAAAGCCGTTCAACAAGTGTTTAAATGATCTAATGTTTCAGAGAACCTGAAGAATGACATAGTCCATAGATATTGATATCAACCAACAAGTATTAGAGGACATCAAAATTTTCACTGCCAGCCAGCCTCTAACTTTTCTATTTTACCCCTCTTCTGGATCATAAAATTAATTATTATAAAACTTCAAAACTGATATCAACCCATCTAAGAACAAGAAGAAATAAAAAAAACTACAATTATGAAAAATAACGTTTACAGTTAGCCCAGGAAAGGAATGAAGGAACAGTGAGAAAAAATGGTGTTAAGATTTCATTCCTTGTCGAATCTGCATCAGTGGGACATATAATGATTACATATGCAAAAGCTTTATTATTTTACGATACCTTGGCCATTGTCATTTGCTCGTAATACAACAAAAACGTATTTGAGGAGCGGTACCAGAGTAAGAGAGTATATAATCAAAGAAAGAGCTCCGATAACATCCTCCGAATTATTAACTCCATGAGGAAATGTATTATAGAAAACGTACAAAGGGGAAGTGCCCAAATCTCCATAAACCACACCCAGACTCTGATAAGCAAGCCGTAGGAGCAACAGTGCGGAAAATTTCTGAACAAATAAAAACAACATCAACAAAGAAATTGCATCCCAAATACGAGCAACAATAATACCATACTATTAAATATAGAAATCAAAGATAGATCTAGACTGAGAATTAAATTGTCAATCTCTTTATCCATTAAAGATTACATTTTTTAGTCAAATTCAAATCTACATATGTACTTGAATTTCTCTAAATATGTGAAGAGGAAATGGGTGATGGAAGCTTTCATCTCAATTCCCTGCCCCAGAATGCCGTTTAGAGCAGAAGGTCCATTCTTAATAAAAAAAAAAATTGGAAAAAAAAAAGTCATAAGAAGCACTTCCTTTTAGTTCTACTTTTGTTCAGCTGAACTCATTATTTTTAGGATTTTGATCAAGTGCTGAAACAAAATTGAAAAAGAAAGGGTTAATTCCGAATTTTAGATTTCCAGTTCATAAATCTTAAGTAACTATTGAATTAGTGACTTTGGATTTCACCATATGCATTCCATGATCATGTCTCATGACTGGAACTACTAGTCTGAATAGCTTACTCTGAATGACTACTTGTTGAAGCTAATTTCCCACATCCAGCAATAAGGATTTATAGGAGGAAGAACAGACTAATTTAACTCTATTAATTATATTTTTATTTGTGTCGGATCACTAAATATCATTGAAGTATTATTTGTGTAGTAATAAGCAACTAAATCAGAAGTAACATATTGTGGTTTCCATCATAAAATACAACTGAATTCTAAGTGTCGATAAGTGAGAAAGAAAGGGAAGAAACTTTAGAAAAGGTAATCTCATCATACTTTTTCTCTGTACATATTTCTTAGCCTTCCTGCCTCTTCATCCATAGGCTGGTCTAGCTTTTGATCCAAAATCCACATACCACCTCTGGTATCACTTTCTTCATCGGTCTGTACACTTGAAGCCATTTAGAGCTTAACTCTAACTAACCGTCTTGTATCCCTTTTCTGTCCTCTATCCTCAAGCAAACTTACACAGAGAAGTATTGGCAACAGAACATTCATCGTTGAGCTGTCATGAAATCCATGCCTAGTCCAATCACAGATCGAAACGAACAGATAAAACCTGGAATTTCAGTCAAAAGTTGAAAGTTAAACTGAGAAGTTCCATTCAACTAGAAAAGCCCAACTTCTAAAAGTAGCATAGACTCCATATCATTAAACCAGTCCAGACTTGGACTATCAAGAAATGTTAACAGAACCAGAAAAAAAAAAAAAAAAAAAAGCTTTAATCTTTGAAAAGCTTACAAAGATGGGTAAAACAGAATTTAAGTTAAATTAGCCTAACAGCCAGCAGAAAAAAATAAAATAAAATAAAAACCCGAAATGCAATCAATGATAGAATAGCTGAACCACGCTTCACCTATGAAGAAGAAGACAAATTGCTTGTCATCTATGACTAGGTGACTGAGAATACCAAGTGGGGTCCGCTGACAGAGAAAGTTTGGTCTCAGCCACAGGATAAAAAACCCAGCTCAGCTTCACATCCCCAAGCACCAAAACGCAGAAATTTGCACAGGCCAAGTCGGTTTTTGAAAGCAAAGGGAAGGGAAAATGAAGACAGTAACTGAAACAAAGTTTCTGCTCAGCCTGTCAGGCTGTTTTGGCTCTACAATTTTCTCGAGCTAACAGACAAAAATTGGGTAGAGACACTAGAGTAGAGAGAGGTGACCACGTGGAGCTACAATCAGAAGAAAGAATACAGGAGAGGACTCGGAGGTTGAGGAGAGAGAATCGTATGGAACCGAGAGGTGGACAGGACTCACTAGTCACTAGTTTGCTTTTTTCTTTTATTATTATTTTTATATGGTCAAATGTTTTTTTTTTAATAATTGTATTAAGCTCATGAATTAATGAAACGGTTTAGTTTCTTTAGTACCAAAAAAGTTCATTAGAGGAGGATTTTACCAAAAAAAAATCATTAAAAGTGATTGTGAACATTTTTGTTAGGTTTTTTCTTTAAGAATAATTCATTATATGATTTTATTGTATATTTTGATCGTATAATTAGTTGTTGTTAAAAAATTATAATATAATTTATTTTATAAAATATACTAAAACATAAAAAAATTTATGTAAATCTTATGTATTATTTATGATTTTTAAAAGAACACTTAAAACATGTTTTTTCAATAACATTTACATATTTATATTGTTTTTTATTTCTCTCTACTACTAAAACCTATGAAGAGGAATAGATAGAGAAAAAAAAAAATGCGAGAGGAAAAATGTTGATTTGAATAAATTTTAAAATATAAAATATTAAAATTAAAAAAAACATAAATACTAATATGACATAAATAATCACACGTGTTATAACTTGACGTAACATATTAGTATACTTCATATTAGTATACTTCGTCTAATAATTTTAACATAAATAGATGTAAAAATTAATTTAGTGTATTTATAAAATATCAAAGACTTAATTAAAGAATTTTAATTGTTAAAAATTAAATTATTTAAATATTGAACATGAAAATCAAAATAAAATTTTACTCTTTTTCTTTAATTTAGTACTTACAACAAAAAAATAAAAAGGGAGAAAAAATTATTAATAGAGGAGAAGAGCGGTCGGGCTCTTTTTTCACTCCCTTTAGTTCGGATTGAACCCATCCCCAATACGCACAAATACGTCTTCCTTTGTTAATATGAATTGAGCTGGATTGTTCTGTTTAAAACTTGAAAAATTAATTTTAACACTCCCCATTTTAATATTTGCACACCTCTTTTTTTTTTTTTTGTCTAATTACCAAAATAACTTTCTACCTTCCCATTTTCCTCTCACTCCCCATAATCCGATCCCACGCCCCTAACCCCTCACTATCCTTACAAAATACCATTGTTTCATCTAGGTAGGAAGAAAGGGACTAGAAGGATATGTTACTTTTCTCTTTGTCCATTGGAAGCAGACGTGTGCTATTTTTTTTATTTATTATGTTTTAAAATTTTCAAAATTTGTAATTATATAATTGATTTTAATATTAAATATTACACGTTGTGTCTAAAAATTTCAAAATATACACTCAACTTTTTTTGAACTTTTTAAACTTGAACTTCTTTTTTCATTCACCATTTTCTGTTGTAAGTTACAGAAATTCAGTTTGAGTTAATAGAAATATAGTTAGAAGAGGGCTACTTTCACCTGTTAGGTGAGCAAGATACGAGAAAAAGACCATATCTAAGGCTGAGCAAAAATGTATAAATTGATCGAAATTGACCGAACAAAAAAAAAATCAAAATATTTGGTCAGTTAATGTTGGTTGAACGATTCAGTTATGGTTTTAAAAATATAAAAAATTAGTTAAAGGCGGTTGGTTACGGTTTAAATCATTTTAAACCGACCCTGACCAACCGACCGTCTAAAATTAATTTTTTAATCTTTTATATTATACTGCATCGTTTTGGTTTCCTGTAGATATTCTCGCACGCGCGTCTTGTACATACTTGCCTCCCTCGCAACCTTGCTTACTTGCCAGTGTTGCCACAACCTCTGTCCTTTGGTACTTTCTTTCACTTTGAATCCTCCAAGACTTCTTCACTCTTCAGTTCTTCTCACTCACGATTTTCATCCTTGAACAGCTCTCAAGTGTCATCGGAGACTCGGAGTTGCGAAGTTGCTATGCGGCCTTGAGGTACTTTTTTTTTTTACCCTTTTTCGTTTTCATTTTAATTGCTCTGCATTCCCTTCTTACTCACTGAGTTATTGCTTTTGAACCAGCTGATACTGACTCTCTTCTTTTGTATTCTTTCTTCGTTGCTAGCTCTTTGTCCCTCTGGAAAAAAAAAAAAAAAAACTAGTGTGCAAAAATCATTTCCTCTTAAAAATCAAGAATGAAGATTGTGGTATGCATACAAATTGTGGGATACAACAGAAAGCATTAGAGAATATCTCTGCTACTACTACCATAATAGCAAGAACAACAATGTCTGCTGTTTATCAAACTGCAGAATTAATCTCCTTCATTCCTAATGTTTCGTGTCACAAGAAGGCAAGTTTTCTTTTTAGACTGGAAATGAGGTTTTCTTCATGCTTAGCTCTTGTACATCTTTCTAAATTTTTGGGTTATTATTGAACTTTTCCAGGCTTTACCTGTAAATCTTTCTAAATTCAGCGGATTGGACTACTTTTCTCTTGTGTGTGTGTGTGTATTTTCTTTTTTTTTTTTGTTGTTTGGTGGGGGGGGGGAGAGGAGGAGAAGGGGGTTTGGTGTTTGTTTAGTTGTTTCTTTTTCCATAGTGTGGTGCTTGAACATTCAGTCCTTAATAAATGTTGTTTATCTGAAATTTTCAGAAGCTGAGTTCTCTTCGGTTGGGCAGTCACCAAGTGAGTCTCTTGCTTTCTTCAATCTGGGTTCAGGCAACATCAATGGAAAATGGCCTGCAAATTTTGAGGCAATGGCTCACACATATAGCATTGCTTTGTTGTTCACTCATTCTAAGGTGAGATTGATGCATACAAATGTCATGATTGATTTTAGAGATATATTTAGTTGGGAAAATAGAACAAGGCTTTTGATCATTATAGATATTATTTCTACTGGTTCAATTTGTTAGTTGCCAGTTTAAAGTTTGTTGGAGACATGTTTATTACTATCTTTGATTTGTGGATTTGCTACCATAAACTTGTTCCTATTCTTATGCTATAAGAGGTGATTGAGCTTTTAGATGTTGCGCTTCTCTATTCTCCATGCTGTCACAGGTAGTGCAGAATTGTTCAAAGAAACATGTAAGGATAAGTATGTCTTGTGGGGAAAGATAGATTGAAAGCATTTGGTTTAAACTATCTGCATTAGTGATTCTCAGGCTTTGGAAGTAAACTTTGATCATTCTTGCATATAATCAGGTTACTTGTATTTTTATAAGAATGGATGAAACTTAGTATTTTAATTTGGACATAATTTGGTACCAACATTTAGTGTCATGCTTACCTGTTCTTGAAATTGATTAGAAACTGTCATGATTTTAAAGATGTATGTTTAACAAGAGTCCTCATCTTTCCAGAAATGAAGAAAAGAAAAGAGTTTACTGAAATTTTCCTTGATTCATCTGTTTAGCTTTCAAAACCAAATAATTCGTGAGATCAGTTTGTAAAATTGTAATTTAAATTACTTCCAACAGGCATCTAGTTATATGGCTCTAGTAAGATGTTTCCAACTGGCATTCTCACTCGAGCATATCTTTAAATTACGAAAGTAAGTTAACAACTTGTCATCTTGCTATGGTGTGCTGACTTTCTTATCCCTTATTCTCTTTTACATAAACACGATTTGGATATATATATGTTACTATCGGTTAACTATTAACCGACCGCTTAACCGACTAAAACTGAACCGTTGGTTTTAAGATATAGTCGATCGGTTATCGGTTTGATAAAATTATACAATCAGTTAGTGTCGATCGATTAAAAATATAGTCAAAACCGACCGATGCTCACCCTTAATATCAAGTCTTAAAAAGTTAGTATAATATATAATAATTTGAATTGATTATGATAAGGTACTGTCTAGTGTCTAGTCCCATGATTGATTATTCTATTTTGTGTTACAATGAGAAAAGACCATCAAACCTTAATTAATTTGATTTCGATGATGACAAACTTACAGCATGAAACTTTTTGATTTGTGAAAGATAGCTTGTTAAGCCACGTCATTATTATTAAAATTTAACTCATTTTTCTATTTTACAAGACAAAAGGATGAATGATACTACTCCAACTTATCCCAGACCCAAAAAAATGATGATGTCTCGAAACAAGATTGGTTTTCTTTTCCAGAGCCGGCACGATAGACAATGAGTGGTGCTACTATGGATTAAGATGCATTTGATTGAAAATCATCAATGACTATCGGTATCAGACAATAACATGTGAATTCAACCCGCCAACTTGGTCAAGTCCTTCATATCATGTCACAAGGGCACGGCACAGCACAGCTTTGGGAGTAAAACTCGAAAAACCATCAAAAAAAGATGCAGACATTATGGCAGAGAGAAGTAGGATAGATTTAAGAACCTAACAGTGCCTGCCTGTACCACTTCCAAAAACCAACATATAAAAGATGCAGACATAGAAATTTTTTTATGGATAATTTGACCAATGACAACAATACAACGAAGCAAAGAGAACAAATTTACTGTGATCTAACCCCATCATAGTTATAAGTGTTGCAACTTGCAATAATCTACTACAAAATAACAATGGAGCAAAGCAAACAAATCATATTCTTCTTAGGTAATACCTGGATGTATACTGCATACTAGAAGAATTCACCCAATCGACCACCATTTAATCCAAAAACCCGCAATAACCGATCAAAACGTCATAGAATCCAATGGCATAAAGCGAATTTTAGTCCCCTATCCTAACTGCTTCAAACCTCATTTCTATTCAATTCAATGCTTCAACCACGTTGCCGTAATTGTTAGCAAAAACAACTTAACAGTAAAACGGTCAAACCTACGGAACAAGAAAAAGAACCCGAGCGACTTATAATCACATCAGTAAAGTGAATAGAAAGCTCTGGCTTGACTGATCTCACTGTCCGAAGCATAGATAGATACTTTCTATGAGAAGATGAAAACACAGATATTAACAACAAGCTTATCATTGCTTCTTCATCACATCAATTTCCTCAAGTTCTCGCCCCCACGCACATACAAACACAGAAAAAGAAATAATAAAAAATGCTTAAATCTGAATTGGAAACATTTACTTAAAGGAATATTAGATGTAGGATTATACTTCAAAGAAAGGTAATGATTCTGAAAAGATAATTCAGTCTACAATAGCAATCTTGGGATGTCTAGCCATGATAAACCAAGAGAATGACAGATTTACTAATTCCCAGGTTTTGTCCATTTCAATGTTGTGCCAAAAGGGACGATGAATGATGAAATTAAAGGTGTGGACTTCGCCAAAACCAATGACCCGAGATACTGTTCTTGAGAAACAGGTATAAGAACAAATAACAAGCTTTTACATCCAAACTCCAATTGATTTTCAGGAAAGAATATAAGGGGCTAAATTTAATAAGACTTTGGTAATACAATCAATGAAGTTCTTGTTTGCAATAAGCATGCCTCTTCTCCATCGCCAGACCATGAGGATAAGGGGGCCTAGAATATGCAGCTAGTTATACATGTCTTATATTAACTAATTCCTCAGCAATTGAACATTACACTAAATTATGCAGACAATCAGCTTTCAAATGTACTAGCATTGTTTTTGTTTCCCGTCAAAATAAGGATTCAGTTCTGAATCATATGAACTTTAGAAACCAAGTAAAAAAATTTGCATTCGTATCAAGGCGCGGACTGCATTGTAAAAAAGCATTAATGAATTGATAGTCCTAGTAGACTGGTATACAAGGATTTGCTCAATAGAGAAAGTGGAGAACAGGAAACTTCAAAGTATGCATAAGTCGTTTACACTATCCAATAAAAGTAGTAAACTTACATATCAACTCCACTTTGCGTCATACATCCAAATTTTCCATTTGAATGCTACTTTTGAGAGGCACATATTCTCCAAGATAGCCACCAAGATGATCATGCAAAGCACTCTTATCAATCCCTTGATGATGATAGCTTTTGCACACATAGTAGAACACACTCTGGACCAATAACCCAACTAGATTGACAATTACCAGCACACCCATCATAAACCCACCAACCACAATCCTCGCAAACACCCCATAACTATCTCCACCGTGAACCACCACCGCACTAAACACTCCTCCAATCACCCCACAAATTGTCAAATAACCAAACACCAGAATAGCTGCATACTTAGCCCTCCCCTTTAACAGCTCACAGCTCTTCTTCATTGCCGCAAAACCATAAACAGGCTCCAGCACCGACACCACACTGGCCAAGTGCCACAAGGCCACTATATACACATGAACAACCAAGAAGAGCAAAAGTAGCACAATTATGGCGAAAATCAGCAAAAAGGAATTCTTGGTATCAATTGCTACAACAAGCAAGACTAGAAACAGAACAAAGACGAAGTTGTAGCCGATCATCAAGAGGGTGACCCACAGAAAGGTAATGAACAATCGCTTAAACACCTTGGGGATCGCAGAGAGTGTAGAGGAAAAGGATACGGGTTTGGAGGTATAGAGCGAAGCGACTGTGAAAACGACCGCAGCTGTGGAGAGGAGAGAGAATGCGAAGAGAAAGATGAGGTAGCAGAATTGAATAACCAAAAGGACGGTCCATTCGTGATTGGCTTGTGCAGGGTCAGCGTAAGGGGATTGGAGCTGAGCGAGAAGAGGGTGAGTGAAGAGGGAGTGAGCTAAGATTGCGAAAGAGAGAGGAAAGATTAGGGTTAAAGTGATGAGGTAGAAGGTTTTAGGGGATCGTTTGGGGATTGAAGTTGATTCTCTGAGTATATCTGGGATGCTTAAGAATTGAAGCTCTTCTGGGGCTAGATCCATCGAATTTAAGATGAAATTGTTTCCTTTCTGATCTAATTTGGGAAACTGTCGAGAAACAAGCAAGACGCAAGAAATTCGCAATGGAAAATGGACAAAATAATTAAATTTCGCTTCAGGTTGTGGATATCGCGGGCAGCTTCTCTATAAAAGCGAGACAGGTGACGGTGAAGGATGATGTCATGGAAAGAGTATCAGGTACGGCGTGCTTTATCATTTTCATTTTTTGTTTTTTTAAAGCAAGGATACATTTTAGATTTAAATAGATAAAATAATTAGATTAACTAGATTAGAGTATAAGTTGAAACCTTCTATAACATATTGAATTCCGTCATGTTTATATTTAATGTTAGAATGCCTCGAATAATATTATTTTTTATTATAAGATATTTATAAAAATTCAAAAAAATAAATAGTATTGAATTACTTTTATACAAGAGAATGTTATGTGTACATTTTCTATACACATTCAATGTATTATAATTATTTGTGATAAAAAATAATAAAAATAAGAATGATGTTAATAAAAAATTAAATATACATATGATATAATGTAAGTAACTATAATTTTTACTTTATTTAATTATTTATTTATAAATAATATGGTATTAAATATTAGTTATTTGAATTCGTATATAATTATTTAACTTTATAATTATAAAAAGAAGCATAATTTGAGAGAGAGAGAGAGCTGCAAGACAGCTCAATGGTGAAAATAAAATTATAAAAAAATTAATCAATTCATAGTTAGGTAAAAGAAGGAGGTAGTTAAAAAGTTGAGATAAAGTTTAGTTAAGTTAATTAATAGAAAAAAATGAGGAATATAAAAGGAGATTTGTTAATGTGAGAAGGGTAATTGTTGGATGTCACTATTGATTGAAGAGCAAGATAAATACAGCTATAAAAAATTGATGTGTGACAGACATTGTCGAACAGTTTTGCAATTAGAAAATTAAGATAAGAATAACACATTGAATCAAAATTTCAAGAACTTTTATAAAAAAAATCAATAGATTAGCTCAACCCGCACGATTTATATTATGTCTCACTAATTATATAATAGAGCATAATTAATTTGATGTGTTAAAAAGAGTGAGTATTTTCCTTTTTGTTGCATGTAGACAGGAAATATATGAATTTGGACCTATATTTAGGGAGAAGTGCACCCAAATTTGAAGTCATGATTAATGAGATGAACCTTGTGTTTAGATTGAGGAAAAATTAAGGATGAAAACAAATTAAGAGAGAAAATTAAAGGAGAAATTAATTTTTCTTTGTTTGAATAGCGAAAGAAAATGTTTATAAGTTTTACATAAAAAAATAAAAATATATAAAAATTTTAGAAAAAAAATTGTTTTATATTCTCACAACTTTTTATTACAAAATTATCCTATTTTATTATTATTATAAAATAAATTACTTTTATTTCCTCGCATTCATGAAAATACAGGAAGAGAATATTATTTCTTAATTTTTCTCTTTTCTCTATTTTGTTTTCTCTCACCCAAACAAAGCAAAGAGCCTTAAGTTTGCCATTACATCAACCTTTTCTTTTCCAATAAATCATGTTTATCTTATTATTTTTAAGTTATCCTCACTTCACAATTGAAATATGAGAAAGAATAATTATAATTTTTTAATACATATTTTATATAAATTTAAATTTTAATATTACATAAACTCTTAATTATTAAATTTAATTTATTTATGAATTAATTCACATTAATTAAAAAAATATTATTAATATAAACATGTTGATACAGAATAAAAAATATTATTAATATAAACATGTTGATACAGAATAGAGGGTTTTAGATCGGTCTCTTTCGACTGAACAATACTAATGCGGCAGATGTAGTTTATCTTATGCCCACAAATAAAGGAGTATACAGCCATTTCAACTTCTATTTGAATAAAGGGGCACCCGGATTTAAACGAGACTAATAGCTTTAAATTTCCAGGATATGTCACTGTACCAAATATTGTTTTTCCACATCTAGAAAATTCATTCTCCCCAAAATCACGTCTTGAGTAGTTTGCTTTTACCCGGTTAGGGTTTAAACCTTTTTTCCCCTTCGTACAATTTCAGTCACCGCATCATCGACCGTTGTGTCTCTTTCACTTCTAGATTTTATTTTTCTGTGGAAAGACTCGAAGTAGCTGCTCGAAACTTCTGAGCAGTTTTTCGATTTGAGGTAAAACCCGCCATACTCAATTTCAATATTCTTACTCTGAACAGTACTAAATCTTTTTTTTTTTTTTTTTGCATGATTTTGAACTCATTATCCCCTGCATTGGTTTTTGCTCACTCGAATTACTTTCAAGTTCAGCTAGGTTTCTTTCCCATTTTTTGGCGGCAAGTTCCTTCCGACTTTTCTACCCACATTTCCCAAGGAAAGCGTGAGGGAAAAATTAGGCAATGGGCAAAGACGAAGAGGAGATGAGAGGAGAGATAGAGGAGAGGCTGATAAATGAGGAGTACAAAATATGGAAGAAGAATAGTCCTTTCTTATACGATTTGGTAATAACTCATGCACTAGAATGGCCTTCACTTACTGTAGAGTGGCTACCAGACCGAGATGAGCCCCCTGGAAAGGATTACTCGGTCCAGAAGATGATTCTGGGTACCCACACCTCAGAGAACGAGCCCAATTACTTGATGCTCGCCCAAGTCCAGCTCCCTTTGGAGGATGCGGAGAATGATGCGCGCCATTATGATGATGATCGATCTGATACAGGTGGTTTTGGGAATGCCAATGGCAAGGTAAGCCACTCAATTGCTCATTGGCATTTGCTAATGTGACATTTAGTCTTTGAATGATGGGTAACAATACTAGAGGAAGCGTTTAAAATTAACAGGAGGATAATAATCAGCAATTTTTATTTGAATTTTGGTTATTTTGTTTTGTTAACTTGGGACTTCGATTTTCCAGTATGAAAGATCTTTGGTTTTATATTTTTTGCTCAGTTTTATTATCTTAAACTTGATGTTAACGTGGAATCATCACAATTAGTTGTCCTAAATTACTACTTTGGTGCACGTTTCCATCAAATTCTCCATCATTTGTTTCTGAAATTCCGGGATAAATAGTCATTTAACTGTTAGTGGAGAACTCAGTTAACCCTAGTATCAAAGTGGAATTTTAGTTTCTATATCTTTTAGCTCATTGCGTCTGTGCCTTGTGCAACTGTGTAGGCAAATAGTCGGAAGTTGTCATGTGTAGTATGAGTTTTACTCTCTAACGTTGTGTTCCTTCCTTACAGGTTCAAATAATCCAGCAAATAAATCATGATGGAGAGGTTAATAGGGCCCGTTATATGCCTCAAAATCCATTTATTATTGCTACGAAGACAGTTAGTGCTGAAGTTTATGTATTTGATTATAGCAAGCATCCATCTAAGCCTCCTCTAGATGGCGCATGTAATCCTGATTTAAGATTGAGGGGTCACAATACCGAAGGATATGGTTTATCATGGAGTAATTTTAAGCAGGGTCATTTACTGAGTGGTTCTGATGATGCTCAAATTTGCTTATGGGATATAAATGCAACTGCTAAAAATAAAACCTTGGAGGCTATGCAGATATTTAAGGTACTATTCTCTGTCTACTTTGTTTTGACGAATCTGGCATATTCCATCTTCATGGCATTGCTAAAATGATTGTCTTTGATTTTTTACAATCTTTGGGCTTATATGTTCCTCATTTATTGATTTATTTTACACTCTCTAGAAAGATAACATTGGTATTTATTTTCTTGATGTTCACATCTGCTGTTCAGTTTGTCGTATAAAATTTTGACGGTTGTCCTTGTCTAAATAGGTTCATGAGGGTGTTGTGGAAGATGTAGCATGGCATTTGAGGCATGAGTACTTGTTTGGTTCCGTTGGTGATGATCAATACTTGCTTATATGGGATCTTCGGACCCCATCAGTTAGCAAGCCCGTGCAATCTGTAATTGCTCATCAAAGTGAGGTACATGTTAAGAACATTTCTGTGTGTGTGCGTGGTGGCAATTGAATACTGGACAAATAAAATGCATGGATTTTAACCAACTCTGCAATTGGAGAACTTGACGTACTTCCTAATGTCCATTGGTGTTGTGATGCTTCCCTAGCTCTCATGTTTGGCTCGATGATAAAAGATTTTTCTTGCTTTTTGAAATTTTCTGCCTGTCTTCTACTTGTAGAGTTTTTTTTTTTTTTTTCATTATGCTCTGATGCTATTTAATTCATCAGCATTCAAATGTCTCTGAGCTGCTTTTGGAGATTTTTTTTTCCTCACTTGGGATATGGCTTGTTGTTGTTGTTAGTGATAATTTGTTTTAATTTGGATCTATTGTTAGGTTAATTGCTTGGCTTTCAATCCTTTTAATGAATGGGTTGTTGCAACTGGTTCTACGGATAAAACTGTAAAGTTGTTTGATCTACGGAAGATCAGTACTGCTCTCCACACTTTTGATTCCCACAAGTAATAGTCCTTCTTGGATATTGTTAAAGTTATATTAGATGTATCCACGCTGATCAACAGTTGATTTGAATTTTTATGGTTGCAGGGAGGAGGTTTTCCAGGTTGGCTGGAACCCTAAAAATGAGACTATTTTGGCTTCTTGTTGTCTTGGTAGAAGGCTCATGGTGTGGGATCTCAGCAGGTATGTCTTTAATGAAATCACTTTCTCCCACTCCTTCTATTTTATTTTTACAGAATGTTACTGCCATTTGTTGTTGTAAAATGTTTGCTAGTGATGCTGCCCTAGTGCAATGCTAGAGCTTAATTAGTCATTGTACTGATTAGTCAATTCTTAAAATACAGTAGGTTTTATCATATTATCATTATATATATTCACACTAATACAAGTGGCTAGGATTTCAGTATAAAAGAAAAACAGAAAATGGAAACATGGTAACTGGGATTCTTTATGTTGGAACATAAACAAGGCTTGTGCTGCATGACCTCGTATCTAAAGTTAGGATTATATGTTCAAGGAGTGATGTAGAGCCTCTAAAAGTGGGAACAAGCCCAATGCACTGTAGTCCAAAGAAAATTGTCACCCAGGCAATTAAACTGAGAAACTAGTACAGGAAATATTTGGCTTAACCCTGTAGTCTTCTTCTGACATCATCTACCACCTCATTACAACAAGAGCTGCATTTAGAATCTGCCTGCCAGCAATAAAAACACTCTGATTTTGTGAGATAATGACTGCTAACACCTCATTAAGATGAGTAGAGTACTTTAGTAATGCTCTTATAACACCAGTGTAAAGACTAGTAGGCCTGTAATCCTTCACTCTAATTGATCTATCCTTTGGTACCATAGTAACGAAGGTGTAATTCATACTCATAAAAATATTCTTATTTTTGGAATTCACCACTTTCTTTTTCGCCTCTTAAAATTTATTAGCATTTTTCGTGCATACTGAATGTCGTAATCTAAGATAAAAGTAACATTTAAATGTGATCATTGTGGGTTAGGAAAAGAGGAATATTTGTAATTTATTTCTTAGTCAAGCATTAATATTCTTGTTATTATTTGCTGGTTCTGTAGGATTGATGAAGAGCAGACGCCTGAAGATGCCGAAGATGGTCCACCGGAATTACTTTTTATTCACGGTGGTCATACAAGTAAAATATCAGATTTCTCTTGGAACCCATGTGAAGATTGGGTCATTGCTAGTGTGGCTGAAGACAATATACTTCAAATATGGCAGATGGCAGAGAACATATACCATGATGAAGATGATCTGCCGGAAGAGTCAACAAAGGCTTCCTAGTGTAATAGTTTAACCGTGTTATTTGTTAGTTTGTGGCAGATATTTTAAAAAGTATTTAGGTTAGGGCTCTTGAGCTGCTCTATTTTATTTATGTTTGTCTTGTTTATTTCCCTCTTTCCACCTCTTTAGTAACTTGAGTGTGTTTAACTTTCTTTCCTTCCCAAGAAAGAAGTAGCATGTTGTGCTTCCTTCATTTATTTAATAGTTCTAGAACGAGAATAGAATAAATCTGACCCAATTCCCTTCAGGAAAATGCTCATGTTACGTGAACAATGCAAAGCTGAGCTCACCAAGTACTTTGACTACATGACATGACATCTAAACAAACAACTCTCACACTCCTCATTTATGTATGACTATGACCTTGACCTTGTCTTCAACTTCACCGCCCGCAACCTCAACGGGACCGAGCTTGGCATCTGCTAAGATGAAAACGAAGCAAAAACATTGTATAAAGCCACGCAAGGCAAGGCAACAGATTCGCTGAAAGACTTTCAACAATTTGGAAGTGAAGGTGGTACTTGTTTGATGAAAGCCCAAATCTCTGCCTACAATGAAGACAAGAGTGAGACATTTAGCACTCTGAAAATTCTACTTTGAAATTAGGTTTAGGGCCTTACCGTTCCAAGGCAAATGTCAACTAAAGGTTCCTTTCATGGCTAAATGTTGAGTCTACAAAATGTCATGTTGATTTGGAAGTTCCTTCTTGTTTTTTGGGCGAGTTTTTAGTTATATGTTTATATTATATTTATGAAAACATTCTGTTTTGGCTTTATGAACGTGTAAATTTGTAGAAAATTAAACACAGTAATAAAATATTTTTTAGAATCACATTCCTAGTAATGTCATTTGCTGAACAAAAATTTAAAGTCAATCCACATATCAATGCCACTTATGGTTTAAATTGGAGAAAAAAAAACGTTTTCAAACAATGTTAATGGATTCTAGTTAATTTCCAAAAAGAAAGGTTTTTTCTTTGATAGAAGTTAAAAAGACGTTTTATTATGATATATATTAATGAAATAACTTCAATATTAATTGATTTTATAATATGATTTAGCATATGGCAATTTTGTCATTTGCAATTATCTTGTAAATTTTTTTGAAGCTCATAATTTTACCTTGAAATTAAGTAATTTCTCATTTTTGAAAAATACAATAAAAATTACCAAAAAAAATATAGTTTCAAACATTTATGTCCTTATCAAACATTTATAGCCCATTTAATGAAAACTTGTTATTTTAAATTATATTTTGAAATTTAATATTTTTAATCATCAAATGATACATTTGGTTCAAAATTTTTTAAAAAGGTCATTTTATTAATATTGAAAATTTATTACAAAAGATATCTGCTTTACCATCAGATAGTTCACCTGTTTTTTTGGTTGACTGTCACTGTCATTAGGAGTTACACATTGGAATACTTGGGCCCATTGTCCAAGACCTTTATGTTTAGATCTGAAAATAGAAAATTTCTTTTAACACTCTATAATTTCTATTCTAACCCCTTCTCTCCCACTCACAATTAGATTTTTTGTTTCAGATTATATATAATCTATAATTTTTTTCTTAATCTATGAATTTTTATAATCTGCAACAATATAAAAATTATGGATTATGCATAATTTAAAATTAAAAAACAAAATTAAATTACAAATTATGCAAAATCTAGATTCCTTATATAAGAGATACATAGACAAAAAAATAATAAGATTGAGATGAAATGGAAAGAGGAAAAAAGTGAAGTGTTTGAGGTGAGAATCTAGTGTTGAGGTGATGATTGTGGTGGGAGGAAAGAAATGAAAGCCCTTTAAAATTTTAGTAAGGAAAGTATAGGGTTGAGAATAGAAAATTTGGGGAGATAAAAGAAATCCCCTAGAAATATTCTGTGTTTGATCTGTAATATTCGGGTGAAGAAACATTTTGAGATTTGAGACCAACGACTTGAATCAGAAGCCCATAAACCCAATATTCACTTTCACGTTACATCTCTCTGACTAAATATTTTTTGTGATCACAGTACCAAAATCAAATCTAGCTCATACCTCTTCTTTGCATCAGACATAGAGAAGAAGGAGAAAGAAGAAGCATCAGCGGTAGATCGAGGTGAGCTCTTGCTCAGCACTTTCAAATGTTTGTTTCCTCCTCATGAATGTCTAATTTTCTCTGAAATTCCATCTAGTCTCTTTCTATGGATCTGAGATTCTGATTTTCCAATTCGGTCAAATTCCTTTTTATTTTTATAAGTTTCCACCCATAATTTGGGATTGGAGAACTCAAGACAGTATAGTTTGGGATCGCGGGATTCGATCAAATTTTCCAAATCGGCTGTTGGTGTTCTTCTTATGAAACTGATCTGCAGTCTCTGCTTTTAGCATTAACTGCTTGTTGTTTCATTTTGATGTTTTAATTGAGAAAATGACGAGCCTTGATGAGGGGTGGTACTGTGCTTGAACATCTACGAGATTTAATTGAAAAAGTGGCCAGAATTTGCTCTTGTTTGTTCTGAAATCGTTTTGGGAGTTGTGTTTATTAGGTTCAACTGTTAACTTTGCAAGAGAGATGCCGGTGTATCAGTTGGGTATAGGATGTAGACAGTGGTGGCAGTTTGTACCTTCAAGGTATTTAGTATCGAAAAACTGTTCATAAGATGAATTAATCTGAAACAGTGGTAGAGTTGATGTCATGCAGAAAAGCAGCCATCAGTAGATTCTTGTATGCATAGGCAACGGGGTTCCTTGTTGCATGTCTTAATAGCTTAGATCTGGAATTTAAGATGGAAAAAAACGTAGGTTTTTTTTTTTGGCTTAACTGACCAAGGTGTAATCATTACCTATATATATATATATAGAGAGAGAGAGAGAGAGAGGGAAAAGGGGCAAAGAAACTTGATTGAAAGGGTTTGTAATCTCGTTTTTTTCTCATCCTTTGACTGAGAATTGTTCTTGGATCTATTTTTTGCCATGTTCTGTAATATAAGTTTAAAGTTTTATATATTTTGTCATTTTTCGTAGGTATTCATTTCAACCTTGCTAAATTGCTTTCAGTTGGTGGTTCTGGTTTCCATATCCTTATAAGCCAAGATGGTAAAGAAACTCATCTCTTTTCCTTTCTTTTGCAGTATCCTATTTTGTAACTTCCATTTTAAAATTTGTTGATAAAATGTTGAGGCCTGATTTGATTCTATAACTGGATGAGTGTTTGATAAATTATCACTCTGAGTATATATACTTTGAACAAATGTATAATTTAAATTGTTCTCAAAGTAGGACTAATGTTATGTACTTTTTCAGATGCTCTTGATCCTTTTATCATAAGTTTGTCAAACATAATAATTAATCTGTTGAAAAATTAAGTTTTGCACCCTTAGTTGGGTTAACGAACACCTGTCAATGTTGACTCCAATGCTTGTTTTATTGTTTATGCAGGTTGTCCTTGCTGCATCCATTGTAAGCAAATCTGGTAAAGGTGAGCTTCCCCAAAGCCCCCTTCCCCAAAAAAATAAAATAAAATAAAATTAAAGCAAAGAAAAGGTCATCAATTACTTGGACTATGTACACTGACGGTCCATCTGGCCTCTTATCCTCTTAAAGTTCTCTTAATTCATTAAATAGCAATGTCATTGAAGGGAAGAGAAACAAAAATTGCAGCAGTTGTCAGCCATATTTTTCTTTGTTGTTTATTTGAATTTTGAAGATTGTGTAAACAAATGTGGTTGTCTATCACTCTCCAGTTATTTGAGTTTATATATATATTTTAAAGGATTACTTTAAAGAAAAAGAAGTATATGGCTGAAAATGGTGGGCCTATGCTATTAAGTTGGAGTGACATTTTTTCTCATATTTTTTCAGTAGTAGGAATCACAACCTGTTGAGCCTTTGGGAAAAATAAAAAATAAATCCTAGGACGGGGATGGCTAATCCCCTTTTTTAGTACTGTAAATTACTTCAACTTCTGAATAGTCTGCCATGAAAGTTATTTCTTTTGTTTTGGTTCAAACATTCTCACTCAAGTTTATATTCAACTAATATACATACGAAATTTTGAGTATTGTTTTGGTCTATTTACTTTACTCTTTCTTCTTTCGCTTCTATCCTCTTGTTCGTGATGAAACTTCAAACTAGTAGGCATCCCTTTATGAAGGAGTTACAACTCAATGCTATCTAGTGTCTTTTATCAGTCTGATGTAAATGCATGACACTTTCTTTCACTGTTGATCTATGATCATTGTTCTAAGGTAATAGTTACAGTTAAAGTTTTATTGATAAGTTAGTCTCCTCCCCCCCCCCCCCCCCCCCCCCCCTTTCTTCAAAATAAAGGATTTATTTAGTGCTCCCCTGACCCTGGTTTGTTGTTTGTACTTAGGATCAACTTTTTAGAGTATATAATTCAGCTGTGCCTCAAATTTTTGTTGATTTGATCATGGCTAAATACTTGTGGATTAATCGTTGATGAACTTCTACTCACAAATTTGTTCATTTATTGCAGTGCTTCTTTCTAGACAGTTTGTGGATATGACTCGTATAAGAATTGAGGGTCTTTTAGCCGCCTTTCCCAAGTTGGTAGGCAGTGGAAAACAACATACATATGTTGAGACTGAAAATGTGCGCTATGTCTACCAGCCAATAGAAGCACTGTACCTGCTTCTTGTGACGAACAAACAGAGCAATATACTGGAAGATTTGGAGACTCTAAGACTTCTCTCAAAGCTTGTATCCTTTTTCTGATGCATTAAGTCATGTTAATGACTTTCTGTTTGATTGATTTGTTTATTTCTTCTGCCTGGTAAGAAGCATTATTGGCTGTGCCTTAAAATTTGGCTTAGGCTATCACACCTGGAATTTGAATTGCTTTATCTGCTGATACTTCTTTTCATTTTGTTTGATGAAGTATTGGTGGACCCGCATAGCCAGTGCATGAGGTGCTTTTTTTTTTTTTTTTTTTTCTCCCTCTTATTTCTGCATTCAATGATATTGATTCTTATAGGATGCTTCTTGCAGGTTTAGAATTAATTGAATTTTTGGGCATGGGGGAATTATTTAGCTTTAATTACATAGGTTTAACTTGAAACCACTTCATGATATTTTTGTATATAATTTAGTTTATTCCTTAAGATTTCTAAGGTACCTGAATATTCTTACTCCCTTGATGAAGAGGGTATCTGCAAGAATGCTTTTGAGCTGATTTTTGCATTTGATGAAGTGATCTCTCTTGGGCACAAGGAAAATGTGACTGTTGCACAAGTTAAGCAATATTGTGAGATGGAGAGTCATGAAGAAAAATTGCACAAGCTGGTTATGCAGAGCAAGATAAATGAAACTAAGGATCGTATGAAGCAGAAAGCTAGTGAGATTGATAAAAGCAAGGTATGAATGTAGGGCCTAAATAATCATTTGACTCGTTCTTATTAGTTTGTTTATATTATTAATTTTTGCAGTGGGCGTCATTTATCTAAAATGATTGATCATAATCTACAGATTGAAAAGAACAGAGGTGATAAGGGGTTCATGTCATTACAGTCAATGGGCTCAGGAAGAATTGAAGGTGGCTTTAATGACTTGAGCATATCTAGTGGTGGAGGTGGTTTTGGAAGTGGCTCCAATTTTGGATTAAGCACTGAGATCGATTCCTATTCTAGCAAATCTAAAGGTTGGTGTTCATTTACTTGCATGAGATCCACTAGAATGCTTCAAAATCTAATCATTTGTAACTTAAGAGATGGAATAGAGGGATTTATATCTTGGTTGTGAATATTGTGTTAAGAAATGGTCACAATTCAATTCTGTTCTTATATCTTAATTAACTGAAACTAGCTAATTTGTCGTGGAAGTCATGCGATCGAAAGTGCATATTGATATATATATATATATATATATATATTTTTTTTTTTTTTTTGACATCATAATATCTCAAAATGGTTGACTCCTTCATTTGAAGAAAGAAAAAGGGAGAAAAAAAATTACTTGCAGTATGAAATCAAATGAAGCCTAACTGGGTCTATTTATTTATAAATATTTGGTATTAAAAGGTTGGCTCTCCTTGTACCTTATCTTAATTTCTATACGAGCTTAAAGTATATTAGAACTTAAATGGTGTAGTCAAGGAGCAAAAGTTTCTAGTTTCTCTACTTTTTATATGAAAAAATAATTTAAATATAGATATAAACTTTCTGATGTGTTTATTGAAGTTCTGAGAGTTGTTTTACTACATTCTAGTGGAATTAATAGTTTCAGATTCCTTATTTATAAAATGATTTAATATCTGCGAGAAGTTTTAATTTCTATGCTCTCATGTTCAAACTCCTCAGGCCGACCACCTTCATCTGCCACTGCCCCTCCAAAAGGTCTTGGTATGCAGCTTGGAAAGTCTCAAAGGACAAACCAATTTTTGGAATCGCTCAAAGCTGAAGGTGAAGTCATTGTCGAAGATATCCAGCCAAAACTTGGCAGCCAGTCTAGGGCAGCTGCCCCACCTCCTACTGATCCTATTACTTTAACTGTTGAGGAGAAACTAAATGTGACACTGAAACGAGATGGTGGAGTAAGTAATTTTGATGTTCAAGGTACATTGTCCCTTCAAATCCTTAACCAAGAGGATGGGCATATTCAAGTTCAGGTATCTCTTTATCTACTTTTTCTATCCAAGTATTTGTCCACGAGGCGTATGTTTCCATATCTGGTGCATAACTTACTTGTATTTTCTTGTCTTTTATTTTTCTTCTTTTCTAATTATTTATTAGATATGTTAAGAACTAAATATATTTTTATTTCTTAATTTGTGGGATAAGACTTATTGTTGTTATTGCTTTCCTCCTCTATAAGTGTAGTCTGCAGTGAATTTTAAGGTACACAACTGACTAGTTTCCTAGTGGCAATTGTTTGAAAAGCAACCCTTGTTCTTAAGATGCAAGCCTCAGTAAATCCATTCTTAATCTTGTGACGATAATATGACATTGCTGGTTCTGGGCTTGGGATTTTTATCTTTGTGAATTTAGCTGAGATAGCTAGTTAAATAGTCTGTTGTTTTTGTTATATCCGTATGGTTATAAAGCAACAAAATTGTGTTGCTAGTACGGAGAAGATTTTCCTCTTCTATCAAAGAAAATAGGGACATGCATTATGTATTTCTAATCCAATTTCAGATGTTTTATTGTCCCTAATGCTTTGGTTTTTGACGTACCATGAGATTGAGGCTTTAATGAATCCATTTGTAAAATCTTGTGACAATGATATGGCATTCAAAGGATGGGTGATTGTTGGGGGAATAAATTCGAAGGAATGATGTTTGAATGTAGTTCCTTGTTTTTGCAGATCGAAACTGGAAGGAATCCAAGCATCCTTTTCAAAACACACCCTAACATAAATAAAGATTTATTTTCCAATGAAAATATACTAGGCCTAAAGGATCCCAATAGGCCTTTCCCTACGGGTCAAGCTGGTGACGCAGCAGGTGTTGGCCTTTTGAAGTGGAGAATGCAAAGCACAGACGAGTCCATAGTGCCACTTACAAGTGGGTTCCTATTTCTGACTGATCATAGTCTATCCATTGTATTTATATGCATTAATTAACTTACGCGTGCAATTTATGTGTCTTGCAGTCAACTGCTGGCCCTCTGTTTCTGGAAATGAAACTTATGTCAGCATTGAATATGAAGCTTCAGCCATGTTTGATCTGCAAAATGTTGTGATCTCAGTGCCTCTTCCGGCTCTCCGAGAAGCACCATCTGTAAAGCAGATTGATGGTGAATGGAGGTGAGAAATGTATATATATTCCACTTTGAATAAACGATGAGGAAACCATTATGGTTTGGTATGAAAAATTCTCTTCGGTTCCTTGCAGGTATGACTCTAGGAATTCCATTTTGGAGTGGTCTATTCTTCTTATTGATAATTCGAACCGCAGGTATTATAGTTATTTTAAGTGATATCCCTTCAGAGATGTCATGCTGTATAGTTATGTTTTTTTGGGGATTTGTCTTGTCTGACTCAAAATGTATTTGGCAGTGGGTCGATGGAATTTGTTGTTCCACCTGCAGATTCATCTGTATTCTTTCCCATTTCAGTCCGCTTTTCAGCAACGGAGACATTCGGTGAACTGAAGGTTTGTTCAAATTTGTTAATTCTTGCATGCCAAATCTGCAGTTTTATGAGTGTTTATAAAGCTGAGAAATGGTCGTCACTTTGGAGCCCTTCACTATTATATCTGAATGTTTTGAGTGTCGGTTTTTTCAATTCAAGCCGGGAGCATCTGCAATAACGGGTGTTAGTTTATATGCGTTGGTCATCACTGTAGATTGGGGAGGGGAAGGACCATTCTGCATGAACAAATAACTCGCTTAATATTCGCTATTCATCTCTTGCTGTTTCAGGTTGCTAACGTCTTACCTCTGAAGGGTGGTAATCCTCCCAAATATTCTCAGAGAACTCAATTGATCACCGAAAACTACCAAGTTGTGTAATTGATTTTCCTCTCGATTTTGAGCTATCACAGATTGGCTTTTGGAGTTCTGGCTCTTTCATCATTAGGTTTTTTCTTCCCTAATTAACTAAGTTACATACTTTGTTGCCCTTCATGAAGTTACACATTAGTTTTTTTTTTTTTTTGCTAGATACAGCAGAGTATGATTCATTCTCATTGATGTGAACCTTGAGTGTCGTTTTTCCTGCCTTTTTTCTTGTTATGAAATAAATTTATATTACACAATTGGACCCAAAAAACAAAAATTCATTCATTCCTCTATTCAGGCGAGAAAAATAAGTAAAGATTGATTATGCAAAGCTTGTTTAGTAGCCAAGCGCAATTATAAAAGCGTTGGAATTGATTTCTCAGATATTTAGTTTATGAATCCTTAAGCTAAAAATTCATAATTTAGTGCTCGTATGAAAGAAAATTCTTTCATATTGAAGGTAGGAAACAGAAAAAGTAAGGCCCATAAATTTGCTGTGGTAATTGCATATTGACCTTAACAAGGTAATTACATAGTGTCTACAAACCACTGCCACATAGGGTTGTGATCGTCCTTATATAATATACACGTGCAAAGCCATATGGAAACCAATACCATTACCAGGATGTTTACGATACAGCCACTGCTACAAAATTGCTGTACCGATGCTTCCATGTTAAAAACTTCCAAGTGGGTAAACTTGAACTGCTCTATATACAAAAAGTACTTGAAAAAGCTATTTCCCTTTTTGAACCAAATAATGAATGACAGCTAGAAGCTTTCAAACAGAAAAATAGGAGTCAAGGGTGTAAATAAAATGATGTGAACAACATTGAAAATTTAGATGAATCTTTTTGGAGAGAACAAAACTTATCTATCTGGAAAAGAAGGGATCAACGCTTTAACTACCCGAACAATGGCTGAACCTCTTGCATCTTTCACAGATGATGGCTGCTTTTTTCCTGCAATATGAAAATAAACGTGGGAATCAAAGTGACCATATGTTGATTCCAGTAAGTTGCATGTTCCCGGGAATCTCCACTTTAGTTAAAAAAAAAATTGTCAGTTGCATTAATATATTATCTATTAAGATAACGACTGGGCTGGGTTGGACTTAGTATGTATATTATGTTCTAAAATCATGATCACGATATTATCCTAATACAAGGGCAAGCTAGGGAATACAAAAATTCGTTCCACACAAGATAAGAGTGGCCACTTCAATCCTTGCAAGAACAATCAGAACAGGTGGGATGAAAGCTCTTCATTTGCTTGAAAAAGCACAAAACCCAAAACAATAATGGCATGGACAAAACATTCAGATAATAAAAATGTACAAGAAAGACAATGCTGAGTATACAAGATAAGTTCGTATTTTTTGTAAAAGGTAAAATGTCAAAAAAGTCTTCATACCTTGTACATCTTCCGTTTGTTTACCACGTCTAGGGTAGAAATTCTGACTTTGGTTTAGACTTAAACCTTCAAGTTTGGCAAACTCCTCCATTAAATGACCAATCAGATTATATGCAAGCATACATGTATCATCACAAACATCTTGAACAGCAAGATATTTATTCTTGCTTAAGTTGTCTTTGGTAGGAATGAATTCTGAATTATCACATGTAGCTGCTCCATTTTGTGGACCTATCTCAGCACTAAATTCAAACCAATGATGCCTATTATAAAGATTTTCATCCAATCCTCTGTCTGTTGAAACAACTGTAGAATCATAATTTTTGCTGCCACTATATGTTCTAGATTGTTCTTTGCTTTCTCCTTGGTATTGGTTTCCATCTAAGTTAAGTGCTTTCTTCATTGGTGGCTGCCTAACTGAATCACCATTTGAGTTTCCACCAGGTCTAAATGGATTGAACGAGCTATTCCTTTCAGGAGTAGACAAAAGCCGATGGAACTCGGACGGGACAAACTCCCCAATGCTATCTACACCATGATTTGAATCCGTTGGATCAGATTGCCCATCTTTGAACAGCCTATCCTCTTGAAGTTGACTATTGTCATCATCCTCGTCACTGTTATCCTCATCACTCTCTTCCAATGCCTCCATATATGCATCCATAAAATCTTGATCAGGCAGTCACATTAAATATGCAGTCTACTTCTTGTTCAAAGCTCTCCCTATGGAAGAATCCATGATGTGTACCACTAGAACTCTTATTGATAGCATCTAGGATTTTTGATAGAGACTTTGGAACGCTATCCATATCGCTACACCCAAACAGAAATTCAGTCAACAATTTTACAAATGCTGTCCGTAAGCTCCCATTTGGTATTTGAGCATCAGGTTCAATGAGAAGCTGCAAACTTTTTAGTACTGGTATTTTCACCGCAGTTTTAACTAACCATACAGCTTCCATAATGTCCATCTGCAAGGACTTTACTTCCAATGAGTCATGACAACCAATTGTTAATTTTCGTGATAAATCTGCTATTGCCATGACTTTGGATAATGGTTCTTGTAGCTCGTCTCCTTCATCAAGTTGAGAAAGCATATCCTCACTGATTTTCCTCACTTGTCTTACCAGATGATCTTTTGAGGCACAGATCCTATTCCTTTAAGCTTTCTACGCATTGCAATCAGGGTTTGGCATGGAAAATCTTGAAGTCCATCTAGTACTTTCAAAACAGCGGCATGGCGAGATTCAGATCTTGAAGTAGAAGTCCTACAATTAACCCAAAAGTTTTGTGGACTGGAGAGAACATGGAAAATACTTTTAAAATTTTCAAGCTGATTATGGTTGAGGTTCTTCCTACCAAGAACACTTGAAAGAAAATTTTTGATAATTTTTTTCATCTTGCAACGAGTTATCTCAAATTTAACCGAGCCACCAGTAAGTATCATAGCAAGAAGGTAGAGACCTTTGGTGGTCAAATTATCCAAGCAAGAAGATATGATCCTGTTTATGCCAGATACCTCAATTGATTGCACATCATCCTGAACAACAGGATTCTCCGTTTCAATGGCTCCAAAGTCACGTTCAATGTAAGCTTTTACTGACTCGTAAATATCTGAAGTGGTTATTATATTCTCTTGTCAGCCAATACCCAAAGAAACTCTAGCAACAAAATTATGTAACACATATACTAGGGAAATATACAATGCGACCATCATAAGAATTCTTTAATGTTGTTTCCCAGACAATACAATATTTATTTGGGAAGTGGAGTTTCCATGATAATCTTCTGAATCTCCATAAATATTTTTTATTCTTATATCAACATGTCAAATTCCCAGCATGATACAAATCTAAGCTACTCTTGCATTTCACAGCCAAAACTGCTATTCTCTTCAACATGACATAAAGCCTAAAAAAAAGGTCCAATTTCAGAGTAATCCATGTAAAAAATCAAAATGTTTATCAATTACATTTCTACAAGAGAGAGAAGACTTACATCATCTTCCCTCAGTACTGACTCAGGCAACAACCTGCAGAAAACAAATCATTTGTTAGACCCAAATTTGGTAAAATAATTTGTGGAAGACAAACATGCAGAAGCAAACTTACAAACCTATTTTTTAAAAACTTAAGCTTTTTAAACTTTTTCCGTTCATATTCGGAAGCAGGACGACCCACCAATCACCTGCATCAATTTTATTGTCAAGAATATTTGATAAGGGAAAGTGAGGACAAGCACTCTAAGAACTGAACAGAGAATTCAACCTGGTAAACTAAGAACAAATATACAAAAAGTACCTTCTTTTAAGTTTAATCTGTTTCTCTTGATGCTTGATTTCTGATAAAATTGACTCAGTGTCAGTTTGATAAAAGTTCATTGTTAATTTCTTTTCGAAACCCAACCGCTGCCAATTAGCTTGTAGTTTTGCGGAGAAAGAAGATGTACTGGGTCTGTACGTGAGCCGACCCAATCAACTCATGCAGAGGTACTTTCCAATTCCTTCTTCAGCGAACTATTTCAATAGCAGTCCCCTTTTGTGCTCTGAATTGTTTGATTGCAGCTCTCTCAAGAACCATCCTCTCCTTCAATGAGCCCTAGTCTTTCTCTTTAAATAAGGAACCTCACACTTACCAAAATACTCCTACACATTCACACACCAAATCACCCTCCAGCCCGAATCTTCGCCCTAAAAGTCTTCGCCTACGGTTTCCTTTTGCACTGCTCATGAATCCACCTTTTGCCGCAGCGTGTCACCTTTTTGCAATCGTACAATCGTGCGTTCCTCACCTCTGCGACCGCAATCGATTGTGCTCCGTGCGAGTGAGTCGGTCTCTACTGCTTCAGGAAGCTTCCTCTCCTTGTTGCGACACCGTTTTGGTCCTGTCTTTTTTATTTTTTATTTTTCCTTATCATTTGATCTGGGTCTCAGCCCGCAGACCCAAATCTTAAAACAAGTGAATCTAATATCCAAAACCCTAAAATGGGATAATTTGGCAACAATTAAATAAAATGTTCAAAGTAGTGAGTAGCAAGTTGCGGTAGTTTAATGAGTATTCTAGAGTAAGATTCAATTTGCAGATTGCAGATTGCAGTTTCTGACTTGATTTTATCTCAGTCTTGGTCAATTAGCAAGTTGCAATAGTTGTATGAGAATTGTTATTTACGTACTTAACTTAAGCTTCATTAGAACTCATTTGTCTTCGCTTTCATAAAACATTTATTACAAGTTGCTCTAATAGAGACAGTCCACTTCCACTATGTATGTTTCTATGCGCAGATAGATAGATATATATATATATATAAAAATAGTATTGTAGAATTGATCGGGAAACAATTAATTCTTGAACCTTGAAATTGCTTTGAGCTGCTCAAAGGTCGAAAAGCTTTTTCTTTTTCATTTTCATTCAGTAAGACAAATCTCCACACATAACTCACGAAGATCCCCCCAAGAGAGGTACTCAGATCTGGCAGTAACAAACAGCTTTCTGAAAAACTTGTTCAGCTCTTCCAATGGGAGAAGCAATGTACCTTTGAGGATTGATCCAAAAGTATCACCGTTCAGCTTGCTAAACTTTGGTAAAGCATCCGCACCATTCAACACAGTCTGTATAAAAGTGAAGTAAAGTGCCAAGAACGCACCCACTGTTGAGATTCCCACAACCCAGCTGCTGAAATAGTGATGCACCAATGCCACTCTTATTCTAGCACGAAATGATCGAAAGTGAGAATTTGCATCGCCCACCACTTTGTATAAGTAAGACTCGTGCTCGTCGAGAACCACTTCTATTGAGATTTTGTTCATCAGTTCAGCTACTTCTTCGTCGCTGCCTAAACAATGGTGGAGTACCTCTTTATAATGAAGAAGACCCACATCCTCCGCTGAATTGATCAGTCCATTGAAGAAGAACAGGTAACTTGTCACGTCTGGCTTGCATTTCTTGTGGCACTGCTCAAATGCCACTATGTTACGAAGCAGAGTTCCTCTGTGATCATTAATATACAGAGGAGGGATGGTAAGCTCCCTCGTAAAACCAAACCATTTTCTTTCTATTTTTATATCTAATAATCGCCCGTGCTCGTCGCTTTTGATCTTTACGCCAGCCTTCTTCAGCTCGGTTATGGATCGAATCGTGCCGCTTTGTTTCCCTCTTTCTTCTGAAACTTTGTTTGGCAGAATGCTAGAGCGTACAAGATCGAGAAAGTGTTCGCATTCAATCTCGTTCCGTTCTGATGTCTTATCTGAGTCTGCCTGCAATAGAGGATAAAAGAAACCGAGGGCAAGAGCTTCCAGTGTCTGGCATTCTGCTGGATCATTACCTGTTAAGCTGAACAATTCGCTTAAAACAAACAGAGGAAGCTGGTTTTCGAGCATGATCAATTCGCGACGAATCGTGGGTAGCATCCATCTATTAAGATAATGAGGAACTTGTCTGAATTTCCCTTTGGACAAATCCCTCAAGAGCTGAATGATGAAAGAGGCGTCAATTAACATCATCTGAAGAAATTCGTCTCTGCTCAATTTGATGGGATCATAGTAGCAGCTACGAGCCCTGTCCTGGAGTTTTTCCATTTCAGACATCGCCATGTCTAATTTGGCTCCATTTGGTCCTCGTGGATCAAAGAGACGGCGAAACAAGTTGGATTTGAGCTTCTCCATCTCCTGCAAGTGTGGTGCTCCATAATGGCAGGGACCAATAGAGATGTTGTTGGGTCTGTAGGCTTTGGGTTCAACTAGCCTCATGTTTGATGGAACCCTGTAGATGCAGACCAAGTCACTTTGTTTTGGACTTGTAGTTTCTAGCTCTTTCTTCATTGAAGCTCTCCAGCTCGAGCTTCTGTGGGCACTTCCATGGAATTTTCTTGTGCTGAATTTCTGGAAAGCTAACATAATGAATTTACCGGTGACCATATTTTGGATGAAGAAAGAAAGATTAAGGAGTGCTCTAGTCATGGCAATTCATTTTAACTTCAACCAAGTCAATATTTTAAATAAAAGAAAAAGATGGTCGTCTAGGAAATATGTTCAAGTCGGTCAATATTTTTAAACTAGTCAATTAGTGCTGTTTTATCACTTTGATTTTATTTATATTGTGCTCCTGTCATGCACATGCATAGGGTATCAAAGTCTTGGTCTTGTACAGGTCAATGTTTTAAAGTAATCAATCAACAAGTTGTGGTAATTTTTTTTGTCAAAATTATAATGTTTATCAGATTTATTTAGGCACCTAACCTAACTTATGCTTCATAAAAAATTCATTTGTGTTGTAGGATTTCAAGATGGATCGATTTACCACAAGTTTAGTTTTTTTTTTTTTTTAAAAATTCATTTGATGAATGCATAAATTGTATTTAACACCGAGCTCAATCAGATTAGTGGACTGGACTGGACCATATTATTTGCTTTGACAAAACACACAATTTGAATATATCAAGATCGTGATAGTTCCTCTCTTTATGTCCTTCAAATATTAGAAGAAAAAAAAAAAAAACTCATTTATATGATATAAATATACCAAAGTTGATTTTTATTTTTATTTTTTAAAAAAGCAAAAGAAACTCTCATGGTTGGTTTTTCAAGCAGTCGCTATTGGTAATCCCCACACATTCTGTTATTTCAGTTTGTATTTGCGCAGAACTGAAAAAAAAAAAAAACAGAAAGAAATCTATCGAAGTGCGCCGTTGCAGCACCCTAAACTGACAATCATGGATGACGAACGACCCAAGACCAGAAAACCCAGGCCCACTTCTACTAGTTCAATTTCTTCTTTCTCTTCCACTGCCCGAGCACTGTTTTTCGCAATGGCGCGAAAATCGGTTCTGAAGCAAACCCTAGCCACTTTCTTCCTCGTCATAGTCATGTACGTTCTCTTCAATACCTTCTTCCATCCCACAGATTCTTCCAAGCTCGACACCTCTTTCCCCTTCAACACCAACACCGCCACCGTTCTCCTCAACGATGTTTCCCAGGAAGTTGATGGAAAATTTTCTTCATCTTCCCCACCTGTCAAAGTCTACCTCTATGATCTGCCCAGCAGATTCACCTTTGGAATTATCGAGCACCATTCATTGGCGCGTGGTGGTCATCCCGCTAAGGATGTTACTATTCTCAAGTACCCCGGTCATCAGCACATGTCGGAGTGGTACATGTTCTTGGATCTCGATCGACCCCAATCCGAGCGTGTTGGATCGCCCATTGTCAGGGTATTGGATCCGGAGGAGGCGGATTTGTTCTATGTGCCATTCTTCTCGTCTCTGAGCTTAATTGTGAACCCGATCATGCGTCATGCTGAGGGGTCGGAGAAGCCTTTGTATAACGATGAGGAGAATCAGTTGGCGTTGGTGGAATGGTTGGAGAAGCAGGAGTATTGGAGGAGGAATAATGGGAGGGATCATGTGATTATGGCTTCAGATCCAAATGCTTTATACAGGGTGATTGATAGGGTTAAGAACACGTGCTGCTTGTGTCTGACTTTGGGCGTTTGCGACCCGACCAGGGATCTCTGGTTAAGGATGTCGTTGTGCCATACTCACATCGATTGAGAACGTATGAGGGTGATGTTAGTCTTGATAATCGCAATACATTGTATTCTTCATGGGCAATCGATATCGGAAAGAGGTATGCTTATGAGTCTGATCATTCAAAATTTATTTTGTTTGGTTATTTTGAAAAGGAAATTTAACATTTTTAAACATGGGGGGTTTTGACTAGTGTTCCTACTGTTAAGTTTAAAATTTGTTTTCCCAATATAATGTGGGAGGACATTGAGGCTGGTAAAGCTATGGCGATCGATCTAACTACGGCTAGTTGTAAAATCTATGTCAATGGAGCAATGCGCTGATTTAGCGATTGAAACCTCCTTCTGAAATTTAGAGTGTTTTATACAGATACACCAATTTTGACTATTAAAAGTTATAAATATAGTTCCAAATGTTGGAGCCTCAGGTTGTTGCGGTGGATTTAAGTGATGACATCAATATGTAAGTGTGAGTTTATTGTTCTAGATCCAGGATATCATTTAAGTAGCTATCACCTTCCTATAGCTGTCGTGCATTGTGTAACTCTCGTTCATAATAGCATAATTTCAGGAAAATGATGTGGGGATCTAGAGATAGTGGGTAAGGATAAAATAACTTTACTAAGACGTCTGAGGTACAAGTGGAAGTTCTCGTTACAGGACAGTGCCTTATCCTGAGATGTTGACTGAAAGGATAAAGGACACTTGATTTGAACATCTGCCTTCTTGAAATTGATCTCTTTATTTTTCTCATCTGTTTTATAGGGGGGAAAAATTCGTGATACACTATTTCAACTCCTTGAAAATGAAGAGGATGTCATAATAAAGCATGGGGCACAATCCAGAGAAAGTAGACGGGAAGCTTCACAAGGAATGCATACATCAAAGTTCTGTTTACATCCTGCTGGAGATACTCCATCAGCTTGCCGACTCTTTGATGCTATACTTAGCTTGTGTATTCCAGTGATTGTTAGTGACGACATTGAGTTACCCTTTGAAGATACTATAGACTTTAGGAAAATTGCAATATTTGTAGAAACTTCTGCTGCTGTAAAGCGAGGAAATTTGGTATCCATGTTAAGAGCAGTAACCCCAGATAGGATCCTGGAATATCAGAAAGAACTAAAAGAGGTTAGTAGTGCTTGCAAAATTTTTGTTCGTACATTCTATACTTCTGTGGGTATCATTACTACCATAGTCTTGTACGTATTACATCTGTTGCTGATGTTGATTATATGGTTCAACTGAAGATGGATTTGTTGTTTCATAGGGTAATGGCATCAAATTTGTTTCCGAAAGACCTGATTTATATGAAATTTGTGGCGGATACTGTTCCTTCTTTTTCATCCCTGTTTCTCAAAATTCTAAGGTCTTAATATACATAGATTATGTGTGTATGTTGAGACTATTGAGTTGATTAACTAAGTAATTGCTAAGTGTTCCGCATAAGCAAGAGTGTACTAGTTTCTCAATTGTTATTCTGTTATGCTAGTTATTACACTTACATTGTCAAATTTGATTTGTGTGTGTTACATTAAGATCCACAGAATCTTTTTTCATTTTCCTCCTTTTCTGGCCCTTAAGTGCATAAGTACTTTATTATATTCTTTGCATGGATTAAGACAGCTATTAAGATTTTCGTGATTTTTTTTTTTTTTTTTTTAAAGTAGAAAATGAAGTACTTGACTCATTATTGATTATGTTAAATTATAGTCGCGAACTGGTATTTCGTTAGGTTTTCCCGTGTTATTAAAGCATGGACACCGTAAGGTTGAGTTCTGTATTCTGGTGTATTGGGGATGCAGGCTATGAAATATGAATTTTGTACTTTTATTTAGTTTTAATTAATTACATGAACATGTGATTTAGTATTATTATCAGAAACTTTTCAGCTAAAACGCATACTTCTACTCTGTTTTCTTTAATCTTTCTATATTGAAATCAAGTTTCATTTGTAGTTAATGGTTTCTAGATTGCCAAAAAAAGGGGGTTAATGAAAGGCATTTATGTTTGCATTTTTTCCCCCATTGTTATTGTTATACTACGAGAAGGCACAATGACACAATTTACCTGGTTTCAGGTGAAGCGATACTTTGAATATGAAGAACCAGATGGAGCAGTTAATGAAATCTGGCGACAGGTTTCGAAAAAGCTACCCTTGATTAAATTAATGATCAACCGTGACAAGAGGCTAGTCAGAAAGGAGCCAGACTGCTCCTGCATATGTACAAACCAGACTGCTGTTAGAACCTTGTAGAACTTTTCTCACACAATGAGATTTGACCTCTACGAAGCCTGCCTTTACGGAGAAGAACATTTCTTTTGTACTGGGAATGGAGAGCGACTCGCGAGTCTGATGCTGAGTAGAGATCCTGTTCTTTCCTCCCAGGTGAAACGTTTTGTTGTAGATACCATACCATACAAATCAGGCTAAGAACTAAGACAAAAATCTGGGTTTTACTGGATTGATTTGTAATGTAATTGTACATGGTAGAGAATAAAGCAATTTGATTATTTGTATTTATGGAGTAATATTTTAACATAGATGGTTCTTTCTTCTTTGTCATTCATCCGGCTTTATATGGTGGGACGCGTACGTTTCCCATTTGGAATAACCGAAAGATCCAACAAAAAAGAAAGACGAATTGGTTTCACTCGTCATCTATCTTCATTTCATAACACAATGATATTACTGCTTTTAGCTTTAATTTATTCACAACTTACTATAAACCCTCGTCAAAAAAATAAATTATATCATTCATAATTTGTTTGCAGTGCGTAGATAAAACTGAATCAAGTTAGTGCTTCTTACATTGGCTCTCAACAATTTTTAGGCAGCATTTATGGTCACAAAATTAAGTTTGAGAAGCATCTATTCTATTTATTTATAATAATCATCCTCAACCGGGTGGCCAATTCATCTGTCTTCCCCCAAGGACATGTAAGTGCAGATGATACACAGATTGACCTAGTCACGTCACAATGAGAGGGATGAGTGAGACAACTTGATCAAAACAGTACAGTACAGTACCCATAGAGATGGAGATAGACAGATTTCACAAGAAAGAAATAAAGCTCACAGGCGCTGGGACCATTATTGATGACTACACGAAATCCGTCAAGGATACCTTCTTTCTCAGCTACTATTTTGGCAGCATAGAGAAGTTGGCCGAGTATCTCCCCATGTCTAGCATCAGCCTGCAAACCCAAATTTTACATATCTTTCAAAAGAACTGAGTGGATTAAACCAACACACAAGGGTAACAAATGCACAAACGCTCTTATCCTGTCTCCACTCTCTAGTCTCAATGCAATTCGATTCCATAGGCACCAACTTTGCAATGGAAGGGTCCAAATGGACATTCACATGACAGGCATGTTAGAGTTATAACAATTTTTTTGTCAACCTGTACTTAACAACTCAAGCTTTTAGGTCTGATCTTTAAGAAATGTAAATTAAACCAAAGAATGAAGAAAGAAAATATACCTATCCTTAATCACCCATGATCCTTCTAGCTACCCAAGAAATTGGACACTTTTCAAATCACAAGAACCATAAAATGTCCTTGAGGATTATCATTTAATAAGAAACCCAAATACCACAAAAGGCCAACTCAAATCTCCTTACCAGCTAGAAAATTACACCTAAGACATATTGGAATTTAAATGAATTAAGCTAACAGAGAATAAAATTTGAAGCAAATATGACATAGCAAAACATCTCTATCATCAGATAAAAGAACAGCATCATGAACATACTGGATCAAGTGATTAATACCTTCCCAAGTTGCGTTAATCCATCCCTAACTTTTGGAATGACTAGAACATGAACTGGTGCCTGTGGGTTGATGTCTCGAAATGCTAGGACCTTCTCATCTTCGTATACAATGTTTGAAGGGATTTCCTTATTTATGATCTTATCAAATCTGAAAAGAAAAGATAGGCCACAGAATTCAACAAAAAGAAAGAAAAACATAATACTTAATTGAGTGTATTTGAATAGGTTATATTATATATTATGACATTTTCTGATGTTACAATTTAATTCACATGCAACTAAACCAACATTATTAACTAAATATGTTATAAACAAGGATGGCCATGGCTGCCTTTGCTTCAGAGAGTTTCTGCTTGACTTAAATGGTTAGTTTTTACTAGCACTTCTGTGAAATTCAAAGTGGATTTGGAATTCAGTGTGTAAACTCGTACCAGATAATGTATAATCTCATCGGATTTTTACATTTGGCATAAACTCTATCTTGAATATCATTTAATTACTTTTTTCTTTTTTAAATATCCTTCAAGGGTGATGAGTAATTTTGGGAAAATGCTAGGAATAATATTCTGAAGATACTTGCAATCATATTAGAGCACCCAAGTATTTTTAATTGTTTTATTTCTAGGCAACAAGGGAAAGACCATGCAAGAGATTTAGAATCTCGAGATGTGCAATAAAGCATCCCGAATACATGTTCCCAAAGTGAATATCCAAAAATCAAAACCTAAAAACTTTGAAATAGTATATTCCAGAATGATAAACATGCAATAACTTGAAAGATCATGTTAACAGGCCTATTACATTGTTGGAGCTCCGCTGTCAGCATTGATAGCAGCTGCTTTGGCTGCAGCCTCTTCATTATTTGTGGCACCAGTGCTGAACGGCAGTCTGTAATGAGGACGCAAGAGATAAAAATGACATCGGAACATAAGTAACCAAAGTTGTGCCCAACAAGAGGCCAACAGAATATCTTGAAAATCCAAACATACGGCAAATGACTCTAAAAGAAGCTTCAGTTATAAGCAGTTCATAATTCAAGTTTATAGAAGTTGAAAATACATCCTACAATGATGAGAAAAGCTTAATGGGAACAAGGAGGATGGAAGAAAAATTATTTTTACCTTTAAGAAATGAACAACAGTTTCAGAATTACCGGGACTCCAATGACAAATAATATGAAAAGAGAATATCTTTTTTCACACCAGACAGTTATATTTTGGATCTTTAGCTGTACAACATCACTTTTGCTGGAAATTATAGGGACTTTAGCTGCATTCTTTCTTATATAAGGTCTCTTATGTCTTTTTACCTGTTGCTAGTTATTTTATTATTGTATCTGATGTGTTAAGAGTTTGAGTTTGTTTGTTAGCAAGTTTGGTGACGTGTCAGCAGTTAGGAGTTTGGGGCTTTGGCTTGTTGACCTGTAATTACTTCCTTCTTCCTCTGTATACGAGCTCTCTCTCTCTATATATATATAAGGAGAAGCTCTCAAACTCTGTTAATCATCGTTCATACACAATAATAAACTTTGTTTCTGCTACTGCCGTTTTCTCAAGAACTTTCATCAGTTTACTCACTTATTAACTTACTCCACCACTTCTATACATATATTCTTTACCAGAACATCCTAAATTACTACACTGGTATATTTTTCCCCCCAAATTCTTTGTTACAACTGGCTAAAGTGCAGGGATGAATGTCAAGGATCTTCACTAACAAGTTGAAGCTCCCTGTCTTAAAAGAACACTAAATTAGCCCCTCAGGACATTACTATTCTGCACTACTGTTTGTGTTCATTATGACCGGGATACGTAGTCATCTTGGTAGTTGATGGACTTGAGCTATAATTACATGCCTACAGTTTTTAGTGCTGAAGTGCTCTAAATGAAAGAGAAACTATTTTCCCTCAGGGAATAAAGACAAAATTGAGTACTTTGTATCCATTTTCTTTTCTTATCCATAATAATGCTTGAACCAACAGCACAGTAAGAATTTTTCGCTTAGAATATTTTCCTACAATCTATTATTTCAGAACAAAACATTCATCCCTACAGTAATGTACAAACGATAATCCACTATTCATCTAAGCACCAAAATTTTCCGTATGATCCGAGTTCATGAAAAAGAAACAACTAACGCAATGACCATTTGATTGAAATTCTCAGCTAAAGAAAAGGGGAGAAAAAAAGACAACGATACCTGCGGGTGCGACATTGAAGAGGTACAATAAACTTGGAGAAATTGTGGTTGGCTGTCTTCACAACAGGCACGAAAGGTCTTGATGATATCAATACAGAGTAGTTCCTGTCAATTAAACCCAATTTCAATCTCAAACAATTCATTTTTCGAATTGACAAATAAAATAAAACCCAAAAAGAGAGTGCGCCTACCGAAGAAGAGAGAAAGGAGCCGTTGCAGCCATGACTCCCAGTGAAGCGGAGAACTGAGCTAGAAATCTCTTCACTTTCTCGGGACTTTTTTTCAAACGCAAGTATTCAATGTTTACAGTTGTATCATATAATTGTGCAAACCATCATCTAGACCGTTGAAAAAGGTGGGCCATGCTTGAGATGCGCCGGCATATCGTCTGGTCCAAATTCATTTTAGTATCTTTGAGGAGAAAAAGGAATAGGAATCTCAAAAGAAGCAGAGAGAAATGGCGAATTTCGTTCTTCAGCTACCGTGTAGGTCGAGAAGCTTTACTGTGTCGGCTTCATCCAATGGTATTATAAACTAGAAAGCTTCTTTCTTTGTCTCTATCAATGGAAAGAATTTTTTTTTTTTTTTGGCTGACCATGAAAAATGGTATATTTTGAAATTTGATTGGTGTAATTGATCAGGGGCTGCTCCTGGTGGTTCTGGTAGCAATGATGGCAAGGGACCTGTGGTATTGGAGCTTCCACTTGATAAGATAAGAAGGCCTTTAATGAGGACGAGAGCAAATGATCCTAAGAAAGTTGAAGAACTCATGCATAGCATTCGTGAAACAGGCCTTCAAGTACCTGTAAGCATCTTCTCCCTCCCCGGCCCTTGTCAATTTCTCTTCAGCATCTGTGTCTTGCACCTAATTTAATTCTTGAATGTTATGGACAAAAGAATGCAGAGACTCAACAATGGGATAAAGAGACACCTAATTTGTGAAAGAGAAAGTTTGTCCCTATAGTTGAGCAAATTGAGTGGGATCTTAGTGCCTATAATGTTTACATTGTTTCTCTGCAATATAACAAAATAATTGGAAATAAACTAATATTTTAGTTCAGTGTTTTAGATACGAAGATGTTGGATAGGATTTATCTTCGTCTTATCTCTTGTTGAATTTGTTCAGTTGAGTATAATTCTGGTGTTTTAAATATATCCAGTGTAGTAGTCTCTATATTTATGTATTCTAGTGAGTTAAGCCTCCAGTCCAGTAAGGTAACAAATAGAACTCAGACATACGGACAATTAAATGGGTGGGTTGTTATAAGAAGGACATAATTCTGCTTTACATATCAGTGGGGCAGAAAACATAGCTTTTCCTGGAACGGGAATTCTGTTTGTTATGCTGCTCTGCTTAATTAGTGCTCTATAGTAAACTTATAAGTAGCATGTTTAATTATTTTACTATGGTTGCCAGCTTTGTTATTGTTTTTGTTTTATGTTTGCGATACTTACTATCCATGTTACTTATTATCGATACAGATTGATGTCCTTGAGGTTGATGGAGTCTATTATGGTAGGTGCTTGCTTAATTATCTTATTTGGATTTCTTGTGAAGAGTTTAATTTTATGATTTGGGTATTCTGAGACATAACAATAAAAGACAATGAGAAAGAGGGTTTAAAACAAAGTCATTATACAAAAGATAATTGAAAGATTCAGAAGATCTTCCATTACCATACACGAGTGCCTTCTCCATTCGTCTTTGTTTTGCAGGTTTCTCTGGTTGTCACCGCTATGAGGCTCATCAGCGCCTTGGACTCCCTACCATCCGTTGTAAAGTTCGGCGTGGTACAAAAGAGACTTTAAGGTTAGTTAATTCACATAGTTTTGCCAAATCTTAGAAGGGCTTATTATGTTCCCTTGTTTATTGATAAAGCTTTTCTTTCTCTTGTTATTGCAGGCATCATTTGCGCTAGCTAATATCTGCTCATCTTATATATTTCAACAAGCCAATGGACATAGATGCCTTGCCTATAAGTAGTTCCATCCATGTATTCAAATAATGATCGTGTGTTCCCAAGGAAATCAATCCCGGAGAATGTAGCAAGTCTATAGGACGTATGTCTGCATTTAAGTTTAATTAGAAAGCATTGAACTCAAATAAACTTGTATGCATGCTAATTCTAGTGTTTGCAGATACAGTTTCTGGCTTACTGTGAGTGAAGTAGTATTGCATTGCCAAACAGATTTGAATGGTTTTGCTACCGACTGAGCTAGCTGTTTTTGAATCCGTTTTTGATTTCTATGCAACGAGATATTCTGTGTGAATCATCGATGATAAATTAGAGCAGGACCCTTTTAGAGCAGCTTTCATCACCATGTCCATGAAAATCAGGGCGTAAGGAATCTTCAGACACGTTTCACTGACACAACACTCAACGTGGCATCATCAGTTAACCCTTGCATTTATCGACAGCCTGCAATTCACAGAGTAATCCTCCCCACAACATGGCACCCATGCACTGGTAGCTGAAATGGACCCACACTAGTGTCATTTCTTCAAAGCAAAACTTTTCCCCCTATAAAGCCACAGTATCTCTAAGATAGTTCCACCCACTCTCTCTATTTGCAGTTGCACTCTGCAGAAACTAAAATTGGTGACAATTGCTGCTATAGCTAACTAGCTTTGGCCATTGCTGTGTCAGTGCGAAGCATGAAGGTCTCTTTTGTGGCAGCCGTTCGTTTTGTAGCAATGGTGTTTTCAGTGTCACAGAGTATGGTCTATGCTCTTGAGAACGAGTTGGCTCCGTCTCCATCGCCAGCAATGGATGCAGCAGGCTCAGCCTCTGCTTCCTCTACATTGTTGCAATGTTTTGTGTTTACAGCGGCACTATTTATGTAATTTCGCTTTTATATGCATCAACAAATAAATGTGTCAGTCTATGTAGTAGTTGCTATGTTGGACCTGATCTGATCTGCTTCTTTGAGATTACTAAACTATAGCATTTTGCATTTTGGTAAACCAGACGAGGACTAACTTGAAATCAAAGTTGGGAAAACTTAACAGTACAAGACAGATTAGTAAAATGCAAAATGAAAAATCCTTATTCTATCCGACTTTAAAATTTATCCTATGTATTGTTTTAAGGGAAATTCTTATGTTGGACCTGATCTGATCTGCTTCTTTGAGATTACTAAACTATAGCATTTTGCATTTTGGTAAACCAGACGAGGACTAACTTGAAATCAAAGTTGGGAAAACTTAACAGTACAAGACAGATTAGTAAAATGCAAAATGAAAAATCCTTATTCTATCCGACTTTAAAATTTATCCTATGTATTGTTTTAAGGGAAATTCTTATGTTGGACCTGATCTGATCTGCTTCTTTGAGATTACTAAACTATAGCATTTTGCATTTTGGTAAACCAGACGAGGACTAACTTGAAATCAAAGTTGGGAAAACTTAACAGTACAAGACAGATTAGTAAAATGCAAAATGAAAAATCCTTATTCTATCCGACTTTAAAATTTATCCTATGTATTGTTTTAAGGGAAATTCTTATGTTGGACCTGATCTGATCTGCTTCTTTGAGATTACTAAACTATAGCATTTTGCATTTTGGTAAACCAGACGAGGACTAACTTGAAATCAAAGTTGGGAAAACTTAACAGTACAAGACAGATTAGTAAAATGCAAAATGAAAAATCCTTATTCTATCCGACTTTAAAATTTATCCTATGTATTGTTTTAAGGGAAATTCTTATGTTGGACCTGATCTGATCTGCTTCTTTGAGATTACTAAACTATAGCATTTTGCATTTTGGTAAACCAGACGAGGACTAACTTGAAATCAAAGTTGGGAAAACTTAACAGTACAAGACAGATTAGTAAAATGCAAAATGAAAAATCCTTATTCTATCCGACTTTAAAATTTATCCTATGTATTGTTTTAAGGGAAATTCTTCAATTCATATTTCTAATATTAGGTAACTTGAATGAATATATTGTATCAACTTTTATATCTTTTAATTAAATACAAAAATAGGCATTACTCTTAAATTTTTATTAAAAATAAGAACAAATAATCACTATATTATATTATATTATGCATCCCCGTCCGTATTTGGGAACTCGTATCCGTAGGGCATAAACCCGTTTGGGTTTGCGAACAACGAATCCCACCTTTGTAGTACTGGCAGTCATTCTCTTTGTGAAAGCAGACTCACGCACACGGAAGAAAGCAGCAGAGGCGGAGATGGACGGAGTCTCCTATGCCCGCACACCAAGGATAAAAATCCGAGAGCTCAAGGACGACTATGTCAAGTTCGAGCTTCGAGACACCGATCCCAGCATTGCCAATGCGCTTCGGCGCGTTATGATCGCTGAGGTTCCCACTATCGCCATCGACCTCGTTGAAATTGAGGTAAACTCCACTGTCCTCAACGACGAGTTCATCGCTCACCGAGTTGGGCTTATCCCACTCACCAGTGAGCGAGCCATGTCCATGCGCTTCTCGCGTGACTGCGATGCATGTGACGGCGATGGTCAGTGTGAGTTCTGCTCCGTCGAGTTCCACCTCAGGGTCAAGTGCATGACTGATCAAACCCTAGACGTTACTAGCAAGGACCTCTATAGCTCTGACCACACTGTGGTTCCCGTGGATTTCACTGACCCCACTGGCTTGGATTCCAGTGAGAATAGGTATTCAATTAACCTTTTGGAACTTTTCTGATTCTTTGTAGCAAGGTTTTCTTTTCAAACGAGTTGACTTTTGTAGTTGTTTTTCTCAATGCTGTAATACGGTTTGGCATTGGGTTGTGGATAGATAATTTAAAATTTAGCGTCTTACCCATCTTGTCTTACAACGTGGTTTGATGAATTATATATAGCCTTGGTTCGGTAAAGTTCAGATTTTTGGCTTACTTGAATGTCGATTTTAAGTTGGTTTGGGTTGTCTTCAGGGGGATTATAATTGTTAAGTTGCGGCGAGGGCAAGAGTTGAGGCTGAGAGCAATAGCTAGGAAGGGAATCGGTAAAGATCATGCCAAATGGTCACCGGCTGCAACTGTAACTTTCATGTATGAACCGGAGATTCATATTAATGAAGATCTTATGGAAACATTGACATTTGAGGAGAAGAAAGAGTGGGTTGAAAGTAGTCCTACCCGCGTATTTGAACTTGATCCTGTAACCCAACAGGTTTGGTATTTTTGTTTAAAACTTCTTATTTGTTTCATTGCTAGTAACTGTATTTTTTGTTTCAATTTTCTGCAAGATTCTAGAGTTTACTAAACACTTACCTGTTTGGTGCTGAAGAGGTTGTTTGATCGAATGCAATATTATTCTTTTAGAATTTGAATAAGATATACATTGCTCGTTGAAAATTGTTGACGCTATCTACACTTCCTCTTTGGTCTTTGTGGGTGAACTAGGAACCTTACTTATCCTTGTCTTTATGTGTTTATTGAACATTATTTACTCTGCTTCAGTTGTATGGAATGCGTTGGTGATTTTTCCTACAAAGCTTCCTTACATAGAAATGAACTCCAATTAGTTGAGAGTTCTCTGTGATTTTTTTTATATGAGAAAGATAATGATACTGGTTTTTAACTTGTTGGATGGAGTCCTTTTAGGACTTCATCTATAGTGTGGATATATTCTATATCATTGGCTGACTGTATCTACCGCATTGCCATGAACTTTCTTTTAGGTGGGGGTGGGTGTGGGTGCGGGTGTGTTTGAAGTTTTGACATGCAGTACTCTATAAACGTCGTTAGTTCTTGAATTTTAAGCACAAGCACTAAACTTTGCCTGCCTTGGTTGAATGTTTTGTCTGACGGCAAATTAACTAACTTGTTACCAGTGTATTATTAGGTTGTGGTGGTGGACCCTGAGGCATACACTTACGATGATGAGGTAATCAAGAAAGCAGAAGCCATGGGCAAACCTGGGCTTGTGGATGTTATTGCAAGACAAGATAGTTTCATATTCACAGTCGAATCTACCGGAGCGATTAAGGCTTCTCAATTAGTATTGAATGCCATAGAAATTCTTAAACAAAAGCTGGACGCTGTGCGGTTATCAGAAGACACAGTTGAAGCGGATGACCAGTTTGGGGAATTAGGCGCACATATGCGAGGGGGATGATCAAGTCAATCAGAAGACAAAGATATTGTTTCTACACCAGTTTGCTGGTATTAATTGACTTGTGCTGCTTCATGAACCAGATATGCTATTAATTATTATCCCATCTGGCAGAGTTATCTTTGCAACTTGTTTGTTACTTTGGCTTTCCTTTCTTTCTTTGTTTTTGGCTCCTTCAAGTTCAACAATAACCCCATAATTTATTGGAGTAGAACCCTTCGTATGGCATTGTCATCTGAACTATACATACAAGGTCGCTTGATCCCAGTAAACTATACTGCTTCATATACATACATATAGCTTGCGGATATTCTTAATATTGGTTGTAGCAATGCTGACGCGTAGTGTGGAACGTACTTTCCAGTTTCCTCCTCAATCCTCTTGGAATCATTTTTGTTGAGTATTCTTGTGACTTTGGCTTTGGCTATGCCCATGCTCATGTTGAAAACTTCGAATATACAAGACTGGAAAGATCTACGGAATTAGTATTTTATTAATTAATTAAACTATGCGGACAAGTTAATACCTGACATGCACATAAATTAAATTGATGACTTCCAAGTTGTACCTCGCTCGCAACTTCCACTTTATCTCAAACTTGCAATCTTTCTAGGTAATATGGTGATTCCAAAACAAGGCTTGTAAAAGAATTCTTTAAATTAAAGAATGCTAGAGTCACCCAAATGTTTCCTCACGTGATTTGAATCCATACATAAAGGACGGTACAATCTACAGCATCATTGCATTGATATATATCACACTATGTCATAACATAACATAGCAGTTTGATGGGGTTAACGATTGCCCTCAGCCTGCCTCAGGTGTTTGAGCAATGGCATTTTGACCATCGTAACCACCTGTTCTGTAGGAGCCCTGGGTAAGACATTCATTTGACCAGGTACTGAAGGAGCACCAGGGGGTGGAATCATGGTAGGTGCAGAAACAGAAACATATCCTGCGAACAACAAAAAGAACCTGAACCTGGTGTGGTGTGGTCTGGTGTACCAGGAAGTGGTCTAGTCAAAACAGGAGGAGACTCTGATTCCTGGCATTACTGGGTACTTGTGCATTTCCAGCAATTGGCACTCCTGGTCCTGGTCCTGCTGTGGTGTTGGCAATGGCAATACAGGGAAACGAGGCTGCTGAGCTGACTGACCCAGTAAGTGCTGATTAGTTTTCTCTCATGTTTTCCCTCCTACATTTCTCTGTATCCAAACAAACACAATGAGTGTACAAAATAGGTTTGCTATATACATGATAAATTTACATGCGTGGACATAACATTTTTCCTTATAATTTATAAATAACATGAAATACAGTAAAGTAGGGTCAAAGAAAGGGTGAAATTATTTTCCAGAACGAACAGGAACAAGCAGGATGGTAGAATATCTAAAATCAGAAAGAAATAAGAAGCAAGGAAAAATAAATTGAAAAAAAGATATAAGTTTGGAAACACAAGGAGAAGCACAGAAAGAATTGGATGGAGATAACTGATTTTGGAAAGAGAGAATGCATAGAGAGAGTAAATAAATATAGAGGAAAGGGTGCCAAATCTTTGGATGGATGGAGTGTGGAAAATAATAAATAAAAATAAAGTTAAGAAAAAGGTAAAAAGTTGAATCAAAATGATACAAATTCAGATGGATGAAGTAGATACTGCTGATCTAGATACTCTCACCTAAGCAAATCAGTGGGAATTTGAGAAGCTTTATACATAGATCACGAACATAATATAATCATTATTAAAAAAAAAACATATACCCACAGAAACTGCTGAACTAGGATAACAACACTACCGGCGCGTAAGATTCGTAATCCCCTTCAATAGCCGACTCTGATCTGAAGTGAATTCACCCAATCTACCATGTAAACTTTCTTTTGTTTATTTATCTTTTTCGTTACCGTTCGTTATCTTTCAAATAACTAAATGCTCAGAAACCTCCGATCCCGTCGCCGCCCCCGTTACGGCGCCTATATATGCGCCGTAATATCCGCACTTCTTCTCCTTCTCTCAGTTTCCCTCCTTCACACTCGCCTCTCTCACTCTCACCCTCACCTCTACCGAAACTCTAGACCCTTCGAGCATGCCGTTGATTCCGGTTCCCTCGTTTCCGATTCCGGAGACGAAGGCATCTCCGGTGGCGACGACAGGATCGACGAGCTCGACGTCGTCGAGGAACAAGACGATGATCAGAGAGTTGCAGATTCGGATGAGGAAGGAGAGGGGTTTGATCAAACCCAGGCTTCTGGATATTTCTTTTATCATATAAGTGGGTCCATTAGGAGGGTTTTCAATAAGCGTTCGATTGAGGAGTGGGAAGATGATCGTTTTGGGTTTATTGTGGGTTCCGGTGCAGAGGATCGGAGTAAGGCCGCGTTTGGATCTGACGATGTGCCATTGGATGAGGAGGTGAGGATAAAAGCGACCCAGGTAATGGGAATCGAGGATGCCCTTTTGTTGAAAATGGGTAGTAGAGTGTCTCCCTTGAGAGAAGGGTGGGGTGATTGGTTTGATAAGAAAGGAGACTTTTTGAAGAGGGATAGAATGTTTAAGTCCAACTGGGATGTTATGAATCCGATGAACAATCCAATGCTCCAGGATCCTGATGGTGTTGGCATTACTGGGTTGACGAGGGGCGATAGAATCGTGCAGAAATGGTGGATGAATGAATTTAAAAGAGTCCCGTTTCTCGGTAAGAAGACTTTAGCCATGTCCCAGGCAACCCCTGATTCAAAGAATAGTTAAGTAGATGCTTTTGACTCAAGAGGTGAGATTAAAGGAGGTGTGCGTCGTGCATTAAATGACAATGGGGGTAATGGAAATATACGTAATGTAGGTACTCTAACTAAATTGAGTAATATTGAGCAGAAAAATCTTGATGACATAGAAGATGATGGGTCTGGTGGAGCTTTGACAAGTGTAGATAGGAATTCTGGTATCCAGAAGCATTCGGTCAGTGATGAACATGGAAGTGGGACAGGACAACGTAAATTTGTGGAGCAAAGTAGTAAACAGATTGGATCCAGTGGTTCAAAGGAGAGTAGGCATGAGAACCATATTTATGCAGATGGTAAGAGGTGGCGATACTATCCTGGATTGCCCCCACATCTGACATTTACAAGCTTCATGGATGCATTTTTCATAATCGGAAAATGTGACATGAGAGTTTTTATGGTTTGGAACTCTCCACCATGGATGTATACTGTTCGGCACCAGCGTGGGCTTGAGAATTTGCTCTTCCATCATCGAGATGCTTGTGTTGTAGTGTTCTCAGAGACGATGGAGCTTGATTTCTTCAAAAATGACTTCCTGAAGGATGGGTAGTTATTTCCCTCTCCTCCCCTCTTTCTTAAACTATAGTCTGACTCTGTTTAAATTGCATATTATTAGCTGAAGCATTACGTTTCTCAGTTACAAAGTTGCTGTTGTGATGCCAAATCTTGACGAACTATTGAAGGATACATCCACTCACATCTTTTCTTCAGTATGGTTTGAATGGAGAAAAAAAAAGTTTTATTCTACTCATTATAGCGAACTTGTCCGTCTTGCAGCTCTCTACAAGTAAGTTTGCTGAGTCAGTCTCGTATAATTTTATCTTCGTTATAAAATTGTTCTATGGTCTGTTCAGTTTTCTGATAGTGTTTACTTGAGGTCTGATCTGCTGTTTGTTTATTAAATCAAACTGCAGACATGCTATTTCTGATGTTTATTTCTTTGGTTGAATATGATTGTTAATTATGGCAATGGTTTGTTTTTCCAGGTATGGTGGGATCTATCTAGATTCGGATATCATTGTTTTAAAACCAATCTCTTTCCTTAAGAATTCTGTTGGTATGGAGGATCAGGTAGCTGGAAGTGCTTTAAATGGTGCTGTGATGGCCTTTGGAAGGCACAGGTACTAATATCATTACCTTCAACTCTGAAGTTAGTGCTCTATGCTGACTTTATTTTGGTAAAAAGCCCTAGGAAGGCTACAAAAGAAAGTTGACCATGACTTAATGACTGTGGTTCATACAAGGATGTGAAACACCCAGCGTTTTGTATCAACAAAACTTGTATTCCATTCTAGGATCCAACTAGAATTCTGTGTTGTTGATGTGGTGCCAACACTAGGATCCTAATACTCTGATTCTGTATACAGACACGAAATTCCTATGCCATCTTCTCCAGCATTAGCTATTAGCCTTAATAGCTTATTTTATCTTTATTTAATTAACAGTGTAAATGCCATAGTTAGTCCCATATAAGACAAACATCCAGTTGTTGAAGCTGGTAAATTGCGATATTTATGTAGTTGCAACAACAATACAAGGTTGAAATGAGAAATGCAAAGCCTGAAATATTCTAATGTCTGAATTAGGGAGCCGAGATTTGTTATTTTGGGGCTGTAGTTTGCATTTATTTTGAGGTTGCTTATTCTTTTCTTGCAGTCTCTTCATAACGGAGTGCTTGAAAGAGTTCTATTCGACTTATGATGATACCCGTTTGAAATGGAATGGTGCTGATCTTTTGACAAGAGTTGCGAGAAATTTTTTGAAAGAGAACACATCTGTCAAACTGTCGGAGTTGAAAGTGGAACCCTCTTTTGTCTTCTTCCCAATCAGTTCTCATAACATCATAAGGTAAGTTAATATTTCTTTCTATTGCTTGAGACCTGAGGCTTCAGAGTGCATATATATATGTATATATATGACATGCATAGGGTTGATTTAGAAATATTTTTCTGTGGTTGGCATTTAGGCTTGTGTGTAATTTGGAGTTTATTATTGAATTCTTACTCATGCATACCTTAACCAAATTAAACTGGTAACAGATATTTTACTGCGCCAGCAACGGAGACTGAGAAATCTCAGCAAGATGTTGTTTTTGAAAAAATTTTGCAGGACTCATTGACATTTCATTTCTGGAGTAGCGTAACATATGCTCTCATCCCAAAACCAGAAAGTCTTGTGAGTAGGCTTATAAACTATTCATGTTTCCGATGCTTGGAACTAATGTAAATGTCACCTTATTACACCTGTTCTGTCCTCGGTGAGCAGCTTCAGATGCCATGAATGCGCCGACGCTTTGTCTAATAATCAAGAAACTATAATCCTTGAAGCCATATGCATACATACGGCTCTTGGTTTTGCAGTCCCAAAACATTAGAACTTGGGTTAAGACAGGCCCTTGTTCTTGTTGGGGTACAGTTTTGTTGTTTTGTTGAAATCAATCACAAGAAGGGAGAGCATTCTGAAACTTTTTTAGAGTTAGAACGGCGGAGCTATAGGTTACTGTACAGGTAATTTTCAAGTATAAGAAGAGTAGAGTATAGTTGGATCTCTAGTGTTTCGACTGAATTCCAAAATGTATAAGATATATTTGTCATTAGTTACCGAAGAAATGAAGCAACATTATATCATTTGTTTGCTATTTAACATTATATTTTACTGTAAAACCTGAATAAGTTATGTATTTGGAGAGTAAAATCTTATTTTTATTATTTACATTTGGGTCTGGACAATTTAATTTTTTATTTTCAAATAATTTTTTTTATATTTATAAAGGGTACTAAATTGATATTACTCTCAATTACACTTGTATTTCAATGTAAGTGACAATTTAAGAGAAATGGAAATCTGTTGTTTAAGAATGTTTCATACTTTGTTTTAATATTTTATTAACTAAATAATTATAAAATAATATATATTTAATGTTTGTATTGTTATGATATTATTTTATTGATCAATAATATATTTTAAGACAGATTATGTGATATTTTTTGGAACAACCCATTTTGTCAGAGTAGGTAAGGTTTTTCTTTCTTTTCTTTTCTTTTTTAATTACACCAAGGATGAGAGAGTGGCAAATAACAAAACAAATCAACACTTAACATCATGTATCATTGTCGATCAACAAACTCTCGTGCAGGGATTAATTTGATACATTTTTAAAATGTCAATGATTAATTTAAAAAACTTAAAAGATAAAAAGACTAAATTATTTAGACTCTTAAGACAAAAATAAAATAAAATTAAGTTTAACATTATAACCACTTATGTGAATAGACTACTAACATATATAACATCCAAAATAACCAAATGTATTAAGAGAATAAGTAGATAGCATCCATAAATACTTTAAATTTTTTAAAATGACATGAGAAAAACTAAATTAAAAATTTATCATGTTTCTCACCATCCAATACTTAACCATACATCAACACCTAATGTTTTAGATCCTAGCAGCGCATGCCACGAAGCACAGAGCTTTCCAAAATTAATATTATCTTACATTTCCTGTTTACACCCTCAAAATATACCCATTTTTAATTATATTACAAAAATAAAATTATAAATAAAAAAATATAAAAAAAAAAAAATAAATGCGCATAATACCTTTTTTATAGCAACCATGCCACATGGTGATTAAAAAAAAAAAAAAAGTCAACGCGTTATACTTTTCGGAAATTATATGATTATATATCTCAGCCCATAGTATGCTTAATTTATAATAAGCTAATACAATAATGGATGAGAGGTTCTGCAGCTAAAAGAAAAAAAATTATATCAGACTTGAGAGTAATTTATATTGGAGATTCTCTCTTGATGGTATCAGTCGAAAGCTATGTACTTTGCATTGAATGCTGAATAATAGCATCATCCAAATTGGCTTGCTAGCTGTACATATCTGCAGCAAAGAACAAGTGTGTCAAAAGTCTCTTCTCTTGTATTACTTCAGTCTCTAGAAGTGGATATCAGTGTTACAAGAAAAAAAAAAAAGTCAACTAGTATAACTTGACAGCTAAACAAGCAAAAATGCAGGAATATTTCAAACCTTCTGCTTATACCTCTCTAAGAGTGAAAAGAAGAATTTAACTTAACTGCGGATAAACAAACTAAAGAAACTGAGCAATATACAGACAACAGAGCATTCCCATAGTACTTGTAAATCACATAATATCCATCTCAATAGAAATTTATCAACCGGATGATGAATCAGCTAACTCAAAGAATGTCCCCATGGACTAATTGCTCTGACTAATTAAATTTCTAACCTTTGAATATATCAAATATAAAGCCTAATCACTATTAAGTTCCCAGATAAACTGACAGAGTTACAGTCAAACATACATTGCTATGATCTCAGGACCTATATCTAATCAATAAATTTGAGCACCATCATCCAACCTTGAGTTAGTGATAGCACATGTTCATAGCAAAACTCCAAAATAGGAAACCATAAATACAAATGTAAAGAGTGCTACTTCATAGTATAGTCAAAATCAAAAGCAAGTATAAACAGAGACACTTGTGCGCATACAAGAAGTTACAGCAAAAACAGCAAAACGGGAAATTAGTGCCTCAAAATCAAGCAGCCATTTTAATAAAGAACACAACATGCAATAATCAATCACTTTTTTGACTGCATGGCGCAAGTTAACTTTTAAACTTAATTATCAATACATGAAAAAATATACTAATGTCCTTAGCATTGTAATCTCCAAATGCCTAAAAATGACACTTAAAGACCTAACCATCTAAAAACTACACCGAAAAGCTCTAACAAAAGTGGCTCTTTTTTTTTAATACATATATAGTTCATGGAGGTGTATCATGATAGGCTATAAAGAATTCTCCAGGAGAACGTAATAAAGTATATACCTTGCTTGTATATTTAAATGCTAACAAAACATGTGTAAAATGAAAAATCAACACTTAAACCCCAAAATCTATTCCTACTCCAACACAATATTAATGGCAATACCTTACTATCCTCGGGTTCCAAAGCTATGCATAGTTCAGAAAAGGCTGAAATTTTTATCTTACCATTAGACCCAGATCTAGTCCCGCGCTTAATCCTCTCCAGCTGAACCTGCGTATCCATAAACATCTGCATCCTCTGTACTTCCAGATCCTTAGCAAACTGCATCCTTTGCTTCTCCAAATCCACTATTTGCCTCAGTTTTTCTCCCTCCACTCTCTTGTATACTTCCCCAAACCTCTCTATAGCCTTTGCCAATCTCCTCATCCCTTCCCTTTCCCTCTCCCTCTCCCCTTCCTCAACCTCACTTACCCTCTCTTCATCTTCCTCATTCTCCTCCTCCTCTTCATCCTCATCCTCACCAGCCTCAGCTGCAGCTGCCGCAGCTGCCATCGCGGAATAATTCCTCCTAAAATACCCATCATCCAAAACAGTCCCTGCAGACCGCTTCTGCGGCAGAGCCATAGCAGTGGCCGGAGATGGGGGCTTACGATACGACAACGGGAGAGCCACCGGAGGCGAAGGCGACGACTTCTTGGCACTAAAATTAGATCCAATCAAAGCATCCAACCTTTCGAAAAATGGCCACGACGAACTAACAATTCCATTAGAAGACGAGACCCTAGCCTTCTCAATCTTATACTTCTTCTTAATAGTATCAATCCGATTCTTACACTGCACATCCGTCCGGTGCGTCTTCTTAGTATGGCCATGGAGAGCGTTGACGGCATCAGCGACATCCTGCCAATCCTTCTGGCGAAGGTTCCCGCGGTTGAGCTCGAGATAACGACGTCCCCAGGCGTCGACGAGGGTGGAGGTAGCTTCCTCAGTCCAACAATCCTCACGAACCGGCATGGAGCGAGAATGGTTGGAGCCCGAGGACGGCGGCGCGAGAGAATCCTGGAAGTCGGCCATGGAAGAATAGCGGCGAAGGGTAGAGAAGGATGGTGTCGGTCAGAAGGGGAGAAAAGAAAGAAGTAGATAGGGAGAAAGGAAGGGGTGGGAAGAGAGAGAAAGCGGCGAAGAAATGCCGGACGCGTGAAGGGGGCGAAAGAGTAGGGTGGGGATAATACGGTACGGTCGAGGCGATGAGGTCGCCGGGGATGGGCGCGCGTGTGGGAACGAACCCATGGGGGATGTGAGTGGCTGGCGTCATCGGATCGGCTCGGCTTGATCGGTACAAACAATTAGGAGAGAAAAAGAGAAAGAAAGAAAATTGAAAATGAAAACTCGGAGGAGTTGAATTTTTAATTAAAATAAAAATGTGGGACGGTGGTTCTGAATTGGAGGTAACCAAAAGCAAGGACCGGGAGCGTGTGGAGCAATGCGAAGGGGATACTTACTGAATGCCGTGGTCAAGAGTAAACTCGAAGACTGGTGTGGTGTGGTGTGGTGAGGTGAGTGACGGCCCAGGGAGAGAGAGATAGAGATAGACTGTGTTCCGTTTAGGACATTTGTAGTTTGTTTTTGGCGCAAAGCAGAGATCAGGATCTGGATCAGGATCAGGATCAGATTAGATTCGTGGAGTACTAGATTGGTTAGACACGTGGAGTTCTAAAATAATATTATATTTTGTTGGAAAGGAGATATATACAGTAGACAATCTTGTTCAATATAATTTAAGTGAGTAGAGATGGTTTTAACAAGTGAAAGAAAAAGCCTTAATTTTCGGGTTAACCCATTGGAATTGTTCGTCTGCACCCATTCGGCCTTACCCCCAGTTAAAAATATGGGTTTAGACCTGTCTGACCCAAACTTATTACAAGACCAGGCCATGGTCTGGGTGGACCCATCGAAGCTAGAACAACTCCATAGCTCAAAATTCAAATTTCTAATCTCCCCCCCTCCCCACAATCCATCCATCCAGTATTTAGGATAGAAAAGAAAAGAAAAGCTGCTAATTGTAGAAAAGCGTACGAATCTAAACTAACAATACTCGAATAGCATCTCAAGAGAGCAGAGGCACAAGCACTCAGTGAATTACAAGAAGAAATCGAATGCCAATCAATCCTCTTCCTCTAGCTAATCTAAGCTAAGCTTATAAACGTTTATAGTATTTTCTTTCCTTAACTAACATAACTGAATCACAACTAAGATAACAGAATTGAACTAACCAACTACCTCAACTAACCACCCTATGTCTGTCTGTCCCTTATTAGTTCAATTGAAACGACTGCCCTTTATCTTGAGTTAATAACACTAATTGCAAATGAGAAATCCACCAATCAATTAACCAACTAAAACCCTCAAATCCAATCTCTTTTGCACCAAAACAACTCTCAACCATGGCCCCTTTTCCAATTACTTCCGGCGGTTTCTTCAGCCCCTTCATTTGATTTTGATAACATTAGAATTGATTGATGCTTCTTTAATATCGATCCGAGAATGTGGACGATGGAAACATCAATAAGATTGCTAGCTCTTCCCATCAAAGAAAGACTTCACTTTTCAGTGCGTTTAATGTGATAAATGCTTCTCTCTACATTCTCCGTTTCCTTGATTTTATGAAATTGCTAGCTGGTTCAAGTTTGCAATTGCTAATACCACTATATATCAATTTTAGGGTCTTCTCTCAGTTTTGTAGATGCGACTTAATCTTTTGGGATCATTTATGTTTATGTCCATGTTTATATCGCCATAACTTTTGCATTTTTTTTTTTTTTACTGCTTGGTTAGTGATGCATGCTTTGAAGTAAGTGTTGTGCAACAATCTATTTGTTGATTAGGTTTTACAAGTTGTGTCTTATTTTACTTCCAATGATGCGTGTGCATCACAGTAATGAGGCTTGCAAGATAAATTAACTTTGGCAGTGACACCTTTGTACTTGGTTGGCATTTAGTCTAAGTAAATGGCAGTCATTGTTGGCCATTTTATGGATATATTAGACAAGTTAGTTATGTCTTGTATTTTCAGATTGTTATTTTTGTACTTGTTGGCTATGGTATGATATGAATATATGGCACATGGTTTTGACATGCAATGCGAACTAAGTCTCACATCACATGGTTTTGGAATGACGAAGCTGTAGAATAGAAACCACCTGCCATATATTTATATTTATTTCCAAAATAGAAATACAGCTACTAGCAACGTGCTACTGCTTTTCCTTTTTTGCTGATATTAATTGCTGCTAAGGTAAGCTAACCAGCGTGGATCTAGTGTCAGCTTGTGTGTAACGTAACTATTAACTGGGAAGCCTTCTGCTGGCTATTTTCTGTACACTTGTCCGTTGACGTGGCAAGAACTCTTTCTGCTGTGTCCACATGTAATCCACGTGTAAGCATAATTACAATGTTTGGAAACAGCCAAGGAAAAATAGGGAGAAAATGGAAAGCATATATATATAAAAATTAGAAAGGGAATGAGATAGAATTGCACTTCTCTAGCTTGATCGTTGCTTTCTCTACCCATCTTTTTCTTTCTATTTTTCTCCAGCAACATGAGAGAGTAACAGAGCTGGTTAGTTTGCATCCATAGAAGTGCAGAGGAAAGAAGCTAGCTGGCTAAACCGCCTAACAAAACCGAGGGAGGCAAAGACTGTCAAAAGACAACAAAGCACTGAACACAGCCAAACCGACCGTTACCGCAAAACAAGCCAGGCCCCAAACCTCATTTTTCCCTCTTTCTTAAATTAATGAATAAACCCTCAAAGCACTTACTTCTCTAAGCTGTACACCGCTAAGGTTGTCGCTCTTTTACGTCAAACCCATATATACACACATCCTTCTGATCAGGCTACCCAAAAGATTCACTAAACTTCGTAGACAAGTTGCAGCAGAGAGAGCAGAGCAGGAGTGGTTACAAATAAATAAAGATGCATTGCGGCACGCATGATAGAAAGCAGAATTTAGGGTGTCCCAAAATGCAAGCCCAGCTGAGACTCCACCACAGCCCGAAGCTGTCATCGGACCAGTGTGGGTCGACCGTGGTCCAAACCATAGACGCACCGCTCCCTTTAGTTTGGTCTCTGGTTAGGAGATTTGATTACCCTCAGGGCTACAAGCAGTTCGTAAGGAGCTGCACCATGTTGAATGGTGATGGTGGTATTGGGAGTATACGTGAGGTTGAGGTTATGTCTGGCTTGCCGGCTGGAGTTAGCGTGGAGAGGTTGGACATGCTCGATGACGAAATGCATGTCATGAAGTTTAGCATAATTGGTGGCGATCACCGGCTAGCCAATTACAGTTCTACCACTAGTTTGTATGAAGAGGAAGCGACGAAGACGGTGGTGATTGAGTCATATGTGGTGGACATCCCGGAGGGGAGTAGTAAAGAGGATACTTGCTCTTTTGCAGATACCATTGTAGGCTGCAATCTTAGGACTTTGGCTAGGATCACTGAGAAGATGGTTTGCAAGACTAGTTAATCACTCTATTTTTTGGTTGTGTTCGTTATATATTAGTTCCTGTGAAGAATGAGCTTGTTTATTGGGTGATTGTGTCTTTTCCTTGCTTAATTAATTGTAAAATAAGTTTATCTCTTGTACTTGTGGTGTGTCCTTGTGTATCTCTTATAGCATTGCACATGTAACATATGGTTTGTATTAATTTATTTTATGGTACATTAATTAAGAATGTTAATGAGGATAGATTATTTTTATTCTTGATGATTGTACAAGATGCAGACACGACAAGGTACTTTATTTGTACTGGCCTTTAAAGAGATTTCTCAACTAACAAGCTTTTACACATTAAAAAGAAATTGAAATCATTTAATTAATTGAGTCAATTTGCACTTGCTTGCAATATCTAATTTTAATTGGGAGATATAGCCAATCAGTCCATTTGCACTCGGGAACATTAATTACTCCCACCGAAGGCAGGAGGCGTTTTTAAGGTTTAAACTTAGTACAATTTGGCCCCTTAGTTCAGTGTCCTGTTAATTAAGTTCTTTAAGAATTTTAGTTATTAACCTTGCAAAAGAGCGTTGGACACAAGTGGCAAGCTGCAATCCCTCCAAACTCCAAAGGGTTAATCTTTTTTCTTCACAACTGGTCACTTTTCGCTCCAAAAATAAAATATCTATATAGAAACCAGGAAACAGAGAGAGGGATAGTTGTGTGTGTGAATATGATGCAGCAGTTTGTATTTTGATGGTTTGTGATACACTGGGAATGAGATATTTTTCCCCGTAATTATTTCAACGACAGTTTAGCTGATTTGATCAGAAAGGAAAAGCCAAGGAAGCAAACCCATGTTTGTCACTATAAGGCAACAGTTTGATTTGCATCAATCTATTCCCAAACAAGAAAAGAACCCACAAGTGCCTTTCTTCGTACACTATCTCAAGAAAAGAATTCAGAGAGGAGGAACACTCACAAAGTAAATGATGTTGACAAGCTATTCTTTGGTCTTTAGGTAAAGGGAAATGCCAAACATGGTAATGTACATATATAACCGAAAAGCTGTCAATCATTTCCAAGTGTTCCCAGCAGCAACACCAGGGTAAATTACCACATTACATTCCATTTGCTTCTCTTTATTATATATGTTTGCTAATGCTATCACTTTTTTATTTTGTTCACTCACCTCAGATCTCTGCAAGACAGCAAAACACGAAGACCTAATTTGTTTAGTGTTGGACAAATTGATGTTTCCATGGCTGTCTTCAAATTCCAGATTCTGAGAACGTGACCAGACCAGAGCAACAAATGCAAGGACTTTACCGGGGAATTCGATACGGACAAAGCACTTCTAGGGCAGCAATCTTACAACATTTTCATGGAAATGGAATCACGAAGACGGACAAGATATCTTTGCGCTTCGGTTGTGTCACGTCCTCTCCACCCATGCCCATGCAGCAAAAGGGATTGGAGAATGTTACAGTATCAGATGTGCTAATGACCAAGGGAGAAGAAAAGGTTGGTTCTTGGCTCTGGTGCCAAGTTGACGATGCTGTTATTAATGCAGTGAGAAACGTAAGTGTCAAGATATATATATATATATATATATATAGAGAGAGAGAGAGAGAGAGAGAGAGAAATAATGAACTTTCATAAAAAAATAAGACCTTACAAAATCCAATCTAATATTAATTTCAGATGGCTGAAAATAACATTGGATCATTGGTAGTTCTAAAGCAAGAGGGCCACGTAGCAGGAATTGTGACAGAAAGAGGTAATCATTTATTGCCAATATGACTTGCACCAATTCATAATATATAGAAACTTAAATACAGAAATTAGAAAGAAGTGTTGTACTGCCAGACTGCTTGAAGAAAATAGTTGCACAAGGAAGATCTCCCATATACACAAGAGTTGAAGAAATTATGACCGATAAGGTTATGTCATTAATTTTCTTTCCTTTTCTTTGAAAGTCATTTAATTTTTCCTTAATTCTAAGCTGATTGTTCTCTTTACCTTAAACAGAGCAACTTAATCACGGTGACATCTGACACGAAGATTCTTGGAGCAATGCGGCTTATGATAGGTACGTAATTGTGCTTGTGGGCGAATTGAATTGATTCTTAAGAAAAATCAAAGAGGAGAATATGTTATTTTTGCAGAGAATCGCATTCGGCATGTTCCAGTGATAGATGGTAGAATAGTGGGCATGATTTCAATTGTGGATGTGATAAGAGCAGTGATGGAGCAGCAAACAGGAGAACTGAAGCGACTCAATGATTACATTAACGGAAAATACTATTGATATAATCATAATCGTGTACTTGTTGCTGTATTGTAAACGAGAAAGGCATAACCCGAACAAATTGGTGTTTTGTTGTTCATGAACTGAATTGAAGTGCTTTTCTTCAAGAACAAGAAAGAGCTAGAGACCTTTGCTTCTTAAACATGTCTCTTTCTCTTTCAACTTCTAGTCTTTCTCTTCTACATGGCTGAAGAGGAAGAGATTTCCGCCTCGAGATGCCAATCTTTGATAATTATTAATTAAAGATAGACACTGTACTGGTTGATAAATTAACAGTTCCAGTTACAAAACTAACATGTTGGATTGTGATGTATGCCAGAACTGATTTCCCCAAAACATGTGCATACAGATTCAATTTCGAATAACCCATGATTCAAGAAAACAAACACAACCTCCACAAAACTATCGTTACAATGATTCCTACTCCATTCTGCTTACATTAAAAAAGAAATGAACTACCACATCTTATATGAATAAGAAAAATGCTAGTTAGAAAGTCCAAACTAATATCCTTTTGTCAACTATTCAAATTTATTTATTTTTTATTATACTCTGAAAATCATAGTAACAAGATTTGAATCCAAATTTTTTTGTGATGGAAAATATTCAATGAATCAATCTTAACCATATATTGAGAAATTCCCATGTCCCTTGGGGCGATTAGTGAATTAAGTTTTATCAACTTCTGAATACTTATATTAACATTTCAGAAGAGAGAATGCTATTTTTTTTTTTTTGAAATGCCAAATAGGCATGCTCTCCTCGCGGACCCACAAAATTACACGCTTAAATTTAAGTAGTCAGTGGACCACTCTTCGAACTACCATTTCTCTACGTGGCAACATCATAGGAGCGAAGCCACACGCAAACAGAGCGCGCGCGCGCGCGAGATGCGCTAAGGTCTACGGTCAAGTAACAAAACCGCGTCCGACAACATCGGAAGTGGGGCCCGTCCCACCACTCATTCAAAATCTCTCGCGCCTCGCCGCCGATGATCGTTTTAATTTCCCGCCGATTTAAAATTTGCCTGTGGTCACTTCCTTACTCGATCATTGCGACCCACCACCACTCCTCTTCAACTAAACCAATTTTTTTTTTTTTTTTAAAAAAGATCCGAAATTTTTTAGGGAAAAAAATGAAACAGAAAATTGATCCCAGCTTGTTTGTGGGGTGGCTGGTGGGGGTGAGAGAGGCAACAGGGCCAAGAGAGAGAAGCTGAGAAGAGAGAGAAGCTGAAAAAAAAAAAAAAAAAACTTTGTTAGAGAGAGAGAGAAACAGATAGAGATAGAGGGACAGAGAGAGAAAAAGCCCCTGAGGAAGATGGTCGAAGAGAGGGTCCTCTGAGATCATCCAGAGAAAGGCAGCAATAGAGAAAGAGGGAATATAACAATTTTTAATAAATTTTTAACCTTTTGCTGCCTTTTGAGTCTCAATCTGCCCCACCTATCATCTCAACCTCCTGCATTGCATTTCCTTCCCCATACATCAACAACTGCAAGAAAGGGAGCCACTTTCCGATCCCTTTTGTCCCTTGTGCATGGTAATTTGACTCTCTTCCATGGGTTCCCCAACATCCTCACCTTTTTGCTTTTATATATATATATATATATATTCTTTGATACCCAGAAATAAAATGCTTGCTTGCTATTGAGGTTATTCTCTTTAATCTTCATTGTTATGTTGTTAACACCCAACTTTTTCTTTGAAAACCTTTTGATTCTAATTTTTTTTCTTCTGGTTCATGAAATGCAGCACCAACGAATATTGCTGCAGACTTTGATTGAATCGGAGAGGAGGATACTGAGCCGGGTTAAGCATTTGATGAAGAAGAAGGTGTAGGAAAAGAGGTTTAGTTACAAAATGAGGGGACCATGATGTGAGCTATGGACCCAAGGAGCCTCAATTTCTTTGCTTTCGTTGTACAATAAGTCTCTTTTGTAGTTAGTGGAAGTTTCTTGTGCTTGTTGCGAAGTCCGAGTAGGTTGAAGATTTATCTGTGTAGAACAAAACCTGGCTATTTTGTATAATAGAGCCTATTGCGTCCTGGCTATCGGCGGATATAGATACTGCCTCAACCACGGTGCCATTGGCTTCACAAAGCAATGGGGCTTAGACGGGTGCCATTTGGATTTTGGTTCCGATTTTATGTTGGTTTGGTTTCTCTGTGGGGAATTCGTGAGTGCTACTCCCTTAATGATGAAGGTGAATTTCGTGTGTTGCCCTTAGAATTTGGTTCCATTCTGTTGCAAATTGATGTGGCAAATTTCGTTGCATATGAAAATGAAAATGCAGGATTAGCTTTGTTGGAGTTCCGGGGAAGAATAACTTCTGATCCTTATGCTGCTTTATCAAATTGGAATCCAAATGATTCTGACCCATGTAATTGGTGGGGTGTTAAATGCGTCGACGGTAATGTGCAAATTCTGTAAGTTCCTTCTGGGTTTCCTCGAAGCATTCTATCAAGGCACAGCAATTTCTTTTATTAGTGAAATGCAAATAATTCTGGTTGTGCATATTTTAGGAAAGTTGCCCTTTTTATAGTTTTCCAGTGGAATTGGTGATGGGTTTACAAGGGATTTGTGCTTTTCTGATGTATCTTGTAGGGACCTCAAAGGGCTATATCTGGAAGGGACATTGGCTCCTGAGCTTGGGAAACTCAGTCACTTGAAATCTCTGTAAGTGCGCTTGCTCCTCTGCTTTTATTCTCAAGTATATGTTTTCTCTTTCACCCGAGGAGCAAACTGATTACCTTCATTTCCACTAGTCACATTTACTGAACAATTTTCACAATTCATTTAGTTTTCCAATACTAGCAAAAATTGCTAACCCTTTGCTGAAACTTATTGTACTAATTGGTTCCCGTTTTGAACTACAACTAAAAGTTTACTTAGTGAAAGATGTTATTCAGTGCTATCTAATGAGATTATCTTAATCCAATAGCTAAAATTTTACCATCAAGTCATGTTTGTGAGGTTCAGTGCTACCTAATTAATGTCATTGTTTCAAAACTCTCTTGCAAGCATGTTAAGAATTGAGTAGTTATTCTCTTTAAATTCTTAATCCAAAGAAATACACTTAATGTGTTTTCAGCTCTATTAGCTTATAAGTTGTGCTATTGTTACAATATTATGTAATATGGTTTGGGCTTCAATCAGAACAGTTAATATCAGTTTATTTTCCTATTCTGGTACTATTTTTTCTGATTCTGATACGCTTCCTCTGTTTATCTTGAATAGTGTTTTATGCAAAAATAAGTTTTCTGGTATCATCCCCCAAGAACTTGGAGATCTGACCAAGCTGGAGTTATTGGATTTAAGGGAGAATAACTTGTCTGGAAAAATTCCTGTAGAAATTGGCAAGTTGTTGTTGCTAAAGAACTTGTAAGTTAACTCTATTTCTAGTTTGTAAATTAGATACTCGGGTACCTACGGTAAAATCATACTTTACCCTAGGTTGCTTCATGACACTAAAAATGAAGGAATTGTTTTTTATGAGCTTGGAAATCTCAGATTGCCATCTAAATCGCTATTTGTTGACAATCGTACACAACCTTTGACAACTGAAGTTGTCTGCATGAATAGAAAGGTTGGACACTGGTAAGATTATATAATATTTTCCTGAGACAGAGACGTTTATGATCCATTGTTTGCTTCCTCTTTGTCTTGTTTCACTTACATGTAGAGGCAAGACACCTAGAGATAGGAATTCTTGTTTTCGTACAAATCTTGTCCTTTTGCCAACTATGATGTCCACTAGATACTATTTTGGTAATCTTTTCCACAGAGGTCAGGCATCATGTAAAGTTATCTAACAACATAAAGCGAAAAGATTCTAACCAACCTAATTGATAAAGCTATTTATGTGCCTGTAATTCCTTCTCTTAGGTCTATCCTTGTAAAATATATATGGGGGAAAGGATGGAGCATATTGGATATTTCTTAATTATGTCACTGTATAGGATAAGGATAGTAAAATATCTTGTACTACCTTTTTTTGGGAGTTTGTTAGGCCTGGATACCATTGATCATTTCATTAATGCATGTTGAAATTTCTATGTGCAATAGAGCCTTCTAAGTTCTGGAGCTTACAAAAATATGGGATCAATCTGTTGGGTGTTTCCACTGTAGAGTAATAGCCTTATATCAAGATTTGTTTGGTTGCTTCTTTCATAAGGAGTTGAAACTTGATAAGGGAGATATATTTATACAAAGGATGTATGATTAGATTCAATCATCATTCATCCTCTGTATTATATGCATAATCTTGATTTGTTGCATTTTTTATGGTTAATCGTGTGTTTATATGGATGCGAATTTAAGTTTTCTGATACCTTTTTAGTGACATGGACAGTGAGTGGCAGAGCAATTTCAGACAATGGAACAAGCCAGATTCTTTAGTTAATATTAAAGGAGTGCTAGTAAAATACTTCAATTTCTTGGCGCTGCCATTGTATGTGCATAAATCTCAATTTGCTTATATACATTTTTTTTTCTCTTTCATTGTGCTCTATTACTGAAGTTGTCTGTTCTTCTTTGAAGGTTCAAGCTAGGAAAGGCCACCCTTCATGACAGTGAAGAGAATTGCCGTGATGACCTGCACAGTGAGTGAAGTTTCCTTACTAAATTGTGTGCTATTGAGCTATTGAAAAGTATCTCTCTGTCTGACATTGTGAAAACATGCCTTGCATTTTGTAGGTTCTGCTGAGACAGAGCTGTTCCAGAATGTACCAGATCTTGTCAACCTTGCACATCGCAGGTTATTTGTTGAATCCAGTAACCTTGCAGCTGCACCTGTTGGTGGTGGGCTTACCCATCAGATCATTTCTCTTCCAACTACCCTGAGTAGTGGATCTTTCCCAGCTGTGCCAGATGACAAGAAACAAAACCAGCCACCTTCGCCTTCACCTCATACTTTGAATCAAGACCAGTCTTCTGCTGAAAATCAAGCAAATCGTCCTTCTTCTGGAAATTTGTGGAAGTATATAATTGTTGTTGCAGGCGTGGCTATCTTGTTCCTTATTGCTTTGGCCATGTTTTGCATTTGGAAAAAACGAGGTGCCAAAACAATAAGCCCCTGGAAGACAGGAATAAGTGGGCAGTTACAGAAAGCATTTGTAACAGGTAATGTTATGGTGTGTGAAAAAAATAAATTGAGCAGACGACTGCATTTAGCTAAGTTGAACTAACAAACCAAATGAATTTGTTTATGGTGCGTTAGTGACTGGGTTCATGGCATTCTTCCTATAGCTGTGGCATATAAGCTATCTAACATCATGATGACTGTGTCATCATAGAAACTGACATCCATGAAAAGATTGACTAAAGTAAATCAAATAGTGACGTGGAAAATAAAACATTAGGTGAATTGCTTTGTGCACCATTTCTTAAACACCTCTTATACGCCTCATTGATCTATATTGATAAGCTATACTAACGTGTATCCTTTTAAGTTATTGGCTGAATCAGTGACTTTCTATTTATTATGGTGACAAGAAAATAGTGTCATATCTTCATGTGAAATGCAGGGGTGCCCAAGCTGAATAGAGCAGAGCTGGAGAATGCCTGTGAGGATTTCAGCAATATCATTGATACCGTGGAAGATATCATCATATATAAGGGAACATTGTCCAGCGGAGTCGAGATTGCTGTTGTTTCTACTCTTGTTGATTCTTCTAAAGACTGGTCAAGAAGCATGGAGATGGCCTACAGGAAAATGGTTTGTTACCTTTAAATTTAGTGGAAAGGAATTGAATTGATAGCAGACTTTCAATCAGCCGGCTCTTCTGTTGCTAATATTTCCCCTATATGCTGCAGATTGCTACATTGTCACGCATAAATCATAAGAATTTCACCAATCTTATTGGCTATTGCGAGGAAGAACAACCGTTTACTAGGATGATGGTGTTTGAGTATGCTCCAAACGGAACCCTATCTGAGCATCTGCACGGTAATACACCTCGTGATGTAAACCTTGTATTGTACGGAGCAAATCTGAGTCAATTATCAAGATCGTTTCTGAGTGGCTAACTGCACTTCCCCCTTTTCAGTTAAGGAAGTTGAAAATCTCGATTGGAGTGCTAGGATGAGGGTCATTATGGGGACAGCTTATTGTCTTCAGTACATGCACCACGATTTGAATCCACCCGTAGTTCATTCCAACCTTACATCAGAGTCTATCTTCTTAACAGATGATTATGCCGCCAAAGTATAGCATACCCTTTTTATTCTCTTTGTTTTGGTGTAGCTTGGCCGTCAAGTAACACGTTCCTATGTTCGATTGTTTTCTCGCAGATTGCAGACATATCATTTGGCAAGAGAACTAAACCATTCAAGTCAAACGAGGAAGCATCAAAGTCTACCGAATTGCCACCCCATGCTGATCCCGAGACAAATGTTTATGACTTTGGAATATTATTACTGGAAATCATTTCTGCCAAATCACCATACTCTAAGGAAGAAGGCAACCTTGCGGACTGGGTAACGCGAAATTGTCGATCATTTTATTTTATTTCTCGTTAATTTTTTAACTCACGGTTTTAAATTTCTAGGCTGCTCAATACCTTAATGACCAGCGAGGCATCAACTATATGATCGATCCCTCCCTGCAGTCCATCAAGAACAACGAACTCGATGTTATCTGCGAGGTGATCCGAGATTGCATTCAATCCGATCCGAGGTTAAGACCGACAATGAAGGACATAACCTTAAAACTGAGGGAAGTCCTGGGTATATCACCAGAACAAGCAGTGCCAAGGCTTTCCCCACTGTGGTGGGCGGAACTGGAGATCTTGTCGGTGGAGGCGACTTGAGTTCTTCTATCCAATGAATCTGCGCTTGCTGTATCAACATGTTCACTACTGAAAATATTCTTTCCTTCTTTTATCGTCTTGGTTCTTTTGATTAATACCATATACCATAGAAATTCATGTTGTAATGTAAAGTGTGCTACGCTGTTCGTTTTGCATGTGCATGGGGTGCTGTAAATGTATTTTGGTTTGGGATGTAAAATTTCTAACACAGTACTGGTCCCAATCAACATTGCAACTGTTTCTTTTGATATATATATAGTTTGGTTTAATTTAATCATAGAAGAAGCTAGCTAGTACTAGCTTTATGATTTTCTAGTTACTATATATTCCAACCAATCAAAAGAAATCTAATAAAAGTGGTGGATCCTTGAGTGTTCTTAATATCTTTAGAAAAAGGTGGTTGAACTTTAATCCCCATCAATAACTTAATTTATGTTTGTGGATATAAGGTACTAGAGAAACCTTTCCCAGCGTCACGAAGAAGAAGAAGCTGATATAGATTCACTGCTTGCTTCTGCTTTCTCACTCTGTTTTCGTGAGATGACATAACATGCTCAACTCACCTCTCTTTTTCGGCTGCCTACCTATTCTTTTCCACAAACCACGAACGTACTGGCGTTGCACTCTTTTCTTCTTTTCCATTTTCGAGTTACATTATATCTCTTTGTGCAGCTTATATATATATATATAGTTAACTATCAAGTAAGAATTGTTTTGGGCATGATTTTTTGGTCAATTTTTACTAGTGTTCTCAGTCCACCCATACATTTGGTGTTTTCTGGGGGCGGGCCCAGCTCCGTCCTTCTGTATGATTGCAAAAGATATCAAGTCTAAATTTTAAGTGAGTTGCCTTTGAAGAAAAAAACAATTAAAATTAGATCCTGAAAAAACGAAAAAGTTTTAGATAGATGTGAAATAAAAAACACATGAACAACGTAAATAAAAAAATTCAAAACAAAATATTTCATTGATTAATATATATATATATATATCCTAGAGTTTTCACAGTGGAGCATTTAGACGATGCACAGATACTGTGTATCGACAGTTGTGAGAAAGCATGAGTAGAGATGCCTACATGGCATCATTTTAGAATAAAACGTGATTTAACTAATTGACGATGCATAGCAAAAGGAAGGGAGAAGACAGATAAATAAAATAACAAAAGCAACGGAGAAGAAATTTTTTTTTTTAATTTTTTTAAATGTATTAAAAATAAAATTAAATTAATGAGTTAAATTTATTAAATTTGTTTAGTTAATAATATAAATAATATAGAGTAGTATTTATAAGGAAAAAGAGATAGTTTATGAGACCTATTTAAAAAAACTTTTAGAATTATATAAATAAAGAGAAAATTATATAAATTGTATTGAGTAATGTGTCATCGTGAAACCTATAAAAATAATATAAATAATTAAGATATGAAACCTTAATACCATGGTTAGAAATACTCTTAGAAAAATAAAAACCATGAAAACATTCGACTACTAAGGAACCAAAACACAAAAACAGAAAAAGAGCAGAGAAGGCAACAAAGACTACTGCAAATTTAAGCTGAACCAAAAGTGTTTCACACTTTTCTTTCTTAATAAATTTGCAAAAGTGCAGGATCCTGATCTGGTTTAATTGAGAGCTCCACTTTACCCATTACTCTTCTCTTTCCCCACAGTCTCAGGCGAAGCTGCGCGGTGAGAAATGCAGCAAGAAACTCCACTCCCTGCATTGGGGTCATCACGTCCAACACCCCTTTCAGTGCCTTGAGACGGACGCAATCAGCACCCTTCATGGCCTTCTCCAGCCCAGCATTAACCCCCTTCAGTGCCGCCTCCACCCAAGAATCCACCTGCCCCGCCGTCGAGTCCCCGTTCTGCACCCTTATTGTCAGCTTTGCCAGCTCCACAATTTTCCGATCGGCCATGGACATCTGAATCCTCTCCATCTCCCTCTCCACCTTTTCCTCCTCCATCCTCGTCCTGATTCTGAGCTCCTCTATCTTCCTCCCTTGCTCGGCTGTCACCACAAAAGGCGCTACCCCCTCCGCAGGCACCCGTGGGTTCTTCGCAGAATCAACGAACCCGTACACCATGGAAGGCTTAAATCCAGTGACCCAGAGATAGGCATTTTCCAATGGACTCAGCCAAATGGGACTGAAAAAAGGGAGGCAATTCTCACGAGCTTCGGCCCATTTCACGGTGTAGAATTCTTTGACGTGAGAAGTGACTTTGGACAACAAAGCTTGAAGTTGTGCGTCATTTACCAGCTCCTCATGATTTCTGTGTCTGATAACCTCAACGAGCTCGTGGAGAATCTGCTCAAGCTTCCAAATCCACCTCTCATAGAACTCAGAGAACCTCTGCTCAAGGGGTTTCATGGTGTTTTATATATATATATGTATGTATGTATATCTGGAGCATGAGAAAGGGAATGAAGGAGGATAATTAAACTAGCTCTAGCTATCTAACTGCTACAGTGAGTAGTAGTCTGTGATCGATACATGTGAGAGTGTTTGTTTGTGTGGGGATGGATTTTAAGGTTAAAGGAGGTGAAGGAATTGTGACCAGATGGAGAAAGGAGCAAGGGCCACGGTGCAAGTGGGTGTGGCTGCGCATGGCTTACGCGCAGCACTCGCCTACTAGTGCAGTTTGAGGGTTATTTTTGACGCTTTTCAAAGGGCCGGGAGAGAGGGACATGAGAGCACACAAAAGTTTTCCTTTAATTTGACACCTTTGACCATTTTCAACGTCACTGTGGGGCCCAGCTATAAGGTATTTATTATGAGACGTGGCAGTGCAGGAGGGATTTGAGATTCTACGTGGAGGATGATTAGGATGTGGCAGACTGGACTTGCCTTTGAACCTTTGACGACTCGCGCGTGTGGTTTTTCTAGATACTCCCAAGTCCGTAATATGTTATGGGCTCTATCAGCTTGTATTGTATGTCAAACGTTTAATTAAGTTTTTCTAGGATTAAATATTTTTTAAGTTAGCCACTAACTAATTTGGTTTTGGACAATAACATATAATTAGATAACTAAGTTTTGTTAAGTGGAAGAGTTTTAAACTTATAATAATTAATTATTGTTGCCTCCATTTAGGGAGTTTTGAAGCGGAGTACTAAAATAAGACGTCTGGAAGGGAGAAGGTCGAAACTAATTAAGATCATCAAAAGTTGATTTTTCTAGTTTTCCCAAATTAGAGGATCGATTTTGAAAGGAACTCGAGCTCTTTCTAATTGTGTTCTTTAATTTTGCAGTAATAATAAATTAATGAATGTTGGTGGTGGATCTCATTCTCTCGGTTGCATGCCCATCTCACTTGTTTCTATCTTAATAATTAAGCGCTAGAAATGACTCCCTCTCCCTCTCCTCTCCCTCCCCGCGCATTACAATATATTATTATTATTATTATTATTATATAATAAAGTATTTAAGTTATACACAGGTGTGCATATCGGAAGAGCCCAATTCAATTGCATGTCCAGTGAGTACCCCAAGACCAGATTCAAGGATTTGGGTCTAAAGCTCAATCAATCTGGGCCCAATTTTAACCATACATATTATTTTGTCTTGACAAGAAATCAGATTTGCCAAATTAATCCATCAACGAATGCCATAATCATTAATTAGGTGTCCATCGGGACTGACTATATGTGCTGATACCGATCTTTCCATTGATGATATAATCTCGAAGAAGCTAGTCTCATAAATTGTATATAATACTTGCCAAACCACTTATTCGATCACAATTATATTCTTTCGATTCTATCAGTATCAGCTGAGGTTTTCTCTCCTACGTACTACAGTCACCGTTCTACGTACAAAGATCACAATCACAAATTAAGAAACATACATGGTTCCTTTCCTTAAACTTAAACAAGAAAAGACAACCTCGCGCATCTTAGCTAGCCAGGTAACACGTGCCTACGTATAAGTACGGGTCGACACTTGGGTACGTGCTAGCATAGCATGCATGGAATTATTTTGACACGTAAGTCGTCGTGCTCGTCGCCATAACACAGGTGGCTATAAAAGACAACCTCCAACAAGCTACGGCTTTTAATTTAAATTTATTGATGTTGATAGAAATAAAATATAATTGAATAGTTTTTTCTCCCTTACACTTCTGTTTTGCTAATTTGTAAACAAAACAAAATTAATGTATCATTAAGTTAAACAATTGGTTTAGAAATCTCTTATATATCTTACAGTACAGCACGAACAACACAGCTAGTTAAAATGACATAATAAATGAGTTTATTCCAATCCATACATATTCTGTTTAATTATATCTCTAGAGAATTGAATTAGCTCTTATTTATACTTGAAAAAAGAGATTTTCAGCTAAAGTGCTTCTCTTTTATGTTTTTCGGCCTTTATTTTACCCCATTTATGCACGCACAGATGAAGCTTCTTGCTGGCAGCCAGAAAGTCCACGGCCTGCAAAGGGGAGAGTATCTGCAACACCTTCTCCAGTGTGGCGAGCCTCAGGTTGTCAGCTTCCCTGAGAATCTCCAACATGTCCTTGTCAAATTCATCAAACACCTTCTCTACGTCACCGTTCACCTCCCCAACCTCTCTTAGCCTCTTAGCAATTAATGCGAGGGGTTGATCTGCTATGTCCTCCTGCAAGCTTGCCAATCTCGTAGAGAGCCTCTCCTCGGCCGAATGGTCTTCACCTGCATATCATTAAGTTGAAGCAGCTGCTCATGAGATAAGCCAAAAATGCTTTGATCAGTACGAGATGAATTCCCATGGAGAAAATTGGCGAGCTTTGATTCGAACTCAGAGCCACTCAGTGCAAAGATGGGTCTGCAACCTGCAATCCAGAGAAGAGAGATCTCCCAAGTAGAGCACCAAGAGGGAGCGTAATAGGTTGAGATGTCAGCGGAAGCAAGTTTGCTTCGCTCCTCTATGTAGCGTTTGAAGTGGTCGATGCCCTTTTCAGCTAACTGTTTCAAGTTTTGTTCATTTTGGTTGGCGGTGTGTTTGTGGAGATCAAGGTTGTGGAGGAGTTCCGAGAGGTCTTGGGCTTGAAGGTTCATCCAGTCCTGGAAACAGCTGAGTGAGTTTTCTCTGTCATCACTGGCCATCCGGGCGAAGATGCACGGAATACTAGCTAGCTAGGTTAATTAGAGATTAGAGATATATAGAGTGCCTCTATGGGAACGAGGACAAGTGGAGCAGATAGATGATCGGCCATGCCATGCATTTGGTCATAAATCTGATGCATGGGTCCACGTGGAATCCAAGTGTCTTGGTCTAGAGGTCGGGGTTATAAATCTGATGCACGGGTCAATCCACACGGACTATCCATCAAATCATCTAATCTGTCTCTACGCACACGTGACAAAATGTCATCAGCTGGACTAAATTAAATTAAATTAATGTTCATTTCTGCAGCGCGCAACGCAACATACTTGAACACTCAAACTGAACTGAGTGCAGAAACGAAGAGATATCGATATCAGCAAGCAATTACTTTCTGTTAGATATAACTTAAAAGTAAGGAAACAAGGTAACCCTACTGAAGTTTAGTTCATTGCCTTTTAATTTGCTGTCTATTCAATTAACGTGAACGTAGTTGTAGTATTGGCCACACGAATATATTTCAAAAACTTAAAAAGAATTCTATATAGTTCAGCTCAACTACTCTAGTTGGCCACATGCAATATTAAGGTTTGGCCTACAATCTAAGCTACTTCAGAGTTGTTAGGTTCAGGAGAGCTTCTTCTTTCGGGGAATGAAGCACGCGCGACTCTAAATTCTCTAATGAAGAGAAGCACGCAAGAAACTACTTAGTAGCTTGAATATTTGAAATCAGCGAGTACCAGTATTTGAATTTCCAACCATAAAGTCTGCACGTAGATAAGAATCTTTCATATTCAAATATCTAATTTGACCAAATTGAAAGCTTTTGAAAATATGGAATGGGCACGCCGGTTCGACAACTCCTAAGCTAAACAGTTGAATATAATTAAGTCTTACAACTAGATAAAAGTCTAATTTGGATATACAGGAATTGACAATAGAGCTCTTAATTGCATGCCGGCCTTTTCATTTTTAAGTTCTTAATTTGGTTGATCTTTGAAATTTTCCTATAATAAATTCATCATCTTTTGATTCCCGTAGATTTGTAGGGTACGGGAAAATAAGTTACGTAGCTAGAAGATGGACGGAGAAAGAAAAAATGCATTCCTTCTTAACTGGAATATATAGATAACTCAAACCTAGCTAGCTAATAGAAAACCATATATATATATTTGGCACTTATTCTACCAAATTCCAAAGAAAGCCAGTGCTTGTCATTCTGGCGTTATTATCTTTAAGTCGAAAACTGTGTATCTATTGCAGATTAAATATCAAAACTTTTAACCAGCAAAAATAAAAAAAGATGGCGAACGAAAAGTCGTACAAGTCTTTATCAAGATACCTGGCTACTCAATAGGCAAATAACAGGTATGGGACGAAAATTTTGTAAAGCTAGCGATACAATTAGTCAAATAGGATTGTTTGAGCGGTGGAGTTTGATCGATGGCGATTGTTGATTCCATGATGGAGACCTCATAATAATTGGTGGCATTCGGATTTGTGTTGTTACACTCGCAGGACTCTAAGCCAATGCCAATACATACAAATTAACGTATCGTATTGGAATTTTATTTCATTATATATATATATATATATATGTATATTTTCTCATCTCTGCACGATGCTTAGTACTTTATTTATACGTATCAACCCGCATTAGGTGGAAGTGACAACATTAATCCAATCACTTTGAACATATTTCTAGTAATTATATATCTTTCTACTCGATCAAAGTTTGCATTTTCTACCTTATCTCATTTTGACTTTTTGGCTCGATGCCTATATATAATTGTACTTTTCCTATAGTTACTCGTGTCACACGCACGATGATATCTGTATTAGTAGGCAAGGAGAAAATGACGTCCCTCGAAAAGTTTGTCATCGGCAAATCCTCAGTAGACATCAGATATATCTAATTATTACTTCAATTTTGATCGAAAGGTCATTTCATCGGATGGCAGGAAACAATTAGATTTCAATGCCTTAATAAAATTGAATAAGTAAGCATGCGATAAGGTTATGATATAAGTTATTAATTAAGAATATGCCATGCAATGCATGCATACATGCAATCCCTCAATCGACGGAGACACCCATCCATATTAATTATTGATTCTATAAACAAACAAACGAGTGCGTTATCAGAATCTGAATTCACATCTCAACTCGACCAGTTTTTGGTTTTGGGCTAACCAACAAATTTTGTTCCCTTTTCCGATAAAATGAACTATCCCAATTTGAATTTCGAGCTTTCAAATAATGAAATTATTTATTTATTTATATCTCTCCCCCGAGGAAAACATATTTCCATACATGCATATATATGCATCGTGCGGAAAAAGTGTACTTGGTTCCAAGTACATTCAAATTTGCCTTCTTCCTTACAAATAAAAACTCCCTCCCTGCCAGAGGGAAAAAAACAAAAAAGTCTTCTCTTGTTCTGTTCACTCAGTATCCGAAGGTAGGAATGAACATTCGGTATCTGAACGTAGCATCGATCCGTTACGCGACGGCAGCGGCAAAGATTCAGTACTCGTCAGCCGTGAACAAGTTGCGGATTCTTCCCTCATCAATTTCTGCAGCACGGGTTTCAATTCGGTGTTACAGAATTGCTCGTATTCTGCTCTGTCCCCTGCTTTCTTCTTTACCTCCACCACAACCAAAGATGCTGTTAATTCAAATATCTCGGCCGCAATCGTCAATGGCCCTTTCGCGCCTTCTCTCGAACCCTCCAAGCTCACTCTGCAATCCTTCTTCCTCACCGTAAAGCTAAACAAATACGCAATTTCCTCCAATTTGGATATAATCTTTGACGCTGGTGCGGCGGTTACGTACCTTGTCTCGTCGCCTTTCTCCTCGAACAACCCGGAAAGATCAAAACCGGGCGAAAATGAAATTATATCAAATGCATTCAGACTCGCTGGTCTAGGCAATGTAGCACCCTTCTTTCTACTCTCTATTTCGGTATCAGATTCCGATACGGAGGAGTAATCCGAGAGTGATGACGCATCATCGTCCATGTTCAGCTTATCATCAACGTTGCACAACCTATCGTCTTCGACGTAAAACTTTATTTGTTTAAACCCTTTCTTGAACCACTTATTCTCCATTATCTCCGGAATGGTAATCCGATTTTCTGGGTTGGCTTCCAGAAGACGAATAAGAAGCTTAGAAAGCTCGGGTGAAAACCACCTAGGACACCTGAATTGGCCTTTGTAAATCTTCTTATACATTGCCATAATATTCTGGTCGTGGAAAGGCAAATAACCAGCCATCAAAACAAACAAAACAACCCCACAAGACCAAAGATCAACCTTCACTCCGTCGTACCCTTTTCTCCCCAGAACCTCGGGAGCAACATACGCAGGAGTCCCGCAAAATGTGTGGAACAAACCATCTTGCCTAATTTGATCAGAAACGGCACTTAAACCAAAATCAGAAACTTTAAGATTACCATTCTCGTCGAGCAACAGATTTTCGGGCTTGAGATCCCTATGGTAAACACCTCTCGCGTGACAGAACCCAACTGCAGAAATCAACTGCTGAAAATATTTCCTTGCCATCTCCTCTTTCAATCTCCCTTTGGCTACCTTATTGAATAGCTCGCCGCCGCGAACGTATTCCATAACAAAGTAGATCTTTGTCTTGGTAGCCATTACCTCGAACAGTTGGACGATGTTGGGGTGGCGGACGCGGCGGAGAATGGAGATCTCGCGCTTGATGTGAGCAACCAAGCCACCTTTTAGAATTTTCTCTTTGTCGATGACTTTGATGGCTACCCCTTCTCCGGTTTTGATATTTCTGGCGAAATAGACCTTGGCAAAGGTTCCATGGCCGAGGAGTTTTCCGATTTCGAAGCGTCCCAGAAGAAGATTCCCGTTCTCCTTCTTGCGGGAACCAACGGGGCCGGTCTGGATCTTCTTGGAGGCAAAATCCGCCATGTACGGAGCTCAGCTCAATTTGAGCTTTTCGGAGAAAAATTTTGGGAAGCGGCTTGTGATTTTATAAGTCAGCGATTGGCCTCCTCTTCCTCTGAAGAAGCCTAGCAATTATTTTGGTTAGGAGGGTGTGGTTTTTATTCCTCGAGCTCTCTCTTTGCGCGGGTTGGGTTGTGCTACGGTATAATTAAAATGATTCATTCCATTTGGCTTTTTAAATCATGGACTCATTGCCACGTAAAGATTAATTTTGTTTGTCGTAGAATTGAAGTCTAGTGAAATAAATAATTAATTATTCCCTTGCATTATAAGATTCTTCACTCTTCTTTTCCTTTATCATTTGACTTAAAGCTTTTTCTTTTTTTAGTTCCCATAATTAGCAGTAAATGTTTGACAGCCCACCATAAGCTCGAGAGTTGTAAATGTTAACGGCTATTTCCTACCTTTTAGGGCGAAGCCAAGGCACATCCTCACATTCAACCCTCTCGATGGCCTCCACGTATACTTGTGTTGCCCATGTGCAAACTTTGAAATTTTCAAGATCCTAGGAATATTTCTGACACAACCACATCATCACCGATCAGATATTTAATCACATCCTTCAATAAATAAGGTCGGCAGGGACATTGTCGTACAAATATTAGAATTAAGGTAAAATAATATGTAAATTTATTAACTGTCATGAAATCCAATACATATATATTTTTGTTTGTACAACTCAAAAATAATGCATTAGTGAAGAGGAGTTGGTGTGTTTTATTTTATTTAAGACTCGAGGAATGTGCTAATGTCATTGGTTCTTATTTGGGTCATTACTCATTAAGAAGGAGGAAATGCATTGGGATGGTTTAGGTTCAGAACCTGCCAACCTAGGAAGTGACACGGTAAATGAGAAGGGGAGAAATATCAGGTCCTTATCAGTTTTGGTGCCATTGCTATTGATTTACTTATTATTTTCTGTTTTATTATTCAAGTTGCAGGTCCATTGCTTTTGCTTCATACCCTGTCGAATATGTTCTTGCAGGTGATTTGTCAGATAGAACACCATCGGGGACAGTCCAGGTTTTGACACCTAGCAATCAACTTGACACTCCTCAATTTTCTGAGCCCTTGAAATTTGATACCATGCATCATGATGCTGTGAATGGACCAGATGGTGCAGAACATGTAGAAGCAGATCAGGAATAACAAAACCTTGTAGATCCATTAGATAGATTTCTCCCTCCTCCGACAACTGCTAGATGCTCAGACGATTTACAAGTAAGTTCCTTTAAATGCTTTTTCCAACTATCATTGATTACTTGTTGATACATTGTAAAGGTGTACTCATATATAATTTGAACTCCTCCTCCTCTTCTTCTTCTACAGTGCTTATGAGCTTTTACGTTATGTCCTTTTTTACCATTGTATTTTGAGGCCATACCAGTGTCTATCTTGGATAGAGTGTGTCTAGCTGCTTCCTAGGTAGCATAGTTGTTTGTTGTGGGTGTGGCTAATTAAGCTCAACTGATTATGCTCTTACTTAGAAAGCAGAAAATAAAATGTAGGAAATTTCTTTAATGTTTTTCATATTATGTTATTCCAGAAAAGAATAAATAGATTTATTGAGCTTAAGAAGTTTGGAAAGAGTTTCAATGCTGAAGTTCGAAATAGGAAGGATTACCGGAACCACGGCTTCTTGTCGCATGCGGTGACATATCAGGAGATTGATGAAATAGGGTCTTGTTTCAGTAAAGATGTGTTTGACCCGCATGGATATGACACAAGCGACATCTATAATGAAATTGGTAAATAATCGTTCCCTTGTCCTTCTTTATTGTTGTGGTTCCCTACTCTTGTATGTTTTCTTCTCGTATATCACCTCATTTTATCAAGAATTTCAGTTTATGCTATTATCCTGGTACTTTTTATACATGCTTATATGCATTTGTTGTATTCTGTTTTGATTGGTTACTGGCAACTAGCAGTCAATGTCTATCATTCTGAAAGGGGATTTAAAGTACCTTATATGCATACCTCTTCTCTTTTCTAGATTCAAATGTTATACTAGTTATATATTTGAGGAATGTGTTTTTGTGCCTTCTCTAAGATCATTACCAGGCTCTTATTTAGAGTGAAATGCACGGGTAACTTACCTGATTATTCCTAATATGACTCGCTTTTTGCTTGTATCTTTGACAAAATAGAGGCTGATATGAGGCGTGAAAGTGATAGGAAAGAGCAAGAGAGGAAGAAAGCACAAAAAGTTGAATTTATTTCTGGGGGAGAGCAACCAGGAGTTATAGCTGCTCCCAAAATCAACGTGCCTATAACTGGTAACTACATGTAGTGGTGCTTTTCTAATAACATTCATTTTTCATATGGTGGTTTCATATTGGTGGTCGACTGATCATATATTGACTTGTTTACAGGCTCTTCAGCTGTGACTGCTACTGGTTTGCATGCAATTCCTCCTACAGCCAATGCTATTACTCGTGATGGTAGAGCGAATAAAAAGTCAAAGTGGGATAAAGTATTCATCTAAGCAAGTTTTATTGCAATTTTATGACATACTTCATTGTGCTCAAAAAATTTTATTGGATAATTTTTTCTCAGGTGGATAGTGATAGAAAAATTGCTCTGCCCTCTGTGGGGCAGGATTCTGTATCTGCCGTTGGTGCTCATGTAGCAATTTTATCTGCTGTTAATGCTGGTGGTGGATACATGCTATTTGCGTAAGTTTGCGATCAGCTTAGAATTTCTTTACACGCACTATTCTATCTTGCACTTTGGAGAAAAATAGTTTAACTTAATCTTGAGGTTGGCCACACAAGCATAGGATCAACAACTCTATTTACCATCAGGAAGGAATTATTAAACTCAGTTTTCTTTAGGTTGGCTTGGAAATGTACAAATCTTTTTTGATTCTATTCGTTTTGGGGTCAACATCAGTGTACGAAATTGACAATTGAATTGCTGGAGTATCTGGTGTATTGGATATCATTTTTTCTGAAAAATGACATTTAAAATTTAAGTTATACCGGGAAGATACCCGAATAATGTCCTTTTGTTTTGACAGCCAGCAAAAATGGCGAGAGGCAGAGGAAAAAAGATCTACTGAAAGGAAGTTGGAGAGAAGATCGAGAGCCATTCATTCTTGTTTTTGGAAACTAACGCTATAAATGGGTACAATTGTTCCATGACAATATTTTGTTTAGAAAGTTGATGTTAATATACCACGTGTATTATCCAAAAATGAAAAATTATTGTTCCAACTGTGCCTTATAGTGTTTTACTTATGTCACTGGTAGTAATAGCAATTCTCTGTATTCACCATGGAATATTTGTTAGTAAGTTGATTGGTTGATTTCTATTCCCCTAACCCCGTCTTATAGTTCATTATGAGGGCCGCTTAATAGTGGACTTTGCTTAACTTGAATAAAAATGTTGCCTTTGCCGCTTGTTGCAGTTACTTGGCATTGAGAAATGGGAAAATGTGTTTTTGCACAAAACGAGGTTCGTTTGAAAAAGTTATATGGATTAGGTAGCAGAGCAGGGTCATGGAAGTTTTGATTCATTGCAGTTCCAAAAGTGGTACAAGTCGCTGGTGTCCAGCTATTGGTGCTGGATGGTACGGTATGGTATGTATCATGGCCCCAATGAAGCCGAAATGTGAAACCACGCACATATTGATGCACGTATTGTGAAAGTGGAATTGCTATTGTAGATTGTGATATGTCAAAGAGGCATGCATTACTTGGACTGCATTTACTATCATCTATCTGCGCGTAGCTTCCAGAGGAGTAGAATCCGGGAATCAGATTGTGTCAAAATCCCAAGTCATTTTCTTGTCACATGCTGTGTTAGTAGGCAGAGGTCAAAATCATTATACTTTTATTTATCTAGCATAGCATGGTTTCCACCCCATCACTTACTTCGGTCAGCCACTAAGAATCTCTTCCCTTTTATATATGACTGACTGACTAACTATGATTCTCGGTTGTATCCGCATAGACAGATAACTTTGGAGAATCATTTTGCATCTTTTAGTCAGGCTGACGCTGGCCTAAATGTACTTTTTGTTGACCCGATCGCTTTCATCACGTGGGATACGAATCATAGCATGCCGAGCTTCATGTCTCCTCCTAAATTTGCTTTAATCAAAATTTCAAATTTAACATTATATTAATTACATAATTTTTGCCTCTACTTTACTTACTACACAACAGTTAAGTTATGTTGCAAAAGTTTAAGTAAAATTAATTTAGATGCTGCCCCCTCTTCGCAGTGGAGAATTTTTTGGTCCAAGTAATTTCGAAAATCGGTTTATTTTTTAAGAAAAAGAAGAAGGGGATGTGATACTTCTCCGCACCAGAATCACAATGTAAATCAGAGAAAAGAACTTGGTAACAAAAGTACACGCAACGCTTAGAAATGTATGTTTATGTTTATATCTAAAAACAGAAAAAAAGGAAATAAAAGATTACTTTTGTTAGACTCTTTGTGATATTTGTTTCCTTTCATAGCTTAGCTTCGAGGGAGAAAAAGAATAAAAAGTATTTATTTTCTTTTCTTAATGGGTAAACCGACAGTACAGTAAGAGCAATGAGCTCATCTGCTATATGTCCATTTTTGATTTTACACATTTACTATGACCTCTTTTTCTCTTTATTCATCTTTCTGTTATATTATTATTATATTACCATCAAAAGCAAAACTCACAGAGAAGAATACTTTATCAAAAAGGTTAAAGTTTCTCAAGCTAAACCAACCCAAACATCTTCTTTCTTCTGAATTTGGTTAGTTGTGGACTGGAGATAGTTTGTTTGGTTTCTGTAATAAAGTGTTGTGTTGTGTTGGCTAACTTCTAAATGTCAACAGAAAGACGTTGGAGATTCGTACTCTGACACTCTTCTGTTCCTTCACTCACAACCTTAGATCTTCCTTCTTTTTCCTATTCAATTTCCACTGTACAGCTTTGCTTACAAAAGGAAATCATGGTATCAATTATAAAATTAAAGATAAATATATAATATATCGTACGGGAGATTCTATTTGACGACAAAGCTACGGTTTAGGCTGACAGTGTAATACTTTGGGACTGTTGTTTATCTTTTGGCAGTTACTATTTCTATATCTACGTGGTACGAGCAGATTCAAAATCATTAATGAGAGACGACAATTACGGTAATAATTCAGATAAACAAAATAACCCCGTTTAATAGCTTAATTAAAAAGAATATGACAATAAATCCCACATTATTCCTCATTAATCTTCGTATAACTTTTGTGAAAAGCATGTCATACTTAATTTAACTCTGCATTATTCAGGAAAAAAGTTTATTTGATGGTACCCTTTTTTTTTTCCTTGCTGTATTGTTATTATTATTATTTTCTATAATTTTTCTAACGGACTATTCCAAAAAGTGACCATACGAGTTGCAAATAAAAATCCTAACTTTATTTTCGTTCTTTTTTTCTTCAACCTATCTTGGTTAGAAAATTTGATTATCGTATCGATAGAATCCTAGACAAATGAATTTTCATTTTTGGTTAAAAAACGATAATATCAGAGAAGACTTTTTAAAATGCATGATTTTCACCCTCACATTTCCTTATTGGGGTAAACTTCCAAGCAAAGTTCCAAAGAGAGTTGAGTAGTAAAAGTTTAATGGGAACAGTGAGGCAACGGTAACATTCAGTTCAGACCTCAGATTTTGGATTCTCCTTAAGGTTCGGATTATTGGAAAAAGGTTAACGTAACCTTTGTATATAAATCAAAAGCAGAGAGGGAGATACAGAGCATGAACACACAAAGGCAAAGACTTCATCAGTGGGCAGCAAGTGCAGATTTTTCTCTTCCTCCCCTGTTCTCTCTGTAAAATTTTTCTCTCTTTTTGGCTTTTTCTTTCTCCTTTGTGGTATTCAACATCTCTCTCAAGTTTTTTTTCCCTCTTCTCTCTGTAACAAAATTTCCTACTTCTTCCTCAGATTCTTCCTTTTTCTCCATCTCTATATCTCCCTCTCTTATGCTTCAAAAGCAGTGATATTTGGGTGCAAGATCAAATTTTTCAAAGTGGGTTGTGATCATGGCTGCTCCAAAGGCAGAAGAGATAAGCCACCCACAAATGGACCAGCTTCAAGGCTTAGAGTACTGCATAGATTCAAATCCATCTTGGGGTATGATTTTCTAAGCTTCAGTCTTCTATAGATTATTTGGGTTTTGTCCATTATGATTGTTTTTTACCTTTTTAAGTGATATCACTTTGTTTTGCTCTGTGATAGCTGAGACTGTAGCTCTGGGGTTCCAGCATTACATTTTGGCCTTAGGAACTGCACTGATGATCCCTTCATTCCTTGTTCCTTTGATGGGTGGAAGTGATGTATGCCATTCCCAAATTCTCTCTCTCATTTTGACTTAGTTTAATCATATTCTCATTTTGTTATGAGATGGCTGGGTCCTACCAAGGAAGAAATTAGATACTCTCGGTGGGAAAAGTTTCTCATGGTTTGTTGTCTTTTGGCATAGAGGACGGGTTTTGTATTTGATTTTTACATTTGTTATTTTGATGGTAATAGGATGACAAAGTGAGGGTGGTACAGACACTGCTTTTTGTTGAAGGAGTTAATACAACTGTTTGGAACTAGGTTGCCAACAGTCATAGGAGGCTCTTATGCATTCATGGTCCCTATTATATCCATAATTCACGATCCATCATTGGCCAGTATTGCAGACCAACATTTGGTTAGTACACTTGTTTAATGTTTAATTGATTTGATATATTTATCTAAAATTCACTTTAATTTGAACTTTATAATAGTTATGAGGACACCTAGTGCTGGTGAAATTAGACCCAATTAGTCAATAACAGTTTTGTGAGATAGAGAACTAAAAGTAATGCCTTTCCAGAGATTCCTTAACACCATGAGAGCCGTCCAAGGTGCTCTGATAGTAGGATCAAGCGTGCAGATTGTTTTGGGGTATAGTCAACTGTGGGCCATCTGTTCCAGGTAACTTGTTTTTATCTCATCTCAAGTGCATTATGAATCTAATCTAATAATTATTCTCGTCCGGATATCTATCTTTCTTCGCAGATTTTTCAGCCCACTTGGAATGGTTCCAGTAATAGCATTAGTTGGTTTTGGATTGTTTGACAGAGGATTCCTTGTGGTATGCCAATAGTTCATGTTAACGTTCACTAATTTTACTCTTGAAATTTCCAAACTGTTTAAACTCTTTTTCAGGTTGGACGGTGTGTTGAAATTGGAATTCCAATGTTAATCTTGTTTATAGCCTTCTCTCAAGTTAGTATTTTTCTCTGTCTATTCATAATTTAAACAGTTTCATCAACAAATAGTTTTCTGATTGCATTGTTGCGTGCACTGCAGTACTTGAAAAACTTTGAGACAAGACAAGTTCCAATACTTGAGCGATTTGCTCTGCTCATATCAACCACAGTGATATGGGCATATGCACATCTCTTAACAGCAAGTGGAGCCTACAGACACCGCCCTGAATTAACCCAAATGAATTGCAGAACAGACAGGGCCAACCTCATTTCTTCTGCTCCGTGGTTAAAGATTCCATAGCCTCTTCAGTGGGGTGCTCCTACATTTGATGCTGGTCATGCTTTTGGAATGATGGCTGCTGTTTTAGTCTCATTGGTTGAGGTATGAGATGTAAATTCAAGAGGTATTGCTAGAAAGAAATCAATCTCATATTTCACATATATATGCATGCAGTCAACCGGGGCATATAAAGCTGCATCTCGTCTGGCTAGTGCCACGGCACCGCCTGCTCATGTTCTGAGCCGTGGTATTGGTTGGCAGGGAATTGGGATCTCGCTGAACGGGCTTTTTGGAACATTGACTGGTTCGTCAGTGTCTGTGTAAGTGCAATTTCGTCTTGTTCATCCAGTCCAGATCTTTAGTTCCATTCCATAGGACCTGAATTGACGACAATCACGCACAGAGAGAATGTGGGGCTTCTCGGAAGCACACGCGTTGGCAGCCGAAGGGTCATTCAAATTTCAGCTGGCTTTATGATATTCTTCTCAATGTTAGGTGAGCGACAATGATAAAATTTGCAAGTTTTGGCAGTAAAGTCCACTAAACACATCTTGTTTGTTTCTGCAGGAAAGTTTGGAGCTTTATTTGCATCAATCCCCTTCCCCATATTTGCTGCTGTATATTGTGTTTTGTTTGGTCTTGTAGGTGAGTACCATCAATTCAATTCCCATCATATTTGCTTTCTTTCTCTTTATATAAAACAGTTACTCTTTCTGTGTTTTCATCTTCGGTGGGGCTATCGTTTTTGCAGTTCACTAACATGAACTCATTGAGGAACCTCTTTATTACCGGCGTTGCCCTCTTCTTAGGCTTATCTATTCCTGAGCATTTCAGGGTGTACACGGCCAAGGCTCTTCATGGTCATGCCCATACCAGAGCTGGATGGGTGAGTTTCTTATTTTCGTCTCTATCAAATAGATTGAGAGCTTCTCATTTGTTGTCTGCATATTTGGCTTTGCAGTTCAACGATTTCCTAAATACTATTTTCTTCTCGTCCCCAACTGTTGCATTGATGGTGGCGGTGTTGTTGGATAACACGCTTGAGTACAAGGATAGCGGGAAGGAGAGGGGAATGCCATGGTGGGCTAAGTTTCGGACGTTCAAAGGAGATAGCCGGAACGAGGAGTTCTATACTCTCCCTTTCAACCTCAACCGGTGGTTCCCTCCGTCGTAATAATAATAAGGATGAAGGTATGATCAGTGTCAGTGAGAGTGGATTTTCAGGATGCAGAACGATGACTTGTGGTTTCGTATGATTTCGATGTCATAAAATGCAAATACCAATACATCACATCACGGGAGCCTATCTACTGTGAGTGAAATGAATTCATCCAGAATTGGATCAAATAAAGTATGCAAGGAGGAAAAGGAGGAAACCCATCACTCCAAAACTAGAACAAGTGTAAACTTTTGGAATTCCAACGGCATTCTTTCCCGTGATTCTCCTTGTAGAAGCAGAAGCATATATATGTTGGCAAAAGAGGGATTTAAAAGAGGGATTTGGATCGTCTGCAAGCCATCCGATTTTTGCTAACTGTACAATTAACACAGATCTAACAATTTGTACCCGACTGCAAAAGATTCATATCTGCAAAAAAATAGCAGTAGGACTTTACTGCCATAATAATATAATATTACTCCTTACCCAACCGAACGTACGTTCCCTTTTAAAAAAGCATATATATGTTGGCAAAAGAGTAGTAGGACTTTACTGCCATAATAATATAATAGAAAAAAAAAAACTAGATAATATGCTATGCTCCAAAGGAGTGCAGAGAGGGCAAAGCAAGGGGCCAATCATGTTAATCAATGAAAAGTCAAGATTGGCTTCAATACAAGATTATTAATATATGCATGTTTAAAGATCGAATAACTTTCAGAAAAAGAAAGTCAACAATGTGAAAGCAAAATTATATATCCCTAGTGCAGAATACTACAAAGTTTATTTGAACATTGGTATTTGATTAATTAAGGATACTTCTTTATGTATGGATTATGCCAACTTTTCCTAGCTAGTTCCAGTTATAAATTAATGATATATATTTCCATATTATTAATGCATTACATTGCGAGATAGTTTCACGTGGAATAATACAAATTAGACAAAGTTATTTTTATCTAGCATATAATCAGAAGTAAGCACAACTTGTTTTATTTTTTATTTAGAAAGTCAAATAGTTTAATGTGTGTAATTATGAAAAAAAAAAAAAAAAGTCATTTCTTTTTTCTTCATTTTCTTTCAATCCCTTTCTTTAGCTAAATAATATAAGAGTACTTGCTTGAAGTAAAATTATAATTAATTAGATAACAAATTTAAACACTATCCTTAAAAGTACTTTGGTATATGAAGATTTCAATCAAGTTCAAATCTTATAGGATATACTTTTTTAAAAAAAGGATCAATACTCTCCTTAAATATGAATACTTCCATTCTTACGATCAAGATTAATTATGTATTAAAATACTTTCTGTAACTTACACATCAATCACTTAGCAAAACTTTAAGCGTAAAGTCTAGGTAAGTTAGCCAATCAAAATATTAAAAAGTTGTCTTGAAAAGTAAATTATTATGAAATAACAATTAGCATGCAATGCAATGCAATAAAATAGGAGAAAGAAAATGAGAAATATCATATCATCCACTAAAAGAACTTAAAATATAACTCAAGGTTACAATTACTTAGGAATATGTAACATATACATCATCATGAACTAAGCTTTGACCTATGTGGATGAAGCAACCCGTGATTAAATAAAAAATATTTTTATCGCTCTTAGAGAATATATAACAAATATAAATTTATCTCTTTAAAAATCCCATTCATCTATTCCAAATAAAAAGTTTGACTTAAGCTTTTACTTTTACTTTTTTATTTTTTCTTAGCTCACGCTAATAATTTATTTAATAAACATTTTTAGCAGGTTTTTACACAAATATTACTACACTAGCAATTATGTGGGTTAATTCCTTCTATGTATTTATAAACACAAGTAATTCTAATTCTAATAGTACTATATAAAGCAAGTGTTGGATGTACGTCACTTGCCTAATTGAACAAGCTCGTTTAGTTTGCTAGATGGTTCCTTTTTAACAAAAGTCTAGGCAGTTTTTTCATCTATACTTCATCCCACTAAGTGTCTAAAATACTTATAGACCAAAAAAAAAATAAAAAAAAAAAAATCTTGTCTCATCCAAAGGTATTATAGTAATTCTGAATAACAGTTAGGGCGTTTTCTGGAATTTAACGAAGAGAGAAAGCGCGAATGGATTAGACGGAAAGGGAGAATAGACTCTACACCGAAACTCAAAAAAGTGGTAAGAAAAAAAGAAAAAACCGAAAATGAAAATAAAAAGAAAAGAAAGAGAAACGAAAGGGAAAAAAGGAAAGCTGGAATCACATGGACTTGTCGTCTCCAGCTGGGGCCTCCATTTCCCGGTCCTCCTTCACACCATGATCACCCTCATCATCATCTTCGCCAATCCTTAGATTCCCCGTCTACTCTCTCTCCGCCATGGCGGACGATAAGGTACTTTTCCGGGGAAATTTTTATGCTTTTTAGAATGCAAATTGGGGGGTTGCTTTGAAAGGTTGAGTTACTAGGAACAGTGGAAGTAGCAAAAGGAAATAAAAGGGAATTTTAAGTCTTTTAATTGTGGGTGTTTTGAGAAAACAAAGCTAAGTTATAGTTGGGATGTAGAAATTTTGTTTCTCTCTTTTTCTTTCTTTTCTCTGTTCAGCTGGCTAAGGGGTGGTTAGGGTTTGTTATTGGGAAATCTGATTACTTTGCTTGAAATTTTGGTCTTTGAGCTTAACGGAAGAAGGCCCTTTATAAGTTTTTAGCTTAAATTCGTGTTGATCTATGGTTTTTTGTGAAGATTCACTTCTTTTTTTTTTTTTTCCAAAACTGTTTCTTGGAGAATTTCTGAACTGGGTTCTTTTGAGGTCCTGAAGATCGAACATTGGTTGATGCTGACACTTCTAGCAGACCATGGTTTTTACTGATGCCAAGTTGGCTCTGGCTTTGAGCTTGGTTTGTTATGATCTTTTACTCTCTTTTTTTAATAGATTTTCACTAGATCGTGCTTGTTTTCTTTTATTTCACATCACTTTAATTTCTGCTCAGTTTATTTTACATTGTTGTGCTGTATTCCACTGATAGATTTTGGATTTTGTTTTGTAAACTTTGATCAACTTGGTGCTTTGTGTTTCCCTTGAGTTCTTAATTCAAGGCCTTTTGTTTATTACCGCAGGTTATTTTTTTATTTTAAAAAAAAAAACTTTTCCTACTAGCTTATTTCTGTAACCGAGAATTATCGTCAGTATAATGTTAACCAGTTTTTTTCCCTCCTTGTTACATCCTGCATTCAGCTAATTTGGTTAAGCTGTTGCATTTTGATGAGTTATCTTCGGATCTTGTTAATCATAGTCTTTACTGAGTATGTTTGATAATTTGGCCTATATATTTCCAAATTTACTTTCCTAAATGCTTTGCCAAACATTTGAAATTGTGATTCTCTTTGTCTGTTGTGTTATACGTTGGAATTTTGACAGGAAATGTCAGCCTCTGTTGTTAATGGGAATGATTCACTTACTGGTCACATCATATCGACAACAATTGGAGGCAAAAATGGGGAGCCTAAACAGGTAGCTTTTGTTGTAAAATTTATTTTGTATATATTTTGATGCGCATTTTGAAATGTTATCTTTAATGCAATATGAATGTTTATACATTCTGGATATTGATGATTCCATATCTGATCAATGCTAAATAATATCCTTGCTGTAATTCCTCTCATAGACCATTAGTTACATGGCAGAACGTGTTGTGGGATCTGGATCATTTGGAGTTGTTTTCCAGGTATGCTAAGAGTAGAATCGTGGCTCCTTTACTGTCTCCACTTATTTTGCCATGTGCTGTGCTGACATTTTTCTTCTTAGGCAAAATGCTTGGAAACTGGTGAGACAGTTGCCATTAAAAAGGTTTTACAAGACAGAAGATATAAGAATCGTGAACTACAGTTAATGCGTGTGATGGACCATCCAAATGTGATCTCTCTGAAGCATTGTTTCTTTTCCACTACAAGTACAAATGAACTTTTTCTTAATTTGGTGATGGAATATGTTCCAGAGACCATGTTTCGTGTCCTAAAGCATTATTTTGATGCAAAACAGAGAATGCCACTTATTTATGTAAAACTTTATATGTACCAGGTATATCTTGGACCTTTCAGTGATTGAAAAGCTTCTCTGATTCTTTTTAACTCCTTCATAAAAATTTTCTGTTGACATACAGATTTTTAGGGGGTTGGCTTATATCCACACAGTTCCTGGAGTTTGCCACAGAGATTTGAAGCCACAAAACATACTGGTTTGCTTATATATGCTTCCTGGTTATACATTAAAAGTTAACTTGCTTTCCGGTTCTGATATCATTCTGTATATTCTCCAGGTTGATCCTCTTACTCATCAGGTTAAGCTCTGTGATTTTGGAAGTGCAAAAATGCTGGTATATTGACCTCTTTATTTTCATTTAATCTACTGGATTTTCCTCTTGTTTATATGCACTTTAAGAACCCTCTTTAATAAGATTGATTTATCTTCCTCCTTCTATTGGTGGACTTTTCTTGTAATCACCTTTTATTCTTGTTTGATCAGGTTAAAGGCGAAGCTAACATATCATACATCTGTTCACGCTTCTATCGAGCTCCAGAACTTATATTTGGTGCCACAGAGTATACTACTTCAATTGATATTTGGTCAGCTGGGTGTGTCCTTGCTGAACTCCTTTTGGGCCAGGTTTGTGTCATTCATTTTTTTTTTTGATTAATTAATTCTGCTGTTACAATTTATAAACATTTTAGTTATCTCCTGTGTATATATGCCTATTGACACTCTGGTGGAACTTTGTAAACTGTAGCCATTGTTTCCTGGTGAAAGTGCAGTGGATCAGCTTGTGGAGATTATAAAGGTGCAATTGTTGTGAACATATACTAGGTTTGATCATCCCATTCTCGAGGTGACAAATCAATTTTAAAAAATCTGTACTGCAGGTGCTTGGGACACCCACTCGGGAGGAAGTTCGCTGTATGAATCCCAATTATAATGACTTTAGGTTTCCACAGATAAAAGCACACCCATGGCACAAGGTTTGCCTTGTAGCACCTTTTCTACCTCTAGGCTTTTTTGGAGATGAAAATTTGAGTAGATAAACAGATTTTCAGATATTCTAATGCTTAAAAATTGAGTGTAGGTTTTCCACAAAAAGATGCCTCCAGAAGCAATTGATCTTGCCTCCCGGCTTCTCCAATACTCTCCAAGCCTTCGATGTACAGCGGTGCGTATGATTTCTGCAGTATTGTGATTTGTCAGTATACTGCTGTTGTCTTTGTAAACACTAGTATAGCAGCCTGAGAAGAGTATACTTTTGTAATGCAGCTAGAAGCATGCGCCCATTCTTTCTTTGATGAACTCCGAGAACCCAATGCCCGTCTGCCCAATGGTCGTCCATTTCCACCTCTGTTCAACTTCAAACAGGAAGTATGTCTTCTAACTTCAATGCTGGTCCAACTTTTTCTCTAGCTAAATGTTGGTCAGACAGTGTTAAAAACTAAGGATAAAAACAATCAATCCAATCAAGTAATTGTTTTGCAGAAAGATAAATAAGGTTAGATACCCCTAAATTATTACATGTGAAGAAAGATCCATACACCCACGTCTAGTCTGGAGTCTTTAGAGTTGTCTGGTTTAGTCATCCTCTCTTCCACAGTGACAGTCACTTTTGATCTATTTCTCTATGATCACGAGTGAGTATACACAAAAGACTACACGGGTTTTGAGTATTTGCTCTATCTATATATTTATCTACTTACTGAAGCTATACATCTATTTTTCGTGGTTAGAGAAACTAGGATACAAGACGCAACCCACCCAGCAAAATCTAGATGTAACAATGTTTTACAACTACGATCAACATTTTACTTGAAAATTGGACAACTAACTGAAGATATGCTCGTTATTCAATAGCTAATGCATTTCCTTATTCTTGTTAATTTTTCTATCAGATAGGGCAGGTCTTTTATATATTTATATTTCCCGTTGACAGTTATCTGGAGCGTCTCCCGAGCTTGTTAATAAGTTGATACCTGATCATGTGAAGCGGCAAATAGAGCTACAATTTGTGCATCTGACTGGAACATAATGTTAAGATTTGGTCGTAGTGTATGCTAGTTGATAAGGAGTACCATATTATTTTCAAGTTACCATGTTCTCAAGCCTGACCAGTGTAATTTCGTGCTGAACCTGAAGTGAGACTCGAGCGCTGGATGTTTTGCGGCCGATCCATCAATCTACCTATACATCTTAAATATCTGTTGTGGTGGATCTGTGATCCCTGGGGCGAATTGCCTCGCCTTTCCTTGCTTTGTTATATAAGTTACAATCTCATAGTGGTTGGCCAGAAAGATACTGTCTAGCGAGACAAAACGCTTGGCGGCTTGGCTAGGCTACAAGGAATTGTTGGTGGGCAATTTGGTTGTAGGGTTTGGTTTCCCATGTGTTAATATATGTGGATGATGACTTGTAATGTGGCAAGAATTTTTCTGGTGAAATGTAATGTTACAGATTTTCTTCAATGTCAACTATAGTTGTGGTTTTGTCTAGTACGTAACATGCATAAATTCAACAAGATGTGCTTTTGTTGTCTTGAAAATACTTCACAGGGACGTTAAAGGCGGCAAAGCAAATATTTTGCTAGAATATCTCAGACTGACTGACCAGCCAATCACAAATTTCTGTTCCATCATTCCATTCCGATTCCAATTTGAACAATAAAAGTCAATTTCTATTTATCTTCCAAACCAAACAATTTGAGATTACTAGACATGGCAGCTAGTGGTTTATGGTATTTTGATTTTTGAGTCAGCAAGCACATGTGATGCCATTGCCTATTTGCCTGTTTTTAATGAACCACACTGGTATCTGAAAGCGTACGTGTACATTTCTGTCTCTTGCGTGGCAACTCTACATCATTTAGATACAAGTACAACATTGCTTTGTTGGGTTTATTTATTAGAGAAATTCGGCTCGCACAATATGATACTGCTTCTGGTTTAGAGATGAGATACTATCTCTAAGAAAATTGGATTTTCAGAGGCTCTGCAGTCAGCCTCTATAGTCACAATCTAACGACTGCGATCAGCCCTCAACACCCCGAATTCATCTCAACCATCAACGCCAAGACTAAAGGGACAAAGCTCATTATACAAATTCAACGATTGGGATGGTTCGGGGTGCTGAGGGTTGATTGCAATCGTTGAATCGTGACTGCATACTGAATGCAGAAAATCCAAATCCATCTCTAAGATAGTTTGGAAAGAGACTCAGAGATACAAATACAATTAATTCATTAAGCAGAATCCAAACGGAATTACAAGCTACAAGGTTGTTTGGTAATTGTTGACGCAAAAATTATCTTGCACAGCCAAGAGGCAAAATCCAGTTTGGTTTGTCTGTGTATATATAAATATATATTGTCATTAAGGTGTTTTTTTTTTGTCTATTCGTGTGACTAATTGGGCCTTTGTCACATGATTAAATTTTATTTAACAAAAATTTAAGAATCTTTTTTTTTTTTTTATTGAATTAACAAGTCTCTATTTGTCAAATAATAAGACTGATTTTATCTTTTCTATGAAATTATATCGTTTTTATAAAATTATATCTTAACCAACACAATTTTATTTACATATGTAATGTAATTTCAAAATAACTCTTCTGATTTTTAGTTATCCTCCGCTCGTTTCCCACGGGAAAGGAGCTGTGCTTCTTGTTACGGCACTGACGATATAACTCTTGCCGGTAGTAATGAGTGGAAAATGAAATTTCAGAAAAATAATTCAACTTTTAATAGTTCTCTCTGGAATGAATCTTTCTGCTACTACTTATTTTGTTCTTTATGAAGGATTTCTGCGAAACCGTTCAATAAAGACAAACCCTCTATTTCCTATCCCATTCTGTACTCACTAACCTATTCTCCAAATGATTCAATTGCACTCAATCTCTTTTTCTACTACTTTCCCTGTTCCTTTTCTTCACCTACCGGTTCATTTTCTTATATAAATATTACCTTCACAAATACCCAGAAGCAAAGCTTGTAACTTCTTTGCTCTGTCGTTCGAATTCAAACGACCTAGATATTCAATTGTATTTGGGCAAACAGTCCTGTTGGCGGCTAATGGGGGCTCAATTTTGTGGAAATTGAGGTGTCAACCCTATAGGTGGTAATCTAAGATTATGTTTGGAACGTGAAATGGATTTGCCACCTTTCATTTTATCACATTATTCATCTTCTACAACTAGAAAAAAATATTCTGTGTGTTTGTAATTGTAGTAGTGTTGTTCGGAGTTACTTTTCTGGTTTGAAAATTTTCTGGGTCGAACAAATTATTATTGTTGAATGGATCAGGCTAGAGAGCAAGGAAGTGGTGAGGTATTGGATCTTGTTGATGAAGGGATGGATAAGAAATTGAGCCATTCTGTTGAAGGGCTTGCTGTAACCACGGACAGCTTGGATGAGAGAGCTAGTATAAGCGGAAAAGATGGGACTTCAAAGGGGATGGATAAGGACCTGGGATCGAATAAGCAACTGCAGGAGGGATCTGAGGAACTTACAGATCATGGCACGCATGATCAGCCGAACAACAGTGAGACATTGCATGGACTTGATCAAGGAACTAGTTTTACTGCCGGAAATTTGCTTTATGAAGGAGTACTTGATGCTGTGGTTGTAATAGATTCTTCTGGATCAGATGATGTGAGTGGAGATAATAGGAAATTGGAAGGAAAGGTTAATGAATCAGGGTTGAGCAAGGTACATGCGAGTGCACCAAAAAGGGTTTCTGAAAGAGATAACAATTCGTGTGTAATTGATATAAAGTGCAGCAGCTACAAAGGTATCAGTGAGAATTTGGATGGTGAAAGAATTTGTAGGATTTGTCATCTGGCTTCTGGGCAATCATCAGATGCAACATTTGTTCGTGCTACTAATGATGCTCTGAATTCAGAGTTGATTCAGCTTGGTTGTGCCTGTAAGGATGAGCTAGGCATTGCCCACAGTCATTGTGCCGAGGCATGGTTCAAGCTTAAAGGAAACAGGTAACTGCTTCTTGCCAGAGATTAGTTAAACTATAGTTGGTGGTTTAACATTAATGTTGCTTTTGAAGTTTTGTATTATATGTCGTGATTGCATTAACCATGCTCTTATTTTGGGTTCCTAATGTAAGAGGGACTGTCTCATAACTCAGTCATCAAATTTGGTACAATTTCTGGTAAAAGAAGATTGCCTAGTTTGTTCCTCTTTTCTTATTGCAAAAAAAAAAATAAAATAAAAATTAGATGTTCATATTTCAGATATACCTATACCAGAGATGCAGGAAGCAACATCAAACTTGATAATTTGGTTCAATAGTATTAGAAGGATTTTCTCTTCTCTCTTGCTATGATTTGTCTTCTAGAGTCATTGGAAATGTCCAGCATCCCTGGAAACATGGTTGAAAAGGATTTAGGAACTGGGAATTACTTAAAATCCTTAGATTTGAGACTGGGTTCTTGGATGGCTTTGAATGCTTATCATTTGTAAACTGGTTTGTGTAGCTCTTAGCTATAGTGCTCTCTCCTTTTACATAGCTAGTTGGAGAATCTCTGTCACCATAAGTGTGCCCTGACACGGTTGCACCATAGATATTGTTAGTTATCACTAGGAGATGTGTTGGCCAAATGTACCCAGACATCCAGCGGATTTTCCTCCTTTAGATGGAAGAGTTTGTGCCAGACATAAACATAAAAAATGTCGCTAAATTAAGATGTAGACAAGGAATGACTAGCAACAAGATTGCCTATACAGATTTGATAACTCTGCAAATGTGGTACTAATATGACTTCCACCTCGGTAAAATCTAAAATATCAGTTTACATCAATCTAAATACAATTCCGCTATGAACCTTGTAATCTCAAATTAAATGAGACTACCAATATTCAGTTAGTTACAACTTTATGTAATTTATGTTCTGCCATAGGGCTTCCTCCCCTATTGTTAAATCAAATGTTCGTTTACATTTATTTTTCCTCTTCATCAGATTTTGTGAAATATGCGGTGAGACTGCAAAAAATGTTACGGGCGTTGTCGATAATGGATTTATGGAAGAGTGGAATGAAAGAAGATTCCTCGACAGTGGTATCGGCTCATCAGGCATGTTTCGTAGATGCTGGCGAGGACAACCATTTTGTAACTTCTTGATGGCATGCCTCGTAATAGCTTTTGTTCTTCCGTGGTTCTTTCGTGTAAATATGTTTTAGTTCTGGTTGGGAGAGTTGAACTCTGTTATTCCCTTGATCAATTCTTCTTCCCTGCATATGTAGTGGGTCTATGATTGATCGGTTCTGGCTGTGATACATCAACCAAATTTAGTGGGTTTTACTGCTTGAGCACGTCCAAATCGACAGGGTATCTACCCCGAAGATGACGAGAAGCTTCAATTCAAGCAAGTTGTCACCTTGACAAGTTATACCTCGATTGTTCCCATATTCATCTATTCTTTGGAGTGCTGGTGTTTTTCTGGGATGTATATTTATGTAACAAGGCCTTTTTTTTTTCCCCTTAAAAAGAAAAAAGAAGAAGAGAGGAGCTATTATACTTGTGCTGGGTAGGTTTTAATTTGTTAGAATTAGGAAAACAACTGACTGCAGAAACAAGAGAAAGGGCCTTTCTCTACTGTTAATATTTTCTCCCTCTCTCTCTTTCTCATTTATTTGCTTTATTTTGTTCTTAAGAAATTTTGCCATTGTTATGCTGTGAAACAACTGACGAATGCGGTGGTGAAATTACAAGTGATGTGGGCAGCAGCGTGGCTTAGATTTGATCAATGTCAGCACCATTCCTCCAAATGCATTGTAAATCTTTACCATGTGTACTGGGCAAGAGAGGTCTAAATTTAATTGATGAGTTGGTCCAATTAATTTTTTAAAATGAAGAAGCAAAGAAGAAAGATTGCTTGTCCAATGAGCCATGCCGAAATTGGGTCTCTAGAAGTGGACTCTGTCTGAGTTGAAGACGGTGAAGAAGTGGGGATTTGAAATGTAGTAAGCGAAGGGACAGGGAAATAGTTTTGTTCTCTGTACATACGAATCTGCACCTGTGTTGTCTTGTCTATTAACTACACTTGTTAAAACAGGGACATAACAAACAATATCTGCTCTCGTCTCATTAAAATTTAATTTTTAATCATACACACAGACACAGACAGAGTCATTCAATTTATTAATAATCCAAAAAACAAACACAACCGATTCACGACTCTCCCCCAAACCAAAGCTTTCATTCACTCCTCCGCGGACTCCAATTTCAGAATCGAAACTGAGAAAACACAATTCTGGTAGACGTGAATTTAATCACAGAAATGAAGATTCAAACCAAACAGAACATCTTTGATTAACTTAACTGTACAATCCAAAAATTACAGAAACTCGAAAATGATATACACAAATCGAGGAGCTTCCATCAGAAACAAAAACAAAAGAAGAAGCGGACTAAGCAGGGTCTCGAATCAGACGAGAACGAGAACCAGAGGGCAGGCTATGAAGAATGAGGAACCGAACCCGACGTGGCAACGGAGCGGAGCGGAAAACTTGTTCCACTACCCTCGCCAGTAATGCCGTGTATTGCTCCAACACCTCTGTCGCGATCGCCACCAGTATCATCTCTCTTGGAATCGCGTCAAATAAACTTACGGGTTTCAAAATCTCTATACTTTTCAACGATTTATAAAGGAAAAGGCTCCAAATTGCGGTAGCAGTGGCGCCACAGTTACTGCATTGAGTCCGGTTTTCTGGTTCCAGTGTGCTGCTGTCTAAAATCCCCCAGTGGCTTCTATTCTATTCTATTCTAATCTTATCCTATCCGACTTCAGTTCAGCCCATGTTGTTTTTAATTTAGTTGTTGCTTTTCTATTTGTGTTGATAGCTGTGACTTATTTGAAGTGACATTGGCTTGGTAATAGATAGCTTGTAAATATATGGAAGAAGTGGGGGGAAGTATGGTGTTAGCTCAAGTTTAGTTTGTACTAGTTAACTAGCATCTCATCCTACTCTTTATTTTGTACTGTAAACAGTTCAAGCTTTTGTCTTGTGTAATGGAAGTAATTGCAGAGCAGTTCACACTCATTTTCCCTTTTTCCTTGACTTGTGTTTTTCTGTTTTCTTAACAATTTGTCAGCTTATGCCATGTTGCCACGTTGGCTGGCTCGACCTTTCTAGCTTATTCTTTGTTTGTTTTCGGAAAAGTCTAGCTTGTTCTTTCTCTAAGTCGGCAAGTGACATGACATGGATGGATGCATGGAGCCTCTTTTTGGTGCATAAACATTCTCAGCAAAGTTGGGTGGAAGATGCCAGGGGTAGGATATGGTGAAGTGCAACTATCTTAATCATTTCACATATTTTAAGTGAATTGTCATCATCAAAGTTCCCACATTAAGTTAATTGAAGAGGGAAAAGCCAAACTATAGTCACCAAACACCAAGGACAGTGATTCTATATCTAAAAAAATCATTGCAGCAACAAGCTGACAAGTATAACAGTCATGATACAAGCATAATAAATTAGCGCATCGCGTATCAAGTCATTCCATTTCTATCCACTTTAGAAACAGTCAAGACTACCCAATCCTCATCTGCTGAAGGTGACAAGCATAAGCAAAGCAACTGGATAAAGAGAAGAGATCAGAGAGATGGTCCATGCATCACTCATCCCTTTACAGATTTTCAGAGGTCAGGATCAACCCACCACTTGGAGGATGAGGATGAAGATGATCGTGGTGTGAAAATCATCACGCTCGCTCACGGGAAACAACCATGGGAGTGAGGTGGATGAGGGTGATCCTGAGACATTAAGCACTCACGTCAACAGCAACTTCCAGGTCATCAATAACTCAATCACACTTGGTGCAAATAGTGTGACATTAATATGTAGAAGACAATTGCTTCGCATGAAAATAAGATGTTCGCGGTTTTGCATACAATTATAAAGAATAAACATTGATAAGCCATGATCAACATTGATCAGCCATAATAATATAACAGAAAATACCGGAGGAACTTGAATCTCATAACTTAACATGACTCGACGTCTAGAGAAGCCAAAACAGTTATACGCCAAATAGTTCATGTTTTCTTATGCAAAGGAATCAAGCAAAAGATGTTCTTGTCTGACAGTGATTCATGACACCTAAATCCCAGGGTCAACTCAACATAACAAGAACAAGAACAACAACAACATAACACCAATAAATAAATAAATATGGAAATTTTGTAATATCAACCGATTCAATTTCCAGATTCTGACTTATTAGTGTACAAAAGCATCACGAAATTTCTGGGTAGGAGCAGACACAAGCAGAGGTTCAAAATGTAACATCTCTGTGCCTGTCCGGAGAAAAATTTACTTTTTAAACATTCTTATTGCGAATTGAAACCATGAAATCGAATTTCAGAACAGATGAATTGATTAAACCATAGTTACCCAATAATAACCAATTATGACAAATCAAAGGAAGCAAACATTGGAATTTACATTATGGGTCTTCTTCAGTGATTGAAGAGGAGATTTTGCAGTAGAGCAATACAGGAGGAAGGAGGAATAAGAACCAGAAAAGTTCTGAGGGACACTCTGGAGATATTGAGGGTTGTGGTTCACTTCACTACTATCGGAATCTTTGAATATAGCAGAGGATATCGTTCTGGGGACCGGACAGCAAAGCTAAGAGATAATTTTGGGATCTGGAATTCCCAACCGTTGCTACTTGTTTGGAATACAGCACTTTACCTTTCCCCTGTATTCCGTTTCCAGTCACTAATAAGCAGTTCTTCTCTCCCTCCCAAACCTGTTTGGTTCAACAGAGGGAAAATAATTTAATAGAAGAGAGGGACCTCCCTCCATTTGGTTTATAAAAAAATGGAAGTGAAGAGAAAAAGACAAGGTGGAGAAAATTAAATTTACTATTATAAGTGAAAAAAAGAGATAAAACATAGAATCACTCAAAATCCCCATTTTCAAAAGAGAAGAATAGGAGGTGAATGGACGGAATTTTAATTGAAATTTTCCCTCTCCTCTCCTCCTATGCTTGAATAGTTCAAATTCGTACATTTACACTCAAATTGATCTTAAGTAAATATTCGGTCTTGATGCGGTTCAGTTCCATCCCTAATTTGCATATTTTTCTGTCACAAATGTACGCTTCAGCTTCAGCTTCAGCACACATCTTTGAGAGTTTACAATGAAAAGTATTTAATACTTTATTTAAGGGTTCTTTATCCATATCCAGTGGAAACTATATAAAACAGTAGACAGTGCCAGTTACGATCTTAGTCCTATAGCTTGGCTTGTTATTTGTAAATTCCTCTTAAATCTCATTCAAAATGAGTATGATTTGTTTACAAAGAAAATATAGATAAAAGTTATTAGAGGTTTCAATATAATTGAAAGCTTTCTTTGATTAGGAAAAAATACAAACTTTCTTTTTGAGGAAATTATTGTTGCTTGGCAAATGGCAATACATCTTATCATCATATATATAATGCAACTGTGTACTCAATGCAATCTTGAATCACAGGTCACTATGATGTGTTGTTGTTTTTGCGGCTCTTGCTCTTTGATTTCTTCACCTTCTTGGACTATCTTGGTCACACGATTCTGCATCTCCTTGTTCTTTCCCCATAGAACTATGTACAATCCAATCATCACCAATATGGACCCCAGCAAACTATACAACCAAAAATGTTCAAAGTCATATGTTTCGTGGTTATAGTTATAGAAGTAGAGGAGGTTATTGCTATATTCAAATGCAAGTTTAACCTAAATTAAAATTTAAATCTGCAACTTGTGAATGATTTTTAGCTTTAATCATAACTTAGAATAGTCGTTGTGATATATATATATATATATATATATATATAATTTTCAGAAGAAATGACTGACCTTCCTAGGTGGAGTTGCTCATGCAAAACAGGGATATCAATCATGGCTGCCATTATTTGGACAAGAGGGCTGAATGCTGCAGTGAAGACAGGACCCCTTTTCTTGACACACCATGACATCCCCACATAGCACAATCCTGATCCAACCATCCCCTACATATATATAAAATACTTCACTTTCTCATTCAAATAAATATAGCATTGCCTTGTATATATATATTTTTCCTCAAGATAAGTAACTTGAAAGCAATATTATTTTGAAATCAATTTTACTGAATGTACTTTTTTTTTTTTTTTTTTTCTGAAGACAGATGATGTATGTACTAACATTTTTTCATAACATTCTGCAAACAATACTCTATATCATGATGTGTTTAACAAATTTAACCTAAACTTCCTGTACAAACTCAAATTGCAAACTTGGTTAACTAAGTTTGTGAATTTATCATTTTCTTTGTTCCCAAGTTTACAATTTCCTATCCTCAATGAGAGTGTAACTTAGAGACCCACAATTCTCTTGACTCTCCTTTCTCAACCACAAGCTAAACTTTATATTTCTGTGAGTTAGAAAAGGTGTACTTACAGAATACAGAACAGTGATTATCTCAATCTTTCCCTTCAACACCCACATGGACAAGTTCCTGTCGGTGGACAAACTAAGGATAGCAGATTGAATGGCTCCAAAGAAGGTCATGATAGCTGTACTAGAATACTGGCATGGGTATCTCTTCCCAATATTTGATTGCAAAATAAACCAAGAAGACCAAAACAAGGTCCCCACAATCAAAGCTATTACACCAATTGTCCATCTCTCAGTGTTTCTTGTAGAAGAAGCCACCTTCACTGCAGAACTCGTGGCTAACCGATAGTGAGAATCGTTGTTAAACAAAGACTTTCCTTTATAAAGTGTCAGCAACGCTGCACCAGAGATGCAGATCAATGTGCCAAGTATCTTGGCTCTTCCACTGTTGCATTTTATGTTCACAGTCTCTAACCTGCAGGAATCAAGAGAAAGACAGAGAAAACAGAGGACAGAGTTATACTGCATTTAAGTGGTGTTTTACTAATAAGCATACTATAGGGAAAAAAAAGAAGAAGAAGGCTTATATGCAGTTTCAGTTTCTATCATTTTTTAATTGTTTCAACGAATAACAAAGTCCCTATTCTTTTTAAAATAGAGAAGTTTACTTCTTTTCTTCACAGCAATTATCTTATATAATGATGTAACGAGATATTGAAAAGAAACGACATGGAGATGATGTGGCATGACTATGATACTAACAAGTAATCATTCGTCAATGCCACTTCATCAATTTTTATTTTTTTTTACCACACTGGAACAGTGCCTCATAGATGAATGACAACCACTAAATAGATGGATACTTATTGTAATTGAAATCAAAAAACTAAGTTGAAACTTCAACGGAACTGTATATATAATAAGCCTAAGAAAAATTAAGGTATTACTTACCCAAACGGTAATGCCATAATGAATGTCAGTACGGGCACCATATTCATAAAGGCACATGCAAAGGTAGCAGAGGTGTATTGGATTCCCAGAAGGAAAAAATATTGTGTGATTGATGACCTACAAGAAAGTATTCATTATGTCTTTCCCTTCCATAATGAAAACCAAAACATTGATGCTTTGAAAATTGAAAAAAAAAAAAAAAATTAAAGAACTTGTATATTCATTTATGTCTAACCCGACAATAGCACTGAAGAAGAGGTAACACAAAATCCGAAATGAGAGCTGTGGTCTGCTATTTCTGCAAGAAAGGAATGTTTGTTGTAAGATTTCTAGGCTACCATGAAAACTTCCTTCTTCTTCTTTTTTTCCCTGTAACTTCTTAGCTTTAGATGCATGATTCAAGAATCTCAGAAAGACAAAAATTAGGTTAAAGTAAGTGAGTTTAATTTCATGCATGCAACTCAGGCTATCTGCACATTTTCACTTCCGAAAACAGAATGAGCTTCTAAATCTGGAAATTGAGGTGCTTACCTTTCCAAAAAGTAGCCAATTGGGGCCAAGAATATGGTAGAAATTGACAGCCGGTATGTGATGAAAACCAGATGGTTGATTCCCTCTTCAAGGATTTTCTTGAGAAGAATGTTCACTGTAGCAAAAGCAGAATCGATAGCTATCATCACTAGAAAAGGTTTCCATTCTTCACAAGTCTTCATCGCAGCAAATTCAAGTTCACCGCTCTTGAGAAACAGTGAGGACACCCACCAACCCTTTTCTTTTCTCTTCGGCCAACAAAGTCTAAAGCCCTCTTGTGTTTGCAATGCAGTGTAACAAGAACTAAACAGGTTTATATAAAATATTATTCCAGAATAAGTGGTAAGCAAGCAAGATTAAATTCTGCAGATCACATCAAGCGCTTTAAGCAACTAAGTTTGCAGTAGTTTATCATTTATGCTCATTCTTTTTGTCTTCTTTTGACTGGTCATACTCTATTCGAGAACCACTTAGCAGGTTCATGCGTACAAAATATGGTTCAGGTGGATTCACGATCTATATTATAGGCCAAATTTAGGCCATGTTTTTAAGTTTTCACATCTCACTAGGCAAGAATTGGTTTTGTTCTTCATGCACTTTCCCTGTCATTTATTTTATTTGTAATTAAATTTGTGCGATGGTTGACAAATGACAAGCATCTTTTAAGTGCTATTTCTCTGCACCTCTTGTACGTGGAATCTAATACTCTTACTTTGTATAATTAAAAAAACTTTTTTTTAACGATCTTTGGGAATAGAATGACCAGCAACCTCACATTTAAAATATAGAAAAGCTAGAATGAAATGTCAAATCTCGGTGAAAGTTAATCACCTAATAAACGGGGAGAAGAAGTAGAAAACAAGTAGAATAAACTGTGCGAAATTGTATGAAGTTTTAGAGATTTGGTAGGCAAAATGCACTATAACTTAGGAGTTCACATAAGGACTAGCTAGGAATTAAGATTCAATCTTGTGTTAATATTTTTGGTTCGTACTGAAGTATTCTTCGGTTAATAATTAAAAATTAATTTCTTATAAGCAAAAAGATAATTAAAGTAAATATAACTTGTTAACCTCTTTTAACTTTTTTTACACATATTATCAGAGAACGAAATCTTATTAAAAAAGTCATATTAATATATTGGTAATGTGCTTATAGTCCAAATTTATGCGTAATGTTTTTAATGCATCTCTTAAGATAATCAAATTTTAAATTATTATGTAAATTGAAGAGATACGTGGTTTTCTTTTGAAACTAAGTGGAATTATTTTTAAGATTTTTTTCCCAGTAAGTCAAAGTTATATACTGCTGTGGCCCCAAAATATTTTTTTTTAATAATTATTAATTATATAAATATTTAATTTAATTTTTTATCATTTAAATATTATTTATATTTCATAATTACAAAAGATTTATATTCTTTAATATACTATTCTTTTAACTTTATTTTCCTTTTGACTTAATTTCTTTAATTTTTCTCTTTCAGACTTTAACTTTGGTTTTTATAATATAAATTATTATTCATTAATTCCTTCCTAACATCTCTAGAATTCTCTCCTTAAAGAATAAAATAAAAAAAACTTGATTTATTCCAAATGTATATAGAATTATGTTAATTATTTTGGTAACATTTGTTTTCAAAAAATTATAGAAAGCCCCATTTAAAAATTTGCTTTAGGTCACTATTTACGTTAAGCGGCACCTGCAAATTTATATCTCTGTTAATTTGGTATTGTGTAATTGTTGTTATTGAAAGAATTTCTTACGTAAAAATGTTTAGAATTACTTGTATTCTTACTTTTATCTGGTAACTGAGAGTCAGAGAGAAAAATTTCATTCTAACACAAAAGTTATTTTTATTTTGGCAGACATCAAATATATTAAAAAAAATTATCTGCTAAAAATCCATTTTTATTGATAGTGAAGCGTAAGATGCTATTAATCTTTTCTTTGACGTTAGTGATTGTGAGACTCTTACACAAATACTATGATTGTTTATATATTGAATCATTAAAATTCATATAAATTGATCATTTCCGCCTTAACAAAGTATAAGTGTGAAAACAAATCCAAAATTCCAGATGATCTAATGAAATATTATTCTTTGACTTACTGCAATTTTTTCATATCTAAATTATCTGATACTAAAGTTAAACAGAACCATGAACTGATCATGGCCTGCAAGGAGAGGATACTACTGCTAGAGAAGATTGATTTAATAGAAATGGAACAAATCCTTGGGCTATACTTCAGAACTCAAGGGAAATAATAACATGATTAAGACATTAATCCTACATATGTCTGTGTAACTTTCTAGTTGAGGTTCGCAACCTCCACCTTTTTTCTGAAACCACTAAGCAGCAATATTGTTAGGAGCCCTGTGAAAGTATTTGGACCATTCATTTCTAAAATCATTTTATAAACGTTGCATTTGCCTTCCTTTAATGGCAAGTGACAGGGTGCAATTTGGACTCTCATCGTATAAAATATAGATCAACAAGAATCATAAACATGTACAAAGCCTCTTCTCTAAGCCATTCATTGTGTCTCATAGAATTTGTAATGGACCCTATCCTAAAAGTACGTACGCACCATTAATTATATAGCCTTTAATCTCACTGTTTTAATGCATGATTTTGTCATGATCTTATCAAAAGCCGAATAGCCAAAACAAGTTATATTCTGGAAATAAGAACAAGGAACTTGATCTTATAATAGTTTAAGGGCTAAAACTTCAGATGGCATGAGAGAATTTAAAGCAGAGGTTTTGGTGGACTCAATGAATTATCGGACGAGAATTTTGTCTACAATTATAGGATGCTCTACTTAGGAATAAACAGAAAGAAGAGCATCTGGCTGAGCAATTTTCATATGAAATTCCTTCAATTTATATTATAATAATGTGGGTCCTTCTATTTTAGACCCCTAAAAGAAGACTAAAATTATGAGAAAAATATATTTAGTCTTTATCATACTTCCAGAGCAGCATAGATTACCCACTTACCATAATTATTAGCATAGATTACCCACTTAATTAAATTGTGCTCAAATCTTTTTGCTCGGAGTTGACATTATCTCCCTTTATATAAATATAACAACAAAAAAATTTATATTACTAAATAAAATTCCTATATATATATATCCAGATAATTATTTATTTATTTAGAAGTCATCACAACAAAATACTTAATTTTTAATTATCTAAGTAAAAAAAAATAAAAAATGAAACATTAGTGTCTTTGACTAAGTAACTAGAGTACTTCTAGATTATTTTTGTGGGGCAATCTTTCAGAATCGTTTGGATAGAATGATCAAAAATATAATTGATTTATTGACTTTTGTTAATTAATAGCTAACAGAATTAAAGCAACTCTCGTTGGACGTCTAGAGTTGAGCATTATTCTCTAGTACGCTGTTTCATCTCATCCCAAATAAATAAAGCAATGATTCATAGATTAAATTGATGAAATACAGACTAATTAGCATTGATCTTATTCCCCCAGTGATAAAAAAAATGGTGAATCTTTGAGGACGCAAACAGGGCCCTCTATATATGATAACAAATTAAAAGAATGATTAGTAGATCAACACGAAGAATTTGGCTAATTGCTTCCGCTGGCTTATTAACTTGAATTAACCTAACTCAGAAGGCACATAGAGCAAAGGATCCCGAGTACCATTAGAAGCAGACAATCATCTATTATTCTCATAGAGCACAAATTGTTGCTGCTCAGGTACCCAAAACCCTTCAGATACTGCACCAATTTGTGGCAATTGCATGCTTGTCATATTCACTTTGCCACTCTTACTAGTATTAGTTGATGCCAATTGATCTGAATATATCATACCAATATTACTAGTAGACTCAGAGAAAGGCCATGTAGATGTTCCTGCACTTGAGGAGGAAAACAAGTTATCTTGAGTAACCGGGCTCACCTGTGGAGGCCAAGACAACTCATGAGCCATTTCATTGGACCAATTCATGCCTGGTGTGGGCATGGGTTGGTTAAGTTGATGATAATTCAGTCCAGCATTGCCCGCTATGGCATCTCCATAATCATGATCCGATATAAGCATTGTACTCTTAGCAGAAGTGTTTGATGAAAAGCTTGTAAAATCCAGTGTAGGGTTTGTGGTTCCAGCCATATGGGCGAAAGCAGCAGCTGTTGATGATAAATATTTCTTATTATTCCCTGAATGATCGAAAGTTGAACTTGAAACATTACGAGATGAAAGAGAAAGAGGTGAGGGAAAATTGAAACCACTTTCATCAAACAGTGTGGCCTTAAGAGCACCAAGAAGGCCATCAGCATCGGCTCCTGGCTCACACGCATCCTCAAATGAAAAAAGCTCAATCCTATCTGGCATGTAGTGTGAGCGACCACCATGCTTACCCCCACTGCCGGAGGCTGCAGGCTCCGGCAAATCGAAGTTGGTACGAGCAGTGGGGCCGCGCAAAGCTCGAGCAGCAGTGTCATAGGCACAAGCTGCATCCTCTGCAGTGTCAAATGTTCCAAGCCAGAGCCTAACCTCCTGAAGAGAGTCCTTAATCTCTGCAACCCATCTCCCCGAGGGGCGTTGCCGGACTCCGACAAACTTATGGGGGCCTCTGGATGATGACTTTCTTCGGCCACGGCTTCCATCAGTTGTTGCTCCCATTATTGTACTCTGAAACTCGGCTACTGCTGCTTGGTTACCGAACCGTTGGAGCGATCTGGTTTATGAGGACAACTTGAAGAAAAAGAATCTCCAACTCAAAAATGGACAAAGAAGACGTTTAAGGGTTTAATTATTAAATTAGAACGTCATTGCAGGCCTTGTTGCTGATATCGACGCAATGTGTAAATCTCTCCGGAAACGTACAACTTATTCACATTTGTCATGTATATATGATGCAAAAGATTACTTGAGAGAGCCTCTGCCCAATTTGTTGATTTCTTCCTCTTGAAAATGTTAGTCTTCAGCCGCTGTTGATTGGGATACCATTGGTCCAAGCAAAATAATAGTGAATATAATTTGAACACCATTTTTTAAGGTTCATAAAGTTAATATCTTTTATAATATTTTTCTATTTGAATTGGAAAATAAGTGAACAAAGTTAATACCAATAGCTACATAAGACTGTTTATCTATTTCATATTTTGATGCAAAAAAGTATCAAATTTTGCAGCCTTAGTAGGTATCTAGTAAAACATATATAAGCGGTAGAATTAACTATTAATTATCATAAAAAATTGCCTCACGTAACAATTAATTAATAGTCACATGGACAATAATTTCTTTTGAAATAACTTGCTTAAAATAACAAGTTCATTCAATTAAATTGCAATTTTAGTACTTTTAGGAAAGAATTTCTGTCTTAATTAAGTGCTTTCAGGCAAGAGTTAATTTACAACCACAACAAATAACAATATTCCAAGAGGAATGTTGCTGTTTAATTTTAACCTATAAAATGAGTTGATTTGCTGATTAACAGCGTTAGGTATATACCATGTTACTTTAATTGACTGAGGATTTCTACACACTTGTACAGCTATACTCTGTCTTCTCCTTTCATATTACTTAAGAGTTTTTATTCAAATCATGAATATTTTTACTTCATCCTCAATAAGCCTAAAGCAATTTTACACAATTAAGATAAAAATAAAAATAATACTTTTTATATACTTATTAATTTTTAGCAAAGAAAGTAAGCCTAAAGCAAAAGCAAAATTTAGGCCTGCCCAGGCCATACTCAACTGACTTGTCATATTCCTGCTAAATTGGGTTGATAGTGATAATGATAAATATGAAAATCTCAATCAATTAATGTATCTTCTCTTCATAATTCATATGTATGGTTACAATTTACAGGTTTGTGGCATTCTAAAGAAGTTAATATGATAAAAAGTTGAAGACGCCACATTAGCTTAAATTTATCAAAATTTGAAGGGGGAAAAAAAGAAGCAGCAAATATTCCTAATAAAAGAAAAATATTTGATCTTGCTCTTCATCATCTAACTGTAGAAGCAACAGTATGAGCCCACCATTTGAGACTATCTTTGATGTCAATATCATTGTTGAGAGCAGGAATTTTCCAATTCAACAATGGATCCTCTTTCTTGCTCCTATCTAGAACCTCCCATGCTTCAGAAAGGTAAGGCCTTGGAACTGCAGACTCGTCATAATTCTTTTTTTCCTCTTCATCTTTCTTTCCCAATCTTTGCAACCCAGGAATTATTGAAGCCAAGCTTGAATCTTTATCATCTTCTGAGAAAACAAAACCCAGATCCATAAACCCTTTTAGCTCTTCAAATTCAAGTTCTGATAAGCTCTTGCTCTCCCCTTTCTTCCTTCTCCTGCTTGCAATATTCTTCTTCGGCAACAATTCAGTGTGTATTAGACTTTCACTTTCAGCTTCAGGATCGGTGACTTCTTTTCCTGAGAGAAAGGTTTGGAGTTTTGGTTGGGAAAGAACTGAATCTGGGGAGAAACAATCGTCTTTGAAGCTAGCCGTGGAGCTTAACTGGTCGCTCATGGACCTTGCATGGTTAGTTTGAATGCGTGAAAGCTTTGGTTTTGATGATTCTTGTTCATTTTGAAGATTTGGGTTTGCTGCAGAATTTGATGCTTTTGGGCTTTCCTGCAAGATTTTAAGCGCAAACCAACAGAACTCGAAGAGCTTTAATACCTCATCTGGTTCCATCAATGGTGGTTCAGGAAAATGAGCAGAGCCTTGTCAATTTTCTCGGAATGTAATAGAACTTGGGTGAAGCAAATTATCTAGGCAATGTGTGCTAAATTTATACACACACGCAAGGCGCACACTCTCAATTTGATTATTGTATTGCGCTTCATGCACAAGACGAGTAAACCAATAGTCAATTATTTATCAACGCCTTAATTTTTTATATTTGACCATTTGAGGCATTTCTTTAACAATCTTGTGGTTACACATTTCTATTTTACAGGTAGGGATGCTTTTTCATGGAAAAGAAAAAGAAAGTGTGGGGGAAAGAATTGGTACACTGACACTATATTGAAGTGGCTTTAAGAAGAGGCAAAGGGAGAGAATTATAGATGCCACTAGACTAGATAGAGGCAGAAGGACAAATTGGTTGGAGATTAGTTAGTATCAACCGCAAAATTAATGCTCATCTATTTCTTTTGTTCTCTTTGGATGTTGTTAATTGTTATTGTTGGTTGCATCTCTATCTTGTCTAATCATTGCACCATGCCTTAAGGTGTAAAAATCGGTAATATAGAAATTAGCAATAATGCTTAATTGCTTCAAATTTACACAAAATTAAAATTATTGTACTATGTTTTGGTTTTTTTTTTTTGGTTCTTCTCTTGTTTCGTATATGTTTAATTAAATAATCATCTAATACACGGAAACAAAACCTTTTAATAGAGTATTAGTTTTAGTTTTATTTTCTTTTTCTTTTTGCGTGGGATTGAGTGTTAGATTGAGAAGAATCAAACAGGAATTAATCACTTAGTTCTAGTTGTCATTTTGTTTTCAATCCAGTAGTTATGATTTGATATTAAATTAACCTGCACGTGATTAACCAAAGCACAACATTCTAATAATCTAATGTACTGCTACCAAATTACTTGATATTTAGTCGTTTTTATGGTCGTCACGTGCGAACTAATTAATCATCAAAACCACAAGCTAATAATTTCTTTGTTCTTCAGTCGCGTGACTCAAGCGTTTCTCTTTCAGTATTGATGTCTTTAGTTTTCTTAATATTTAAAAGAATTAAATAGATTTATTATCGAGAAAAATAATTTCTTAATTCTTGTTAAACAGTCTTAAATACCTAAAAATTTGTGATGAAAGAAGTACTTCTTAACAATAGATAAATGAGTTACCATAAAAAAAAAAAAAAAAAAAAAATAGTTAAATAAGTAATTTAATTCCGAAGAATCCTAACTTCAACGTGTCAAATAAAAGATTATAGAAGGTTGAAATATTAAATTATATAAAAAAATAAACTATTTATATAAATATTACATCTTATAAAACAATTTCTCAAAACTGGTGCACAACCCTTGCGGGTAGGCCCTGCGCCTATTGTATATATTAATACTAAGCATTTGCAGTTTACCCACCGAGTGACCCCAATCCCCAAAGTAACAAAACCTGAAAACAATTCAAGTGTACGACCCATGTGGGACGTAATTTGTAAAAGGACATGGTTGAGAGCAGAAGCATCACATTATGCAAGATATGCTTATCAAAGTACGTAGCCCTGAATCGTGGAATACATATGCATGTATATATAGGTGTCTGTATCTGAGTGTTTTTGTGTATGCATGTATAGCTCTCTTGATATGGAAGTCTTCTGGTGTGTACTGGGGTGAATTGCCGGCCAAATCTTCTTTGGCAGTGAGCTTATAATAGTTGTTTCTCAAGAGCTGAGAATGACATGCAGATGAATAATATATAGCTAGCCTACCGCCAAAGAAGGAATGTGCCCACACATGATTCATTGAGTACTGTTGACGAACGATTTCTAAGTTACCATGTATATATATAGGTCAATGTCATGATAAGAACTGAGACATTCATCTAAACAAGCAAAGGCATAATCCAAGCACATCCTCTCTTTTGCATGTTCCTAGAAGTCTAGAAAGAAAGCGGTCCACCCCATGACTTTAGACTCAATGACCTAGCACTTTTACCATATATATGCTTAATTGTCTCTACCCCAGATACTTTTCCTGTGATTTCACACATATGATGAGCATATCTCTACATCAATCAATGTAATTCCGTTCAAGTAACTAAGTTTAGTTTGGAGAGAGACATATAATTATATGGTACCAGAAGGAGCATATCCGTTGGAACAATGCCTTCATTTTATGCCGTTTTTGCTGCCCTTCATATGGTTTTATTCCTCTCTCATAACCATCCGTTCTGGTAAAAGTAAAGTTTTACGTTCATTAAATATTTCTGAGTATTTTACCCACATCAACAAAAGAAAATAATTAAAATGGATTTTACGAAATTAAAATTGAAAAAATTATTACCAATAACTAATTCAAATAAATAAAATTTTAGATGCATTCTAATATCTGATTTAATCACTGAACAATGGCAGTAAAGTTTTAATCATATCATTAGTAATAATCATTCTGTAACTATTAAAGACGTGATAACTACACTAGTTATGATAAATAAGAAATACCCGATATGCTATTACTTCACTTAAATTCTAATTAAAAAAGTGCTAAATATAATGTTAGAGATCGGATAATTTTATTAAAAAAATAAAAATGACCATTGGGTTATAAAATACAAATATTCTGTTATATTAAAGTAAAATAAGCTGTAATTTTGAAATCCTTTTTTTTTTTTTTATTTGATTAGAGTCCCATTTTTGTGTTTTGTTAAGGATTGGACAATTCAAGAAAACTGTGTTTTGTAAATTTAATAGAGAGACGGTTCGGGGACAAAAGCACAAATTAAGTTGCAGAAGAATTGGTGACGAGGAATCCCCTTTGGCAGTCAGCACAGCGCAGTTATGAACTTGCATTCCGAAATTACAATACATGTCAATTCATGGTTGCCTGCCAATGGAGAACTTGAACGCCACAGTAATGAACTTGCTTTTCCGATCTACTTTGTCAGGCTAAGATGTTAAATTCTGATCAGTGAAGAGTAGGGGATAGAATCATTGGAGGAAATAGGTAGGCTACTCAGCCATTGTATACCGTCTCCAAGTAATCCAGAAAAAGAAAAGATCTAGTTGAATTGCTGGACAAATCCCCTTTGGCAGCGAGCAGAGCATGCATCCATGTTATGATATATAGCTGGCTTGTCTGCCCTGATCCATATGAAAATGCATTTGTCCTGGAATGTTATTTATAAAACGCTTCCAAGAAGTGGCATATCCTCTGGAGCTATATCTTCTTCACAGTGTGCTGTTTACATATGCTAGCTTCTTGTGAATGTGGATCAATAAACAGAGTATTATTTTGAGTATTTAGTAGCAGTGTCAAAAACTGCATGGGTACTATATATATATATATATATATATTTTGTTGAACTCTTGATTATGCACTTTGCGCATTTTAAATATATACAAATATATGTAGTTCCACGCACGTAAGATAATACCATATATGGTTTCACTTGCATTGGAGTAGACTAATCAAGGAACACAATGAAGTGTTTATTGGAAAAAATGTATATGTCCTTAGATGAACTTGTAAAGTCAAATTTAGTGTAATCATATTTGCAGATATGGATTTAGATTTTGTGCTTTTTAACATTATAAGAAATATGATTTTGTTGAAAACGAATAAAGATAAAGAAATTAAGTGAAAGTAGAGAGAGAATATATAGGTTCTGCCTGTGAATATATAACTCGATGATGACAAGGAATTATACTTGAGCATGTTCTCTTTAACGAGAATTTGTTGGGCCGCTTTCACCATTGAGGTTTAATTAATGGGACTAGAACTGACTACTTCGTGCACCCTTGCCACCAGGCCCCCCAAATTTGAAGAATTGCGTTTTATATCCCCTAATTGCTTGATACAACAAATCATAGCATGCAATCGCTAGCTTTTCTTAATCCACAATCAGAACACCTGCAAAGTAGCAAGCCCTATCATAAACAGTAGCAGGTGAAGGAAGTTCCCCATTTCCCATCGGCGGACTGATCCCATTTGCCAAGTGCGTGAATATATATTTCCTTCGGCCAGTACACAAGTGCTTTGCTGTTTAAGTAGATTAACCACCAGAGACCTGGTTGTGGACTGTACACAATAATTAATGCTCCTCCTCCGTGAATTAACTTCGTATTCTCAAACATATCAACAGTAGCAGACTAAAAAAGTAGCAAAATTAATTAGTATATATAATATTTAGAATGGAATTTGTTAATTAATTGTTTCATTACCGAAACATTGTAAATGGAAAAAAAAAAAAAAAAAAAAACACATAAAATTTCCAAGTGTAACACAGAACTTAATTGGTTAAAGAAAGCAATACGAACTTACATGACGAGTTTGATTAAGATTTGATTCTGAATAAGAATCTCTATTCCATAGATGATTCCATTTAATCCTCTGAATTGGCACTTTTCCTTGGGGACAACCTTCTCTGAGCTATTCAACTCCAGAAACTTTACCAACATGTGGTGGTGATCTTGAGTCTATTGGGAAACTTGGTCTTAACTGTGGTAGAAGACAAAATAGAGAATTAATTAAGACTCTATATTCTGTGGTCAAAATCATTATGGCATATGTATAATATACCTGAATTTGATGGTTTTTTAGCAAAGGGTGCTTAAAAGCAGGTTGCTTGTGGATATCTACAAACTACACACTCGAAGCCATTGTCTTCTGGGGCCTGTACATGTTAATATGCAATTAACTATCAAAATATAAAAGCAAACCCCAGAAAATGAAGATTTCTAAAGTTTCCTACTTCGCTGGGTGATAAGCCATATGTACCTGAAGCCCGAGTCTTTTTGATGTTTAAACAAAAATGATGTTTAAACACAGACTGAGAACTAAAAACATATACAAAGCCATAAGATCTTCAACCTAGTTATCTTGATTCCTACAAACCATTGTAGGAGTGAATTTATAGGCATATATATACCATTAACTGCATTTACATTCACACTCTAAGCATTTTTGTACCAATGGAGTAGTTTTAATTATTCACCTCTAGTTACGGATATTTATTAAAACTAATTAATATTTGACCTCTGTAATTGATGTAGTATTGACTTTATAAACTAATACTCTCTTGGCATCCCACGCTGATAGGCTGATAGCATCTTATCATCGCAATTATTAACATTTGGTAATATTTCTTATATTTGTTTATCGTAGTATTTTATTTTAGTTATTTTGTGCTTTATTATCTCTTCGCACACAAATTAAAATAAAAGTGTAATTAGAAAAAGAAATGACAAATAAAAGCTATGGACAAAAGGAAACGGTGGGAGCTGGGAGCATTAAACAAAAAAAGAAGAGAATTGTTGTAATAATATTTATATATATAACACCAGATTCAGAATTGAGTTACAGAGTAAGGATTCACGAGCTTAATTTTTAAGTAAGTTGAGATGATCCATTTCCATGCAAATTTGAACGCTTGCCGCCGGGTCCCCCAAAGGAGAATGTCTGTTTGAGAAAGCCTCCTTGGTCACCCAAATAAAGAAGGTCATAGTAAGCGGTGCCGGTGTCACAATTTTTCTTCAACCTATCTGGGTTTACGTCAGTCGTCGCATAGTTTTCATCCACAGAAACAACAACCGCGAAGTAATCAGCCACATTCAATAGAGTTGAAGGAAGTTCACCACTGCCCATGGGAGGACTGACCCCATCAAGAGAAGTAAGGGTTTCTCCACCATATCGAACAAAGGAAGCTCCATTCGCCATGTGACTGAATAGTTCCTTTGGCCAGTACCCAATTGCTATGTTATTTAAGTAAATTAACCACCAGTGACCTGTTGAATTATCCTACATATATATATCCAACTTCATTAATTCATCATCTAATATAATCTAATTAATTCTTAATGCATTAATTAAAAGTTACCTGTTTAACGAGAACCTGAATATGGTATTGTTGTCCTCCCACTGTGGAAATATCTATGTAGCGAGCACCAAGAGCGATACGACTGTCCACTTGGACGAAACCTGGGCAGTATGCATTATAGCAACCAGTCTTCCGACGGTTGTCTATCTGTTTGTAGACAGACAACGATCGATTGAATGAACTTAATTAATTTGGTGCATCTATCCTCAATTCGATCTAAAATTAAAAAAAAAAAAGGTCTAATTTCTCACTGTCCAATACGCCGTTAGATGTGTGCCATTGTCGTCGTATAAGCTCCTATGAACCTAGCACAGCACATTATATTATATAATTGATAAAAAAGAATTACTCTATTTTTTTTTTGAAGAAGAAGTTCACTTACTGCCCATCCAACTTCTATAATATTAAGTTCATTAGGGGGACCCCTTTGAAGCCAAACTTGAGCCTTGCTAAATTGATTCACTAATGCTGGCTGCGGATTATATACACCAATATATGCTCCTGCTCCATGTAATAGCGTTGTTTTCTCAAGTGTGTCAATAGTAGCAAACTGAAAAGTAGTATGAAAAAGTATTTAACTGTTAATTTCATTACCAAGAGGTGGATGGAATGGAATAATAATGACCAAAAACACATAAAATTTCTCAAGAACATATATAATTGGTTAAGACCAAGAGTTTATATATGGGCTTACATGACGAGTTTGATCGATGTTTGAATCTGAAGAAGAATCTGCATTTGCTAGATGATTGGATTTAATCCTATGAATAGGCACTTTTCCTGGGGGACAACCTTCTCCTCCTCTGATCTGTTCAATTTCAGCAACTTCTCCAACATATGATGGTGTTCCTTTCATTGAACCTATTGAGAAACTTGGTCTATGCTGTGATACAAGATAAAATTGAATTAATTTCATTGACAATCTGTCTGTATGATCAAAACGATTTGGGTTAATTTTTATGATAAATTGATACTGAGTCGTAACCAGTTAAAAGAAACAAAATCACAACCGTTAAAATTAAAGATGCATGCACATATCTTTTCTAAGTGCCAACAGTGTTATAACTCCTTACTCTATAAAAGACATTTTACTTATAGTTCAAAGTATACAAAGAAGGAGCCATGTTCATGTTTAATAAGTATCAATAAATGAGTTACAAATAGTATGGTGATTAATTTATTTTTTTATGAAAAGGAATGTTCTGAAGAAGGGTAAAAAGGAAAATTACATTTTTTTTCATGGATGTTAGATTGCATAAAAGAACAAAACAGAGTTTTTACTCATGTTTGGAGTGTTGTTTATATTCTTATTAACCTTGGTAAATATTAACATTAATTTCTCCCTTGATCATATCAAATGCACCTATATATATATATATATATATATATATATATATATATATATATATAGATAGATAGATAGATAGATAGATATTAATTACGCTAGATACTCTCGTCAAGCCATCAATAATTAAGCTAGTTAGCTCAGCTGACAGGAAAGGACATCAAAGATTAGAAGTATAGCAGTGCAGTCTACCACCGGTAACAGCTCCAACTCGTGTGTGTTTAACTTTAAAGTAGCTATGAGATAAAATTTGCTAGTAATTAATTTGTATCTAGCTAGTTACCTGAATTTTGTGGTTCTTCATTAAAGGATGATCAAAAGCGGGTTGCTCGTAGATATCAACACAATCGAAGTCATTGCCTTGATTGGCCTGTATATTATATGTTATTGCAAATAAGACGCTTATATTATATGTTACTGCAAATAATTAAATATTAATCAAAAACAAATCCTAGAAGTGAAGTTTTTCGGTCATATATAGCTTTCTACTGTGCTAGTGAGTAGATATGATATACCTGAGACCCAGGAGGTCCTTCTTGTTCTGAAATTCCACTTCTTCCGACAACTAGATTATAGCTTAAACATAGACTGAGAACCAGAAACACATGCAAAGCCATAGCCATTAGATTCTTTAGCTAATATCTTGAGTCCTGCAGATTCTAACCATCATAGACATAATTTATAGGCAAATATACCATATTAATTGCAGTTTCCTATCCGTGACCTTGCCATTAATTATTCTTACTTTAATGTTCTGTTAATGCATTTAAGAAAATTAGAAAAACAATGAAAAACGCTAATCGTTGACGTCAACACTCATTAATATAAAATTGATTACGATCAAAGAATGCAAAGTCAATGGTTTGTTTCTCCTCTGGACTAAAAATCACATTATAGCTGCTCCACTCTGTTGACTACTCTTCCAAAAAAATTAAAAAAAAAAATTAAAAAGCAGTGATAAATTTAGCAGTTACATTGCTTCACGCTTTTAGGAACCCTACAAGATTGATTTGCTCTCTTATTTTTGATGTAACACATGCATGTGTTAGCCATGGCTGGCACTTATCCATTTGCAGGGAGAGGGACACAAAGCACTTAAATGATCGTGACTCTGTCAACACTATATGTTAATTGGGTTTCATACCTAATGCTTATTATCGGAGCCTCCTCCAACAGAAAAGAAAATGTTTTTTCGTATTATTGGAAAATATTTATTTATTTTTGGGTAGTAGATTAATTCCTAATACTTTAGAATTCACCCAAGCGTAAAACTCAATTTGTCGTTTAAGCCACACATAATATCAATTTTTTTAATTCTTTTTATCAACAACTTATTATAATTGGGGTGATATGTAAGTCATAAGCCCGAATAAGCTTCTAAGAGATATAATATATATTTTATATACTTGGAATTTGTTGTTTAAGTATGAAGTGCCATAATTAAACTGAATTATCATCTCCTCTTGATGATGCTATTATTCTTTGAGCCACCAACATAATTTATGTCAATAAAGAGAAGAGAATGAAATTTCTTCCAAAAAAATAAAATAAAATTAGATTATACTCTTTTCATCAAAATATAAATATGGATGGAACGACTTTTAACATTGACAAATATGCATCACGAGGTAATTTAATTTGACTTTCGTAATAATAGTTAATAGAAAATAGAATATGAATTAAAATGTATAATTTATAAATGGAAGGGTGACTGCTTCTGATCCAAGAACACATAGGACAACACTAGTTGATAAGATTACCCATAATATAATAAGGTGTAAATCCTATTGTAACAGCAAACCATGATGTGTGAAAATAATTAATAATATAGTTAATTTAGTTGGTATTATTATTAGTGATTATACTTTTTTTCTCCTTAAAGTCCATGCCATTAGAAAATTTAAACATGCATCCGTCACAATTAATTTTTATCAGTATGTATAAAAAAAAAAATTGTTAAGAGAAATTATACTTCAATAATTTATGTTTTGAAAAGAATTTAATGGATTAATCTTTAATTCTCTGTTGAATGATATATATTTAATGCATAAAACAAAAAAGAAAATCAAACATATGAATGAAATCAAAAGTGATGATTAAACATCCAGACACAAGAAAAATATAACAAAGAGATAGAGATAGGTAGCTCTACGATTGAAATTCAACGGGCAAAATAACAATATTTTGACAAGGAAGAGGCAACAGCTATTGGTAAAGTCAAGGTTCATGGGAAATGTAATCAAATAATTTTAAAATTGAATTAGTAAATGCGTTTGCCGGGAGTCGAACCCGGGTCTATTGCTTGGAAGGCAATTATCCTAACCGTTGGACTACAAACGCCGGCTACTGATAGTTGTTTATTCACTTAATTTATTATAGAATAGTAAAGGTCGTTAGGGGAAGAATGTTGCAAAGAAAACACCTGATTGGTAGACATGAGCGAATGATTGAAGGCTTTTTCTGTACACATTGTTCTTCTTTATTATTTTAATTAATTGTGCCGACGCACACTAAGCAGCTAGCTGTGAGGCAGGCAGGCAGGGAATCGAACAAGAAAGAGTGAGTGTGACTCTTGCTTCTTTTATTCTTACCTCCCACCATAACAATCCTCAACTTAATTGCTATTCTTCGCCAAAAAATGAATAAAGTTTAACATCCTTCCCATTGCACTATTCTAATTGCATACATAAATCTAAACTTGTTTAACATCTTTTCTTATAAATAATAAATAAAAGCTTTTTACCAAAAAATGAATAAAGTTTATGTGGTCCAAGGAATGCCATTCATTTTGACAAGTTTTATGCTATGGTCCAAGAATCTTAGGCACTCGAGCACTGCATGTCCTAATTTTACATTATAATAAAGTGGGCTCCAAATACAACTATCAATTAATTTAACAATCTTAATTATCATGTATAGTAAGTAATGCCTCGATCATATTATATCATACACAAGAGTCATATTTAAATATGAATGATTGTTTGCCTTTATACGGTTCAATTCTGAGAGTTGTTGCCGTCTTTCTTTGAATAAAACAAGAACCAAATCAAACCCAAACTGAAAAAAAAACTTCAGGTTAGTACTCTCGATCGTGGAAACTTCAATAAGTACATACACCAATATTCATGTATCTATTATATCAAACTCTTCTTTTCTCCAAAGTGAAGAATGGAAACTTATAGAGCATTGTATTTATTTTTTTAGACTATGCTCGTGAGTAGCATATGAGATATAATGACATCATTGTCTTTAGCCCCATACTCCGAGGAATAAATATCACTTAATAATGTAATTAAATAATTAGTCCAATCCTTTTTCATTATAAAGTCAACAAGTAATTATATAATTAAGGAAGCTAGCTCATGGTTGTTGGAAAGATCAGACCAAGTATGTTATGTTTCGTGGACCTTTTCAGAGCCGAGCTAGAATATTAATTTGTCTCCTAACTTGCTCTGATTACATATATATAGTCAAAACCTTATATTAACATTTTAGCTATATATATATATATATATATATATATATATGTTGTCCATTTTCACAGGCGGCTATAGAAGAAATAAACAAATTAGTCCGATTATGATCAGTCTTATACATGCATGCATGTTGTAACCCAAACTGAATGACGCTGATATCTAATCATATACACCCTTTTTATTTAGGGCAGCCCATACAAAGTTGCAAATTAATGCCTTTGCTTTATATATGTGTGTTGTTGCTGATATGGCAAAAAAAGAAACAAGTTGCTTATCATTTATAATATGTATATTCAAGGGAAGTAGATTATTCTATTCTACCAAAATTAATTACTTTTTGAGTGGATTAAAGAATTTTTTTTAAGAAAAAGGCGGAAACACTAATTTCTTTTTAATATTAATTCAAATAATAATTTTATTTTTTAAAATTACGTCAATCATTTCTTAAAAAGAATTAACATTAATCTAATAATAATTAAAATTGAAATCTGAAGACAGTTACATTGATTGATCGGTAACGATGATTAATTAATTAAAATCTTAAAAAGTTTATACTAGTGACATTCTGACACAGCTTCATCATGTTGTTTATATGTTGGGCTTTGTTGAGTAAAAAGCAAAAGCAAAAGCAAAGGAAAACCTTATAAAATTTCTTGTCTTTCAGAATAAGATCAAGAAGATCAAACAAAACACGAAGAAACATGTTGTGACATTCAAACCGATCCATACATACAACTCAAAATTTGGATTCATATAATGAAAACTTTTGTGTAACGCAATTAAAAAAATAAATGCCGAAAAGAAGCAATGAACATACATATAAGTTTTTGTAAATGGTTAATTAGTTTGGAAAGGAGAACTGTACTCTATATAATTTTAATTTCCTTTATCATCATCTTAAGATAGAAATTTCATCCTTTGTATGATTATAATTTTTAACTTTAACACGGATCTTATTTTTCACCTCGCCTTAAGAATCCGAGGCTCATTAATTTGTTAGGTTATGGCTCGGCTAACTGTAGTCGATCGGCACCTTCCAACATTTGGACACACTATTAATTTATTCTAGACCACTGGTCCTAATATGATCACAGTTTTTCTCTGTAATTATTCCTTGAAAATTCAAAAATAATTGAGGTATTATAAGGAAACAGACCTAACTTCTTGGAGAAAAAAAAAAAAAAAAAGGCATGTATTAACCAAGCGACATTAATGAGAAGGGGATCTTAATCTTTGACTTTGACTTTGACGGCGAGGAAATTACCAAAAAGGGATGGCCGGCGGCAGATCTCAGCCTCACGCCACCTAACTCGTCACCCACGCGGAATCTTCCTTCCAGGACATGGATATGGATAGCTTGAGCGAATATCAAATTAAACAACGTATCATTCCCACCCAACTTTGACTAAACCCACCCTCTGCTATAAAAACTTGTATGTATTATAGACATAACTACATAGTTTTATTCGTAATTTTATTATGTTTTATATTAATTCTACCAACAAATTTATTTATTTATTTTTAAAACTTGTGAGTTTTATATTAATTCTAAATTACTTAAATTTTCATTGTTAAACCAAGTCTTTCCCTTGACTCAGCCACCTCCAGCTCCGAGAAACTTGATCCCCACGGTCTCCCTCTCCTTCTCCTCGTTTCTCTCTCTCTTCCCTATTTTCTATATAATAACAAGTCCGATCTCTTTCTCACTCAAACAAAAGAACCCATTTCCCAATTCTCGCACTACTCTCGTTGACATTAATTTCTATGGCTCGCTCCAACACTTTGCTGCTAATTACCATCTTCTTGCTTCTCTCTGCTTCACTCTGTTCGGGCAAAAACAGAAAAATTAATCTGGGCGAGTCGGAGAAGAAGAAGAGCACCAAAACAGGGATTCCATCTTCGAGTGACAGTTTGTTTATGAGTTCTCTTCCAAAGGGTACCGTTCCAGCTTCAACGCCGAGCAAGAAAGGTCATGCCTTCGCGGTTGAGGAGAAGCTCGTTGCAAGGCACCTCATAAGCTCTGTGCCAAGCCCCGGTGCCGGTCATTAATTCATCTCTCTTTTCTTTTTCCTTTAAATTTTCTTGGGTACACAATTTTTTTATTGGTCCATTTTTGAGATTTTTTTGTTTTTAGGCGTTTAGGACGATATTGATAGGATATAGTTGAAGAAGTGTGTAAAGATGACTCTGTTTTTTCCTTTCTTCGTTTCTATGGGGATTATACGAAATCCCTTTTAGATGATAATTAGCAACAATTTTGTAAAGATACGCAGTGTTCTCGAATGGAATTTTATCTTATTGACCCGAGTTTGAGAACAGAGGTGAGGCTTTATTGGGAGATCATTGTTGAGTTTTAGAAGGTGAGGTGAGTTTATATATATATTCAAGTGTTAAATGGGTGGTGTGTTGAATATGGACATATCATTCTGCTATACCTTAATGTTCTGCTACTTGCTTAATTTGCATCTGGCAAAACGCGTCAAACATAACCCAGATATATATAACCAAGTCCGTTGCGTTTTGCAGGAGATTAATTTGCTCGAAGAATGATTTAAATTTGATGGGTCCCCATAATTACTTTGATTAATTAATTCGAAGAGGTGTAGTGTTGTGTTGGCTCAAGTTTTAGAATGCATACATGGCATTGGATATAATAGGAAACGTGCATGCTATTACCAAATAAATGATTAATAAACTTGAGCTGCAATTCATTGACTTATTTGAGTTGCGTACCTCTTCCTCCCATCGAGTCATTTTATTTTATAGTAAAAAACATTAAGCTTACTTACTTACTAGTCAAATCATGGAGACTATGGAGAATTAATTGGCATGCACTGCACTGGAGTCATAGCAGTAGCATATTGTTCCGTGGAGCTAATTCATTCTTACACATCTATATGTTCCGCCAATACGTAATTTTCCTCCACATTTGGAAAAAGCTCAAGCCAAAAAGAAAACAATAAAACCTAACGTATATATACGTTGTGAAAGTCATCCACACATATTATCTTCTATCACTTAAATAAAGTTAGATCTCTAAAATTTATATCAATGACCACAATTCAATATTTATTCTTTCGTTTTGAAAGATATAGAGATAGAAGCATAATTAGCAAATATGTATAAGAAGATTAGCAACGGATGAGGGACGCTACACTTTTATTTTAAATGCAATATGTCAACTTAATTGTCACTGCTGAATCCTGAAGTTGGACCACAGAACACAAGGGATTATTAGGAAATTACTTAAAACTATTCTTTGTTCTATATTTTTAAAAAATTTAAGTTGATGGAACCAACAAATTAGCTCGTGGATTCTCGAGTCTTTACCAGTCCACATATATGTGCAGCCCATGGAATAAAAGATGGACGGCTTGAATGCACAGCCCATGCGGTAGCCGTGCAGCCCAAAAATCAACACGAGAACTTGTTATAGTTACCGAGTGGTGACGACAAAAGCTATTGAAATAACATTACTAAATCTAGTCATGTCATCAGAATAAAAGAGTTAAAAAAAAAATGTTTATTACGCACTAATATTACTTCCCCTTGTATGATGTGATAAAAATTAAGTCTTCCAAAAAATTTTAGATGAATGTAAAGTGGGTTCGATGCGGCAGAAAAATTACCTTCTAAGTAAAAATTGATTATTTATGGCAAACAACAGATGAGTAAAAATTAAATTATATCAATTGTTTAAATATAAAATGTTACTAGTGAAATCAAGAGATTTTGGAATCCCTTATTAAAGTAAAGGCATTGTCGAACAATTGAATTGAACTTTTCTAAAAGATAAACAGAGATATGATTGAATAGGCAGACATCTTAGTACTTAGTTAGCTGGATTTGGCCAAAAAGGATTGGCATTAAGAGTGCAAATGAAGCTAGGAATAAACGAGCATATCCATATTTGGAACACAACCTCATTTTGTAAAGGGTCAAAAGATTAGGTTAATTGTGCTTCGTGGCAAGTTGGTATGCAGATTACATATATATATACTAGCAAGCTAAATGCATCACATGCCTGCCTGCTCTCTTCTCTAGTCTAGTCCAATGACCAAATATCTATGCTTGTTATAGTCGCACCATAATAACTTGTTCGGACCCTGCTTGCTTCTCTAAACAACAGAGTCACAGACCCTACCAAACCTCAGGGCTACAATAAGAAATCATAACATGATCACTAGTCCTTTGCCAATCATATTCAAGTACTTGATTTTATTACATCTTTAGCCTCTCTAGCCCATCTATCGTGCAAGAAATGAAATGGCCATAGAAGGACGGGGCATCGATAAGGTGAAGGTTAATCTAGTACACGACTTTAGCACTCGAGAAAGAACATCTTTTATTTGTTTTTCAAATAGATGGCAGAATTTTTAATTGGAATAATTTTTCTTAAAGAAATGACGATTCAAATAAAGACTTCAAACTCGGGTGGTCGCCTAAGTTATAATAGTGTAACACTAGGTCTATAAACTCTAATCTTAAACCTGTTTGGTTTTCTAAGTTGCTTCTTATAAATCCTTTTTAACATAATAAAGTCTACCACACTAAAATGTACTATCGTGGAATGGAATTATACAATTTACAGTTTATTTTACATAAGAGAATATAGTTCAAATGGTGTATTGGTATCATCTTCTATAACTTGAAAATGCTTACCCTACTACCAAAATGTACAATATTATCAGACATGACATGACATAACGTAAATAAAAATCGTCAACCCTCCGGAGAATCTATCGGGGACAAGTAAACCTGACTCTGTATCACCGTCTTACCTATTTTAAAACCTGGTACCACTGTAAAACCCACCCGGAACCTGCCAGAGCCGAAATCAGTATCTTCTCTTGACGGTGAACCCGGTTCCTCGGTGACCCATTCCGTGTACACCTCTGAGAATCTGCTGTTCTTCTTCACCTGAAAAATGGTAACTTCTTCATCAAAGGACATTGACAAACAATGCAGAGCCCAAACCCGCTTAGCCATTTCGGCAAAAGCCGTGAAGAAAGGAGAATCTGGGTATCCCCCAGAATTCACTAGCTTCCTCTGGTTCAAGTTCCCAAAGAAAGAGCACTCCATTTTGGCATGAACCACTGCAAGGTACTTGGATTTCAAGAATCTGGCAAAGGATGAGTTTGGATTGTGGGAAAGATACTGTTTTGTGCTCGAAGATTTAAGCTTTCTGAATATTTCATAGTAGAGGTTTCGGCTGTGGCGATGTTGGTGGCTTTCCTCAAAAGGTTCACCAGGAATAGAAAAGTTTGGGTAATTGAAGCCTTCAAACATGGTTATGGAGACAAAGGATTCAAATGCAAAGCTTCTATGGCTTGGTTTGGCAAAAATTGCATCTGGGTGTATGAATTTGGTGGCTGCTTCAAGATCCCAATGAGAATTTTCCATTTCTGTCATCATAAGCTTCACAAAGCTTCTCGTTGATCTTAAGGTATGGTGGAGGAACTGAAGAAAATGGGTTGGATTCAACATTGACATTTGAAGATTATCCAAAATTGGAAGAGACCCGCTCGAGTTTAGCTTCTTCTCGAGTGATTTATTGAAGGAAATGCACTCTTCGAGATGATTTTTCAGCGAAGAAATGTCAGATTCCTTGAAGTCCACCTCTGCTTCAAGCCTTTTGATTGTGATTTCGTAGGTCTTCATTAGGCTTTGTTGTTCTTGAATCTCTGCAAGCATTATAGTCACTTGGGGTGAAAGATCAAGCTCCTTTTTCAAGAAGCTTCTCTTCAATTCTGAAATTGCTCTTAGCTCGTCAACAACTGCTTGATCAGCTGCTTGGATGGCTTCGTTGTTGTATGGATGCTGAGCCATTTGAAGCTCTGCGTAAGCTGCTTTAATGGTGGTGACACCTGCAAAGAGCCTTGCAGCAAGAGCCTCCATAACTGCTCTGTTTCGAGCTTTAGACTCGTCATTCTTACCATTTGCTTGGTGGGTTTTGATTCGATCAGCGAAAGGATCTTCCTTGACTTTGTTTTGTGATGTGAGCATGCAAATGCCATTGTTGGAAGCAATTTTTGTTGCAGTTCTGAAGCCGATGACTTTCTGTAAAGTTTTGGCCAGTTTCTTGCTCCTATTGTTGATTGCTGACTTGGGCTTGATGGTTTCCATCTCGAGGGAAAGATTTGTTTGGAACATAAGAAAATTAAGGAAGGAAAATGCAAGAAAGGGAGAGAATTCCTAACTCGGGATTGGAAGAGAAATGGTTGGAAAAGCAGGCACAAATGTTTGACTAGTAGATTGGAGCCTGAGCTGAGTTAGTGTAATGTTATTATTATATACATAAACTAATTAAATTAAGAGGAAAAAATTAAGCAAGAATTTTTAAAGCGCGGGAAAGGAAAAAGATGGGATAGTATTAGTTCCCACTTTCTGATGATAAGTAACCGTAATAGAAGAGGGACGGAGATTTACAAAATAGCCACTGGTCCTTTTTTTGTCATTTTTCCCCTTTGCTTTGGGAATAATATACAGTACTTTTTGTAGTGCTCCAAGGAGAGATGATTGTACGTGGACCCTACTGTCTCACGTAATTGATGGCTATGATCTCATTTTGGACCCACCAAATTGCTAAAAAATTAAATGTGATGCTTGACTGTTGGAGAACGTAATCCAATCTAAGATGAATCTACGGAATTTGTTGTTTGTCTGTAAGATGCGCTTAATTCAAATTAGATACTATTATTATTGTATTGAAATTTGAATGAATTGATATAAACTTTAATTAACTTGATTAAATAGTTTAGTAATCTTATTATATGCTATGCAACAATCATTTCGAAATAATAACAATACGGAATTTATCCAACATATAACTTCAAAATTGTATAAATTATGCCATACATCCCAAATCATTGCAGGAAAAAAATAATTTTTTTTAAAGTTTGTCGTTTTTCATTTTCTAAAATGGGGGAAGAGCTGGACTTTCTTTTCAAGTTTTTTCAATAATCAATAAATTTTTTCATTTTTACGCGAGAGGACTTCGGCCGTTCTTTGATTCCCATTTTCGAATTAACCAAGAAGGGTAAGGATATAATGATTCAATCACATTTTCAGTAAGTTGATTAATTAATTAATTAAAAAACAATCTAAAATTATTGATATCAGTGTTAAGTAAATTGTTTGTATAAATTATTGATGATATTGGCATAAAAATTCTATCTATTAATCACGTACAGTTTAAATCATGTTTTTTTTTTTTTTATCTTATTAATTTTGATGTATTTCTTGTATAGTAATTAATTCATGGATGAAGTAAATAATGGGACCAAGGTCGCACATTGGCTCCGAAAAGAGACGTAGCCCAAAGAACGATGGTGACTGAAACATAGCCCCAGCCACAGCCCCGTGCCCTTCGTCTCAAATCTGGGTACGTTTGATGTACATGGGATTGGATTGGTGTGGGGTAACATAACAGAACGTATAGTCAACTCATTAATGTTTATATAGTGCTTCGTTCAATAATTTTAACCAACATCATATGATCATATCAATTCTAATTTAAATTCACATTAATATAATATTATAATAAGTATAGTAGCCAAGCCAAAAATAAGAAAAATATTCATCCATTGTTGGATTTATGTAGCCCCAGCTAGGGTTTCAAAAGAGTCCTTTTTTTTCTCCCCATTTTGTTAAGGAGGTGTCTAGAATAGAACTGAAGATTAAGCAGTATTTTCAACCGTTGAAGCATATCGAATATAGATTTTTAAGTACACATGATGAATTGATGATACGGAAATTTGAACCAGTAACCCACTGCGAAGGTTCACTTGGAGAAACTACATGTACTGATTGGATGTATAATCAATTAAGGTTCAGCTCTGGCTAGCTAGAATGAAATTATAATGCTTTTTCTTCCCTTTCTTTTTCCCATCTCCCTAATATATGATTAATTTTAGTCACGTCCGACATTCAAATTATGACATTGTATTAGTCTAATAAAATGCATGTCCAAAGTTAAATTTTTTTGGCATGCATGGTACTAAGAATTGATTTTTTTGGGGGGCTCCATTAAGTCCCTTGTCTTGTACTTATTTTGTTTTTTGGGACCCATTTGCAAGGTTTTGCAAATATTGTATGTCTCAATGTCGGAGCACGACATTAGTTAGACGTGTATAATAATGGGTAATTATATCATCTCATATGCTAGCTTGTCGGGGAAGAATGTCTTAGCTCCAACCTCATATCTTAATTTTGATCTTTTTTGGCATGCAGCTTCACATTTATATATACATAGGGTTAATGATGAATTCAATGTCAAGGCTTCAACTGTTAGAGCGAGCTAGGATATGATGGATCGGATTGAAGCATTTGCATGTGCAGTAAAATTAAAAAATAAAAAGCTTTCAATCTTTCTGGAAGTAAGAAGTAAGATGACATGCAGCTTTATTTCCGTGGCTCCTCATGCATAGCCGATAGCTAGCTGGAAGACCAAAATCCCAGCTTATACAAGACTACGAAAATCTTGGTTCTCTGTTTCTGGGTTTTAGAAAGAATAACTTAAACTTATCAGGATACAGCATTTTGGGCTAAGTTCACTTCACTTCCGCACCGCACCGCACCGCACCATCTCATTATAATTTCTACTCTATCATTATTACGCAACGCTGCTTTTGTTCTTTGTTTTTGTCAGCACGAGGATATGATATTGAATCTAACGGCCGGGAGATTTGACGAGGAGAGAAATTTATGGCTCTCTTGTCCCTTTAGACTTAGTGACCTGTTTAGTGAGAAATGATATTTGTGGTGTTTTTTTTTCTTGGTATTGAGATAGGGTTAAAAATAGTTGTGAATTTGGTGGCGTGTAAGTAATTTTGTCTTGAGTTGAATTAAAGCTCCACGTAATGCCGTGGCATGTGATCACAACCAAAATCAAACAGGTTTATGCAATGGACACATGACACTTCAAGTAAAAAAGCTATATATATTATAAACATGTGTTTAAAGGCCTAATCTGAAATTTACCCATTTACTCCCTGATGAACCATGAATGGAGGTTGCTTATATCAAATCGTTTCCCTTCGCACTAAACATTATGCCAATCGCGCTCTGTAAAGTGTAAACATCCAGCCGTGACGAGTTAACTTACGCAGGCAGCTTTAGTTTTGAATTGTTCTTCCAGCTGCAAAAGATAAATTTCCTCGTGTCACCCTTCCATTACATTAACGTGCCAGAAAAAATTATAATCCATCAGACAAAGACAAATATCAATACCTGATGAAGTAGTAGTAGAAAAAATCTGCATATATGGCTGTCTGAATAACACCTGAGATGCAAGCTGAAACATCAAGAAAGTCAGAATATGACTCCAGTAGACAGACGGTTTCAAAAGCTCTTATTTTAATTAGGCATTCCTACCTATCCATCGACTAAATCGTGGCTCTGTCAGATAGCGGTATATCCAGTTCAGAATGTAAAATGCACGATATGCCCTGCAGATTGAGAATAATCAACGTGACAAATCAAGCAAGCACGCAGACAGTTCATCGCGACAATGCAAGATTTGAAGCCTACTAAACAGGATTTGTGAATGTAAAAATTACGCATAGATATCATTTGTGACATCCGAAAAATTATGAGATACACATGACCATCAAACTAATAACTCGTACAATCTACGGCATATCATTCCCAAGGGGGGCTAATTTATTGGTTACTCTAATATAGCAAGTAGAAAAGTTCCCAATATCTCAGAAATCATTGTCTGTTTATCAGCAGCACAGCATAGCCGGTGAAAACTCAAAATGTATTAAGTTAGAAGATAAAGACAGGACCAAGAAGAAAAACTGGTATCAAGAAAAGTTACGTACCCAAGCAAGAATATATATTGCCCAGTCAAGTTGTCAACATTTCCACTTCGTTGCAACAGAACTAACTGAGGCACTATAGCGACAGCCTCCAAATATATTGAAAATGCCCAGAAGATCTGCAATGATTGGAAATAAAATTAATGTGCAATATGCAGCTTCATGATAGCATACAGCATAATAGAATGATCATAAAGCAAACATGTAAGGCACACGCCTATACTACCTACTTAATAAGGGATAAGCAAGCAGCTAGCAATTTATTATAGGACAAGTAGTAGGATTCATGGATTCAAATAACAAGTTTGCATGCTTTTTCAACGTTAACCCGAACCAAATAAGAGGGGCAGGTCAGTTTTGCTATAGACTATGTAAGGAAATAAATATCATATCTCCACAAATGGCATTAATTACTAAGTTGTCCAACATAACATTGGTTGATACAGAATAAGTGGACAAAATGTAAACCAATTTAAGCCAAATAATCTAATGCGAAGGAAATGTAACTTAAAGATCATCTAATGCAGATTTAACATGGAGAAACATTTCATAACTTCGTTCCTAAAGCTAGCCTTGGACCAGGAAAATAATCTAATCGAGGAAGTCATAACCATTTCATTTGTTTCTGCTCATCTAAAGCTGTAGTCTTTGGACATACTTTATGCTTAGTGAGCATATAAAGTACGTCAAGAAGGGTTAACAATCACCCACCTCTTGAATTGTGAACTTCTCATGCAATATTAGTGCCAACATAAAGCTCGCCCCAACAAGAAAATAATGGCGGAAGGTGTCAAGCTCTTTGTCATAGCTTCTCTTCACCATTGGGTGCATACGCATGCACCACACAATTGCCAAAGAGCTCGCAATAAACACCAGTTTCATGACAGTGTTATAAACGGAGATGAAGTCCGTGAACAGGTCCAAGTAACGAGCCAGAAACACCAATGCAAGGAGTTCTTGAGTCTTAAGCGAAATCCCTAAAAATAAAATCAACCAAGAAACAGTTCTCCCAAATCAGTGGATCAATGCAACGCCAAAATCATAAATTCTAACAGAGCATTCGTGGTTTCTTTGTTTCCTTAGACAATGACACATTCGGAAATTTTTTTTTTAAAAAAAAAAAAGAAAAAGAATATCAATATTACCGTTTTTCTGCCCCATTTTCCCACAATTGATAAGTCGAGCAGAACTAAGCAGATACAATTTCTAACAGAAACAAACATTACGAAAACCATTTTGCTCTTTTTAGTTCACACCCAAAAGGAAAGAGAAAAAGGCCCAAAATTGAGCTCGAATTTTCCATTCCCCTTTACTTACATTTCCCAGCCCTTCTCTTAGAAACCAAACACAGTCGGACATCAACACTGCTGCTGAGTACGGGAAAGGCAAACAATCAATTATCAATATTAATTTCAAATAATGTTAACTTTATAAACACATAGAAAAGTATATTTAATAAAAAAAAATCTCAAATTTTCCATTTCCATAGGTTAACCCACTCCCATTTTCCCACCATTTTTCTCGGGAACCAACTGAGCGAGAGATCAAAATTGAAAATGAGTAAAGAGGACTCGAGAGCATCGTTACCCGAGCATGATTTAGTGGCGTAGATTTTGAGCAAGAGCACCAAAATACTTAAGAGATGGGTCATATCACCGGCGAGCCTGAACATATTCATGGTTTCTGATACCAAATGCGGGAGATTTCAGCAGCTACGAGAAAGGAGAAACAGCCGGAGAAGAAACAACAAGAGGGAAACCGAAAATCAAATAGTCGAGTTGAATTTTTTGGGCGTGGGTGGAATTTTTTTTGTTTTCTTTGGTGAAGGGTGTAATGAAGAAGCTGATGTGGCGGCGATGCGCTGCTCGGCTCTATCTCAACCATTGAATTATCCAACCTCATATATTCTGTCAGTTTCTGTTGTTTTTTTTTTGAAGACACAACTCATGTACTTAATTGTTTGTAGAGAAAATGCCAAAGCATTTCAAAAAACATAAAGCCACACACTCATAAAAAAAATGGAGCATGAATCCAATTCAAGCCCATCTGAAATTAATATTTGCACCTTATATTTCCGGGACTCAAATACTCTCCTAACATTTGTTTAGAAAATATGGGGCGTGTTAAAAGAATTGTCATTATACACATCTCAAAAAAATGAAAGTTAAAGTTGGAAAATGTATAGAATGTGGCAAAAGAATCGGCCTATTTTCTCCTACTTGAGTTTACAATACAAATATATCTGCTGCTTAGCTTTAGCATAACAAAAGTAGTCTCTACATATATAAGAATGAACAAGAAGAGCTAGCAGAAGCAGAAGTAGTTGGGATTCTCCTCTCCTCTCATGACATCAACTCTATAAATTATGCTTCTTTTGCTGTTCTTCGGCTTATCAATACTAATAATATCATCGTTATTACATAAAAAAATGTCGTTAAAATAACTTTTTTGATAGTTTTGTAAATTATATTGATTTTTTCACTGAAACCTTTATAGTTTCTTCTGGCTCTATCTAAAATTAAAATTTATTCCATACGAAATCGACAAATAGAAATTTATATGTAAAAATTAAAATGACCTGACGGTGATTGTTGAGAAAGAGAAAAGACTAAAAATTTATATAAGACAGCCAGGCAGAAGACCCCACAGGCATAGCCTCCGCGACGATATTCAGACTCCGAGATGGACTCTCTCTCTCAATAGGTTTCCTTTTCTCTTCTTTGGGGAAGCAAGCACCGATTGGGAAGAGCAGTTCAATCGCTTGCGTTTCAAAAATTTAAAGCACCAAACCACCTGAACACTTAAAGCCCGCAAACAAAAAGAGAAGACAATTGCAACCTCACCGCCAGAAAATTCTTAAACCCAGTAACACTAGCTGAGTTCGTTCATCAATTTAGCATTGACCCCTTTTCAATTCTCTTCAGATTTCTCATTCTTTAACTGCTAAAGATGGGTTGTGTTGGATCTTCTCAGACCAAAGGCGATGGTAAAGATTTTTAATTTTTGTTCCATGTCTGAGTTTGCTTATTTACTTATTTTATTCATAAAAAAATTATCTCTGCAGTAACGGGTTTACGTGATTTGAGGCTTACTGGCTTTGCCCGTTTAATATGACCAATGAATGAACTCCGAGTTTGGCTCGTCTGAAATTTTCTTTTAGAGTTATACTTCTTGTGGGATTGATTGGTTAATTGCTGCTTGATGTACTGCAATCTTGAAAAGGCAAATCATGCTTTGATCACTGTGTCCCTGTAATGTGTCTTCTGCGTATTAGCTGGTTGGATTGCATTATATGGTGAGGTTCTATCTAGAAGCCTTTGTGTTATTTTCTTTGGAATATACTTCCAAGTTATAATCAGATGTTTTTCTTCATTTCGTGTTGAAATAAAGAATATATTCTAAAAATGATAATGATATATTTCTAATGCGATGTGAGTTCTGTTTGAGGCCCCGTTGCTCTGAATCTGAATAAGATTATATGCTAAAGCTAGCCATTCTGATTTGTTTGGATTTAAGGACTCTGGAGTATTCATGTTATGTTTAATAGATTGCGATAATTGACCATAATTGGGGCATTATTAAATTTATTATGTTCTCTACCTTCTTTCTTCTCTCTCTCTCTCTCTCTCTCTTTCTCTCTCACACACACGCACATATACTTTCTTTCCACTGCAAAGAAGGATAAACAGGGAGATACTTATAATTGTCCTATTTATGGAGGTATATTAACCCCCGTGATTGAATATTGTCATTGCAAATTCTTGCAGCATGGCTGATCTGGACTTTTTTTTTGAGTTAAGGAATTTTTAATGTTCATATATAATTAGCCATACATGTATTCATGTTTTGCAAATTAGGATAAATTCACCTCCGAAACAATTCTTTCTGATAATGATCTACAATTCTTACCTTTCCAAATTTAGGATCTCATGTAGCATAGCATTTAGGCGACGTTCATTATCATTCACAAAATATGTGTTCCTAACTCCTAATGTGGTGGAGAGGGACAGATTTTATCCAAATTTGCATCTTTGTTTGCATTCGCTAATGTGTGCTAAACCTGCAGACATCGGTTTTTGAGACTTCAATTTTGTTTGTGAATTACACAATACATTGCCATGATACTGATACAAACATTTTATTTATGCTATTTTGGTCTATAGTAATGGGAATGTAAATGCTGTTGTATGGTCACAGAGAGTATTAAAAAAATTAGGAAGCCTAAACCTTGGAAGCATTCCGAACCTATTACAAGGACACAGCTAATGCAGTTGCGTGATGAATTTTGGGACACTGCACCTCACTATGGTGGCCGGAAAGGTAATAATTCCTTGATAAAAAACAAAGTTAATGAGAATGCTGATAGTTTATTATGTTGAAACACATGGTCAATGAGATATTACGATCTTTTCTTTTCCTCTAATTCCTTTCCCCTTCCTTGTTAATTTATCATGTTTGTTGTCGAGGAAGCAATGCTGATGGGTTTTGTGAAATCTGATGTGATGTTTTATGAAGTTTCATCCTTATTTAAAGCAGACGTTGTTGTGAGTTAGAGTGGTTGACTTGCTATGGAATCATAAATGTGATGCATGGAAAAGTCGATCTTTTGAAACTTTAAAATTAGCAACCTTCAGCTTAATTCAGATATCAAATTTCTTAGTTATATCTGTTGATAAACATTAAACTTCTGAAAACTCCTGCTCAACTAGTGTAAAAATTGATAATTGATATGTATTTCTTGATTTTTTGGTTCATATACTTGAAACTTCATTGTCAAACTAAACCGGCTGTTTAGATATGGTTAAGATTAAACATATATGTTATGTTGCTAAGTATATGGATGCATTTGTGGCCATCAGTTTCCCTGTGATGGACCTTTAGCATCTGAAATTCGTCTAGAGCAGCTTTAGTGGTATCATTTATACTGATACCATTCTTTCTGCAGGTTAACTCTGACTTTACTGACTCTATTCAACAATTGACATGCTTGTGGGGTTTATTCTCAAGAGTCCAGGAAGGGCATTCACCTAGACCTAGTCATAGTCAAAATCTTTTTGTCACATGAAGTTGAAATATTTTTTTTGTTCGCCTGAGCTTCTCCTTGAGTATGATTGAATAATGACCCTTGTCTGATCCAATAGACATAGGTCTTGGAAGGTATGCTAGTGCGGTGAATACTTAAACATTGTTGGAAAATAATTGCTAATTCTGAATTTCATTTCTTGAATTATTCATAATACTATCAAAATCAGTACAATCATTTGGATTTGGTGTTGATCATGCATGTGATATAGTAGGTTTACTGTTTCACAAGAAGATACACATATTATGTGGATGCCTTTCTTATAAATTTTGTGATATTTGGAATGCATTGATTGTACACTAATATAAAAGGCGTAGTGCTTCGCAATTCAGTTTTTGACAACAGAATCTTGAAGGCTGCTGTTGAATTAAATTATCAGTTGCTCTGTTCTCCTTTTATTTTCTGATAAAGCTTATATGCATGTTATACAAGATATTGATTTCCTCAATTCCTTATATAAAGTTAGGTAGAACAAGTTAAAACCATGCACAAGACCATTTACAACACGACTTATGTGTTGTTACAGAGATATGGGACGCACTTAAAGCTGCTGCCGAAGCTGATTTAACCCTTGCACAAGCTATTATAGACAGTGCCGGTGTTATTGTTCAGCATTCTGACTTGACAGTCTGCTACGATGAAAGAGGTAGTTCATCCTTTATTTCTCTCCATTTTTGCATTCATTAGTTAAAAAATTGTGCACTATATTCACACATACCGTAATCTTTTCTTTTGCAGGTGCCAAGTACGAACTACCGAGGTACGTTTTGAGCGAGCCAACCAATTTGGTAAGAGAAAGTTGAGAGTTTTGTAAAGAATGCGGTGCACAATTGAAGGCTGTATATGTTGTAAATCGGACTTGATAATTTTTATAGAATGAAATTTCAGAAGAGGTGATATTATGAGTATTCATGATTGAGTTGGGGCTTCCTCAATTAACCCACCCACCCTTGTAACTCCAACGACAGTTAGAACTTGAATGATGGCCGGTTTAGCAATACACCTTAATTTTGTCGTTTCTAAAGAAAACAATTTATAATGTGGATTTCATAATTAATCCAGCACTTCACTTGCATGCGATTATAAAGTTAAAGCAGCAGTCAAAGATAGATTTCTTGTTTGACAAGGCATTCCTTAATTTCTCGATCGATTTTGCGATGGCTGTGCTCACCTGAATTGGCCTTTTCATTCGTAATTAAATAAATGTATGGACCTGACCTCAAACTGCGGTGCATGCAATGCATGCCTACACCTAATCCAAAAACAATACTTAAGGAAAATATAATGTGGTCCATAGCAAGGAGATCCATTTTTATAAATGCTTTCTCCATAGCAATTTGGAACTAATTAATTTCTTACACCGTATCTAGTCTGGGTTTTAATTAATACCCATCTAGTCTTTGTCCTGCATTTGGTTGTGGCCGGGGAGACACGTGACATTATTAAGTACCCCACATGAATTAATTAATTGGGGATATAAAAAAACGATCAAACACGCAAGTGCATGAATGCATGCCGAACACTCCCATCCAAATTCTAATTAAGGTCGAGCCCTTTGCTCCAACTTGAAAACCTTGATATCCTAATTAATGCATACACTTTCATTTCATAGTAATTTCTTATTAAAATTATACGAGGATATTTTATGTTTAAAAATATAATTTTTTATTATTATTTTAAAAAGTAATTAATAATTTTCTTAAAAATTTATTTTAATAATACTTTATACATAAATTATTAAATAAAAATAATATAGTACGTACGTACACAAGTAAATTACTTTAAAGTTGTACATATTTGTCAACATCTTCGGTTTTAGAAATAATAAATACGTTATTATTTATAATTTCCACAATTTACTCAAAGTATATGTGAAGCTTAAGAAAAACGTGTCTCTATTCTTATTCTTTCTCAATTCTCACACACACTAACCTGGCAAATGCAATTTCAACATTCAAAAAAAAATATATATATATCTGTTATCCGTTATCTGTTATACTTGTAAATAAATTCCTATGTGCATGCTCTAGCTCTTCAAACCGACACACCACTTTATTATTTGCAGTGTGTTCTCTGTTTCTCAGATGTGTCTGTCTCTGAGTCAGTCTACAACGGATATTAGCATCCTCCCTAATAATGATAATAATACCATATCCCCACCTCTCCGCTCACACTTTCCAGTGCTGTTTTCTGCTCATTTGCTGCTTAACTTTGTTTCTCTATCTCTGCGAGTTATGGGTTGTTGGACTATCGTTTTCTTTGGAAAGAAAAGAAGCCCTCGTGAAAGTGCAGGTGAAGCTCGCTGAGAGATCTGAGACTTAATGATCGGAACGGCTCGCCTTGCTTTCTGATTCAGGTGATTGAGCTGCTTCCCTTCTAACTTTTCTTCTCCCTTTCCTTTATCTCTCTCACTTCTGCATCTTTTGCCCCTTTTAGTTGTTGCAACAACTCCTTTGTACTTCTGCCACATTGATTCACTGCCGTTTTGCCGAGCAACGTGATTCTTTTGAGAGAGATTGGTGCTTTCGTAGCACTCCAGCTTGGAGATAACTGTTTCTTGCTTTCTTCTGTTCTTTTTCGGAGCAGCACTGCAGTCTGGTGCGCAGGTCAATTGTTTGGGCTGCGCGCGACTCAATGGGCTCAAGGAAATTCTGGATTTTTTGTATGGACTTTCTGGTGGGAAGTTTGGGTGGTTAATGATTCCTCTTGAAGAGTGTTCTGTGATTGGGAAAAATCTTGGGAGGCTTCTGCTGTCACCTTTGTTAATGGGTAATTGAACATGAGGATCGTTTCTTTTCCTTTTTTGCTTAGGACCCTTTTGGTGACTCGAATTATTGCACTGTTATGGAATTTCTGAATAACTAGTGGAGTTTTCTATGGGTGCTGAGTGATGAGCTTTTGAACTGCCGTAATTATGAAATTTTGGTACACTCACAGACAAAAGATGCGGTTTCTTTTGATTTGGTTCCTTAATTTACAAGAGAGTCTGCTGTCGGAGATGTTATTGTTCTGATCATGACTAGGGCTGTTCGCAATAGGATACTCAAGGATGCGAATGGTGACTTTAGTGATCATCTACGCAACCACATCCATTTAACTAATTGTATCCACTTGAAGAACCATATGCACAAGAACAGCCCAATACTGGCTAATAGGTCACTTATGAGGGACCTTGTTGTGCTACAGAGGTCAAGGTCTCTCAGGGACCCTTCTGCAAGTCCTCCGTCTTGGCATTCACCCTCTATTGTTGATGTGCTTTCCAAGAGAGTTGAAAATGATACCATGATTCAGGAGGGAAGAAGGTCAGTAGGTGGCATTGAACGCCGGAAGGAAGGTAGAAGACTATCAGGAACCTCACTACCCTTGGTTATTTTAGGCACATCAAAAGTTGCTCCAGGTGAGGTGACTAGGGGGAATGATGGGGTAGCAGCAAGTAGTGAACGTAGTAGCCGGAATGGAATGGGGAAGGGGAGAAAAGTTGGGAGAGAAGAGTCTGGTAGGAAGAGTGATAAACCTGATCTTTTGGGTGTCAGCGAAGAGCAACCTCTCAATTATGATGGTAAAGAGTTGGCTCAGGATGTTGTTTCAAGGCACTCTGAATCTAAAGATAGAAAGAGTAAACAAATGGGGAAGCATGTTCGTGAAGTTCAAGTTAAGACCCTTTCTGAGCAGCTGAATAATGCCCCTTTGGATAGTGATGATTTAGCATCTTCCAACATTCACGTTCATGGAAGGTATCCTCGACATGAGAAAACGATCAACCGAGAAGCCAGCATACATGGTCATTGCAGTGGACCAAATAAGGTGAAAAGGCGTAAGTTCCGAAGTGCAAGAAGAACTCGGGCTGCTACTGCATCCAGAGATACTGGTGGAGCTGAGAATGAGTTGTCCGTGGCTTCGAACTCGTTAGCTCAAGGTTCAGTCCACAGTAAATATCACGTGGATGAGGCAGATGGGTATGTAGATGAAAATGTCACTAGAGCTCCCAAAAATGGGTGCGGCATTCCTTGGAATTGGTCAAGAATTCATCACAGAGGTAAAACATTCCTTGACATAGCTGGAAGAAGTTTCTCTTGTGGTTTATCTGATTCAAGGCTAAAGAAGGGGACCTTGGCTGCCAAAGGAAGAAATACTTCTGACATGCCTGTGGTATCCGACCACTCAAGCTCGTCTACAAAGTCTAATGCAGAGGCATTGCCTTTACTAGTCGAGGCATCTGTATCTTATGGAAGCAGTGAAAATGCTTGTTGGGGACATGACTATTCTGGGGAACTTGGTATTTTTTCTGATAACTTGTTCAAGAATGATGTTGATTCTGACCTTGCTTCTGAAGCTAGATCGGGTGATCAGCACAACTTGAGAGGGAATCACCGTAGAAGGCATCAAAGCTTCACACTAAAATACATGCCACGAACCTTTAGAGATATGGTTGGACAGAATTTGGTGGCACATGCTCTTTCAAATGCAGTCATAAGACGGAAAGTTGGGTTGTTATATGTGTTTTACGGACCTCATGGCACTGGAAAAACTTCCTGTGCTCGAATATTTGCCAGAGCTTTAAATTGCCAGTCTTTAGAAAATCCAAAACCTTGTGGCTTTTGCAATTCTTGCATTGCACATGATATGGGTAAGAGTAGAAGTATTAGGGAAGTTTGTCCTATCAGTAATTTTGACTTTGAGAGCATCATGGATCTACTTGACAATATGATTGTTTCCCAACAAACATCGCAGTACAAAGTATTTATTTTCGATGATTGTGATACTCTATCAGCTGATTGCTGGAGTGCTATATCAAAGGTCATTGATCGAGCTCCTAGACGTCTGGTTTTTATCCTTGTCAGTTCGAGTCTTGATGTATTGCCTCATATAATAATATCCCGGTGTCAGAAATTCTTTTTTCCAAAGCTGAAGGATACAGATATTATTTATACATTGCATTGGATTGCAACAAAAGAAGGTCTAGAAATAGATAAGGATGCCCTGAAACTCATTGCATCAAGATCAGATGGTTCATTGAGAGATGCTGAGATGACCCTAGAACAACTGAGCTTGCTTGGTCAGAGAATATCTGTTCCGCTAGTTCAGGAATTGGTAAGTTATCTCCTAGTTAATCTGTTTCTGTTGTCATTGCTTCTTCATTATGCCTCTACACTACTTATTGTGCTACCGATAACATCTTCTTGCCACCAGCTACCAGGCCAAATTTATGTTGCTTACTCAATGTAACTCCATCAATGGTAATGTGGGAAGGTCTGCCGTGATTTTACCATTAACAATTCCTGTCTTGTTCAGAAATGTGTCATCTGCAGTGATGATAGTTTTTAGATGCTTAGACCTTTGCCTTATCTGGCCTGATTAGGAATACTTCATCTTTTTGTCAATTGCACTAGGGCATCATTTGGAATTTTACTATTTAATAAAGATAATAAGATATTAGATGATTTGGCTAAGTAATAGTCTGTGGTAGATGCAAACTTGTGTGATATAGTAGGAAATTAGTATTTACTTGTTTGTTTGTTAATAAAGACACAGCATGTTAGGACCCCGGTAATGAGAACAGTGTAGTAACAGTATTATTGCTTAGGAATGAGGCTTAAATGAGCAATACAAGAGGTAAGACACCCTTCCCACAGCAAGAGCTCCTACAGAGAACACTCTGGTCTCTGCTCAGGCCAGAATGGCTTTACAGAATATTTCTCTCCATGCCTCCCTAATGAACCTACTTTTCTATTTATAATTAATACAGTAGCGGCTGTATTTCCAATCCGTCTTTTTACTCCTTTGTTATATTCCTGTTGTCTAACTTGTGTGTATTTATTAGAGAAAAATTCCCTTTTATCCCTCGTTACTATTGTCAATTTTAAAAAAGATCCTCATGTTTTAAACTCAAAATAAATCTTCACATTTTAAGTCAAGAATAAAAGTGAACCTTCCGTATCGTAAAAAAAACATCTAGTTTTATTCTTGACTTAAAATGTGAGAGTTTATTTTGTTAAAACATAAAGACCTTTTTGGAATTGACCTAGTGTGAGGGGGCAAAAGGATTTTTCTCCATTTATTATCTACTATGATCGCACCTTGATATTATTGCCAGAATTCTCTAAGGTTGAATCTTTTTTTCAGGCAGGGCTTATCTCTGATGAGAAATTGGTTGATCTGCTTGATTTGGCCTTATCTGCAGACACAATCAATACTGTGAAGAATTTGAGAGTAATCATGGAAACTGGTGGAGAGCCATTAGCATTAATGTCACAGCTTGCTACAGTAATTACTGATATACTTGCTGGCACTTACGATTTTACAAAAGATACACAAAGAAGGAAGTTTTTTCGGAGACAACCATGTGAGTCAAACGAATATGATTCTTTTATTAATAGCTTACCGAAACATTTCAAACTGAGACAACACTATGATGCCAATTATCATGTGTAGTGCTTCATTTGTTCTGTCCTCATAATTTTTTCAACATCTTTCCAATGAAGCTTTTGACTAGAGTTGACTCTTTTGTTTTTCCCTCTCTAAGTCTTAAGTCATTCCAGAGTTCTAATTTTACAACTCTTGAAATTGGTGTTTAGTGTCTTCTATTATTGTCCTTTCACAAGTTTATAATGGTAACTTATATATCAGTATCCAAAAGGGACATGGAAAAGCTACGCCAAGCTCTGAAAACTTTATGTGAAGCTGAGAAGCAGTTGAGAATTTCTAATGACAAACTAACTTGGCTGACTGCTGCGTTACTTCAACTTGCTCCAGACCAGCAATATATGTTGCCTACTTCATCTGATGTTAGTTTCAATCATAGTCCATTAGCATTGAACAAAGTAGATTTGAGAGAAGCAGCCAGAAAAACTAGCAAACATGCTGAAATTCCTAATAAAGAGAGACGTTTGTCAATGGATGTGAGAATAGAAAATCTCCATGCTGGAAGTTCCGCTGATGGTATGACAAATGGTGTTAGTTCAGAGAGAAAAAGGCATACTGGAGCTAGTGCTGCTCCTCAACTGGCATCTTCACATGTTAGCGAGATGACTAGGATGAATGACAGGCAACAAATCTTTGGTAAAGGTCGTAAAGGAATTGAAGAAATATGGTTAGAGGTGCTTGAGAGGATTGAAGCTCCTGGTCTGAAAGAGTTTTTATATCAAGAAGGAAAGCTGATCTCAGTTAGTTTTGGTGCAGGTGAACGCCTGATCTTGCTTATTCACCTGTCCAGTTGATTTATGTAGTAATATGGTTAAATATCTTTTTCCCAGCAATGTCATGCTCAATGATAACATCATATGGAAAACTTTTCAATGCACATCAGATTGAGAGTCAGGGATAAACTCTTGCCTATTCATATCAGCTTTACCATTGATATTTTTCCATTTATCTGATTGTAATGTAATAGTTTATTCTGCAGCCCCAACTGTGCAGCTTATGTTTAGTTCCCAACTGACCAAGTCCACTGCTGAGAAGATCTGGGGCCACATCTTACAAGCATTTGAGTCCATCCTTGGATCTTCTGTGACAATAGAAATTAGATGTGAGCCAAACAAAGATGCAGGATCGGGATCTCAACTGCCCCTTGTCTTGCTTGCTACTAAATATAGTTCATCTCAAATTAAAGACTTAAATGGAACTGGTGCTGAAGTTCATGCTTTGCAACCTGATTTTGTTGAAAAGAGAGGGGATGAAATTGTAGAAGAAGCAGAGTCTCCCAGGCAGTGCAATCCTAGTGAGCAGCAGGTTGATATGCATACAGCATCTAGTGCCCACAAGAAGCCAACTGTGGCGTCAAACACTGATATAAGAAATCTCAGGGGACAAAGTAAGAGTCAGAGTCTTGTGAGAAGTAAGGTATCCCTTGCTCATGTAATCCAGCAGGCTGAAGGATGTAGTCAGCGAAGTGGATGGTCGAAATGCAAAGCAGTTTCTATTGCTGAAAAGCTGGAACAAGAGAATCTGTATGTATTATCTTTCCATACTTTCCTTTTTTAACCTAACCTATACTTTGGTTGTAGAGGAATAGTAGGTAATAGGTTGAAATTCAAGGGAAATGAGGGGATATAGGTCTCGAATTTGAACCTAGGTGGTCAGTAGTATGTTGCTGGAAAAAGGGCAACTATATATATTTCACATTTGGTTGCTTTGCTAGTTGATGTATGTTTTCAAATGCATATATTATGGAAGGCGGAATGATTCCATAATACTTAGGCTTAGTATTGTTGAAATTTCAGATATTAAACAATTGTTTGCATCCATATATAATACATATGTTTTCAGCATGTAACGTGGTAAGTTAGAACTATTTTAAAATGCTTCGACTTCTTAGGAGACTGGAGCCTAGGTCAAGAAGCTTACCATGCTGGAAAGCGTCAAGAATAACACGTCGTAAGGTAATGCATTTCTGTTCTGTGCTACGACTTGAAGTTTCATATACCAACTGTAACTGCTTTTTCTGTATCATTCTTCTGACATCACCCAATTGCATCTGTTCCTACAAATATTTTTACTGCCTCTGGCTGTCTGCTTACTACTATATAAACTAGAAATAGATGTCCTCTTTAGCTTTGATTCAGCAATTAGCTTCGCTCTGGAAATGGCATGGTGTAAACAAGTCTGAGTCTGTTGATGTTCTACACACATTTACTTTTGGATTATCGTGAACAACTTTATAGTCTCTGCATAATCATGATCCTGTGATTAAAATTTAACTTTTAAAAATTATAAGAATAATTTAAGAAAAATAATATTTTAAAAATATAAAAATTAAAATTTAATTGCTTAAAAATTATAAGAAGTAAAAGATTAAATTAACTTAAAAATAATATTAATGATGCATTATTCCATTGTATTTTCAGGTTTCACGATGGAAAGCTCGGGCCCGAAAACCGCATGCATTGCTGAACTTTGTCTCATGTGGGAAATGTGTCTCTGGAAAATCTCCGAGGTAGATTTGGATTTCCAAGGTTCATTAATTTGCCTATATTTAATTTAGGGTATTCTCTGATGCCAGTACGATTTTATATATCTGATTCAGAAAATAGTTAAAATATTAAATTCAAATCATATATTATAGCGCGACGCCTATACTTGTTCTGAAAGAATAGATCAACACTAATTAGTTGCGAGTATCAAAATAATTAAGGTCAGAACGATGCAATTAATTTGCAAGTCATCTCTTTGTTTAATTTCTTTCGTACTTGAGGAATGGAATTAAGAAGCTAGCTAGCCAGCTGCTTCATGACTTGCTTGTATGCATAATAACTTCTTAATGTTGAAGATTGACTCCTCCATTGCCAAACACTACGTATAATCTACTATAAAATCACCATTGCTTCTTTGCTTAATTTCTCTCTAGTTAGGAATCATCAAGTGTGAACTCCACACACACACATATATATATATATAGTACTTAATTTCCTTCGTCAAGGGGTAATTAAAGCCTTAATTTGATTTAACAATCAATTAATTACGAGTTTGAATTCGTGAGTGCCAACATATTATTAAGTGAAATACTAGTATTATTAAACATGACTCCAAAGGTAGACCAAATACTGAAATATTTTGAATGCTAGAGATATAATTTACTTAATTTATTTATTTATACGACGGTGTAATTTTATAATTCTTCTTCACATTTGATTTTCAACGCTGTAATGTTATTATATTAATGAAGTGATGATGGATTGGATGAGTGCGGAGTCACCGGCGACCACCGCCCTGACGTCGTCCTAGTTTTGTTGAATAGAGGGCGCCAGGTAGCGTGGCCGTTTTTCTTTTGGCGCGGTCCAACGTAAACCTTTGATTGTACGTATATTGCGTCATCATGCCTCGTGACGTGGCCTCTTCGTTTTACGCGTCGACGTGTCTTTGGCGATAACGCTGCATGTTAGTACGTCACAAATTTCTGACCCGATTAGACCGATGTCTTAGCTTTGATTGATTGATTCTGCTAAATTCGAGAATTTTTACGTAGACGTTTTATTATATTCAGTTACAGAAGTTTTGGAAGAGGTTCAAGGATGTTTTCCCAAACATTTATAAGACTTATAGGATCTTTTTTTCAAATCTGAAAGATGTCAATACTGCATATTTCCATGCAAACCAAATAACATACATTTATAATAATTATTGTTGAGAAAAATTATTAATTAGCTTAAATTTGATTCTACCTGCGAATGAGATGATTATATTTATTTTTGAACATGATAATTACACGTATAATTGAATAAAATAACTCACATAACTCTAAAAATTAATTATATATGGTAACAGTATAATTGCATAACGTCAAAAGATATTTTAGAGCCCATAAAAATGATATTTAAGAAATTTCACGTAATATGCGAAAAGCAAATAGAAAGTCCCCACATCTAAACTGTAAATAGTCTTTTCCAAACTCTTAGAACCAAAAAATCAGTGTTAGGCCATAAAAATAATCTTGATTACGAGGTTTTTATATAATTAACATCTTCTCTTTTTTGTTAACATCTATATATTCTAGTTCTTGTGTGTGCTACTGGTCGATGTTAGTAATTGACAAGTTGTGAAAGCTTTTGAATGAGATCCAATTAAAATAAGCAAGAATTAATTTGGAATGCATCGTAAATTTTCAAATGATTTGGGGTTGTTGGTAGCTACATTTTGCAACTTAATTTATTGTGTATTCTCAATCGTGAATATAAAACTCTTTTCTGATTCAACAAAAACATCATCATCTTTCTACATCTTCTCTCCTTGTCTGTAATGATTCGCATTCATTAACACCAAGAAAATGAAAAAAGATTTTGTCACCTTCTTCATTTCTAATCCACATATATAACTAGGGCCAAGGCCAAGGGAAAAAAAGAAAAAGAAAAATAAGATAGGTATACTCTTAACTTTACTAAGATATAAATAAAGATAAAATACTAGCTAAAATTATTCTATGAAAGTAGTTTTTTTTGGTTGAAATCTATGAAAATGCCACTATATATTTATCTTTTGTTTTTTCTTGACGTGATGCGATATATAAATTAAAATTTCAGAATTTACAGGTGTTCAATATATTGTTTACAATTAATGGACAAAAACAAATGATAGTGTTACACTTTTCTAACGGCTGCAAATGGAGTGTTTTAAGTTAAACTCGGTTGGTTGGTCAACTTGTGGTTTAGACTTTAGATAAACTTTATTCAAAAGATGGAAAACGGGTTTCCTTAGCCATTACAGCTCACACATACAAACACCGTACCCATAATCGCGTGGGCCCCTTACCTTTCTCAAGTCAACCCCTTAATCAAATAAGTAAACTTGCTTTTAACTTTTTTTTTTTTTTTTTAAGTTATCTCTCTTTTTGAAACTTATTTTTTAGTTTTATCAAAAAATGAATTTACCGATTATGGTGGGAAAAGGGAAGATAATGAAAGACTCAGAGGTTTAATAATAATTTTAATTTCTAAGTTCTATTGTTGTTATATGATATAAAAAAAATAATCATGTACTAGTGATCCAATTTTTTTTACCATTATATTTTTTTTCCTGCCATCAAATATATAAGCCTAATTCTTTTTAACATTTATTATTAGTGAATATAGAAATTTTTTATCATAATTGCTAAGTTTTTATTTGCAAGAAAATTACTGTAACTTGTTAATATTCGGGGTAATCAACTATAAAATCATAATTGTCATCAAATACAAAATATTTTTATAATATAAAAAATATTAAAGGATATAAATAGTTGGGTTGGAGGTACTTTATAGGTTATTTGTTACTTTAATTAGGATTTTCAAAATAAGAAGTCTGTTAAAATAAAATAAAAAAAAAAAAGAAAGAATATGTTACTACTTCATTAAAATCTATTTGAATTAAAACAGAAAAAGGTGAAAAAAGCCCAAAAATGGGCAGTAAATGAATGGTTGTCACTTGACAGCACACAGATCAAGGTGCTCTGCAGAAACTGTGGGCTTCAATGACTAGAAAAGCAAGAAACGAGGGTATCAAAGGAACCTCGCCCCTATTTCACTCCCAAAAGTCAAAACTGAAAAACAAAATCCAGCAAAGATACCCTTCTCTTAGATTAGATGGCCCTTATCTGACAAGCAAGCTTTGACCTCAGAGGCCCCCGTACAGTAATTTCCCTCCGAAAAGCCTTATCTACCCTTTTTGGTTTTTGAGGTCATACAATAAATTCACTGTCTTTCTAATCTATTCCTAAGCTGTAGAGCAAAAGTAAAGAAAAGTAAACGAATGGAAAAGAATCTGCAGACTCTTCGGTCTAAGCTGCGGAAGTCATTTTCACGAAGGCTGCATTGAAACTCCTCTAAGAGAGAAAGACACGTAGAAATAAGGGAAAAAAAAAAATAAAGTCTTCGGAAATTCAGTCCCTTTTCCCTCCTTTCTCACACGCGGGTTCGGCCAAATTAATTAATCCCCTATCTCTCTTTCTCGGGGGATTTTCAAGCTCTGTTCTTTCTTAACCCTTTTGAAGATTGAAACTCGCATCACCAAACAGACTGTTTCGTGGTCTTCGGCTGTTAGTTTATTAACCTTGCCGTTCGGGAACCCAGAAAGTTTTTCCCAACAAAAAAAAGAAAGAATTTATAGATCTGATTATTGGGACAAAGTTCGCAAATTGATTGTCTCCCTTTGTGAATTTTGCTCGGCTGTTGAATTTCCTTCTGGATTTTGAGGATTATCACCGAAAAGTGGAGGTTCCAGCTCATTTGATTGACGCCCTTCACGAATTCGTGGAGTCTGTGATTTCTTAAACCTTAGAAAATCTTCCCTAATTTTCTATGGCTTCAGGGGCTATATTCTCCTCTCTGCGGCGGCGGAGGTCGCCGTCGTTGGAGGCGTTTCTTGCTCCGGTTGACCTCACGGACGTTGCCTTGGTGCAAACCCTTGTCTCGGTTGCCGCTGAGCTCGTTTCCTTATTCTCGGAGAGGTCCTTCTTCTTCCAGCGCAAGAATTCGAGGTCACTTATCAGAAAAGTAGAGATTTTTCAGTTGCTTTTGGAGTATTTGAGCAATTCGAGTGCGGCCCTTCCCTCAACTGCGTTGCTTTGTCTTAAAGAGCTTTATTTGCTACTGTACCGGTCTAAGATTCTTCTTGATTATTGTGTACGATCTAGTAAGTTGTGGCTTTTGCTCCATAACCATTCAATTTCTGGTCATTTCCATGACTTGAACCAAGAAATTTCGACCCTTTTGGATGTTTTTCCCATAAAGGATGTTGAATTGAGTGATGATGTTAGGGAGCAGGTTGAGCTATTGCAGAAACAATCAAGGAGGGCTAAGTTGTATATTGACCAAAAAGATGATGAACTCAGGAGACGCATTTTATTTTTTCACGATGAGTTTGAGAATGGGCGGATTCCTGATTATGATGAATTGAGATCATTTTTTGTGGAGAAATTGCAGATTGTGGATGCCAGGAGTTGTAGAAATGAAATTGAGTTTTTGGAGGAGCAGATTGTAAATCACGAGGGAGATGTTGAGCCAACGATTTCTATGCTTAATGGGTTGGTTGCGATGACGCGGTATTGTAGATTTTTGCTTTTTGGATTTGAGGGGGAAGACATGGATATGGGAAATGGAAATCAGAGAAAGCCTAAGAGGAGGTTGATTACACAAGAAATTGCTGAAACATTCTTAACTATTCCAAAGGACTTTTGTTGTCCAATATCATTGGAATTGATGTCAGACCCAGTGATAATCTCCACAGGACAAACTTATGACAGAGGTTCCATATCCAGGTGGATGGAAGAAGGGCATTGTACTTGTCCGAAAACAGGGCAAATGCTTTTCCACACCCGGCTTGTGCCTAACCGGGCTTTAAGGAATTTGATCGTCCAGTGGTGTACCGCTCATGGAGTCCCTTATGAAACACCAGAGGTCATTGATGCTTCGACTGAAAGTTTTGCATCAGCTTCTCCCACCAAAGCTGCCCTTGAAGCCAACAGAGCAACGGCAACGCTTCTCATTCAGCAGTTGGCAAATGGGACAAATGCTGCAAAGACTGTAGCTGCTCAGGAGATACGTCTGCTAGCAAAAACAGGCAAGGAAAATCGGGCGTTCATTGCAGAAGCTGGGGCAATCCCTTATCTGCAGAATTTACTTTCATCTCCTAACGCCATTGCTCAGGAGAATTCTGTAACTGCATTGCTCAATCTTTCAATTTATGACAAAAATAAGAGTCGGATCATGGATGAGGAAGCGTGTCTGGATTCAATAGTTGATGTCTTGAGATCTGGACACACAACAGAAGCAAGGGAAAACGCTGCAGCGACATTGTTTAGCCTATCTGCTGTCCATGACTATAAGAAGAGGATTGCAGATATGGTTGGAGCCGTTGAAGCTCTCGCAATGCTGTTATGTATGGGAACAGTACGAGGAAAGAAGGATGCAGTAACAGCTTTATTTAATCTATCAACGCACACTGAGAATTGTGTTAGAATGATAGAAGCAGGGGCAGTAACAGCACTTGTTGGGGCTTTGGGAAATGAAGGAGTTGCTGAGGAAGCAGCTGGTGCCCTGGCCTTGATTGTTCGGCAGCCTACTGGGGCCAAAGCAGTGGTGAAGGAGGAAGCAGCAGTGGCTGGGTTGATAGGAATGATGCGTTGTGGGACACCAAGGGGTAAGGAGAATGCTGTTGCAGCTTTGCTGGAGTTGTGCCGGAGTGGTGGCGCAGCTGCGACAGAAAGGGTGGTCAACGCACCAGCTTTGGCAGGTTTACTTCAAACACTGTTGTTTACGGGGACAAAACGAGCAAGACGTAAAGCAGCTTCACTTGCCAGAGTATTTCAGAGATGTGAAAATGCGTCTTTACATTACGGTGGATTAGGTGTTGGGTACGCATTTGCCAGCAATTCAGCTGCAAATAGAGATACTAGCTTTGCTACTGATGTTTCAGTACCAATGTCCATTTCTGTCCCCGTGTTGTAGTGGTACCACTATTGTGTTTATCACGTTTATATTCCTCCAAGTTTTATTGGAAGTCTTGACAGATTCTTTCATTGAAATTGAAAATCATAAGGAATTATAGGAATACCATTACCACATATATTCTGAGAGAAAACGAGAGGGTTGAGAAGTTTGCTTCAATTCATGTTGTAATGTCCAAAAATATAGGAAGCAAGAATAGAGGACGTTTCTACACCTGACTCCAGAGTTAGATTTAGATCATTGCTAAATTTTCCTGCAAATTGTTTCTTCTTCTTTTGATCATCGTGAAAACACCATTTTATGAGGGTTTTCGTGTGGGTATTGGCTCATTTTCGTCAAGAGCTGTGATAGTACACAATTTTTTGTCGCAACATTCCATGCTGCAAAATCTGAATTACAGCATATACTTAAAGTAAAAGCTTAACGAAGTTTTTACCATTATGTCTTGCAGAGTGTAATAACATTATACAGTTGATTAATGTCATTTACCTAGTGATAACTTTTATAAATATTCTCTAGAACTGTTGAGATTGTGCGCGGTTGCGCATACAGAAAATGTGCAAATTCATCTTTGGTAAGTATAAATGAATTTATTCCAGTCTTCAGTCATTAAATTGTTAATCTCCAGTCTGAGTTGAGCGTTAGTTTCTGGAGATTCCAATCAAAACTTTCGCCTTCAACTTTAACGTGCAACAAGCAGGATTCTGTGTCGCTATAGTCCACAGATTTTTTCACCAGAAGAATCTCAATCAAACAAGGTATTCTTTTTGTCCCTCATGACATCAGAAGACTTTTATCTATCTGCTGGAAAGTGCGAGCGGAGATAGATCAGAGAAGAGATACTCCATTTTTAACTTTTCTTTCTTCTCCTTCACATGTGAAAGACAAAGCAAATATGAAAATGTAATGTCAAGTGACGTAAGCTATATGTAACATTTTTCCTAGAAAATTCTGCAGCATATTATATGAAGATCCTGAAAAAGCTCTGAAGATATTTTAAACATTGGGTATTATTCTGCAGACTAAAGTAGTTGTAGTGTCCCCTTTGAGTGGTGGAGGATGGTCCTGGCTTATTCTTGTTTGATAAGGGACGCCAACTGGTTTGTTGATTGTTCAAATTAACTTTATAAGGATCTTTGTTATGTATGTTTTATTTTGAATGAGGAAATAACCCAAAGAACAAGAAAAGTAACCGTACTGATACCGGCGAGTATAGTGGTCACTGGAAACCTGCTTCTATCTTTTCTATGAATTGATTGGAGGCACACTAGAATATTGCAGTATTCCAAGTTGTTGTCAATGGCCTCTCTTGAAAGGAAATTGCGGGTAAAACACGCACATACTTACTTGTCTCGTTGCTTATGACAATTTCACATTAAACTCTACCGGAAAAAGCTTTGGGTGCAATTCAAAAGACTAAAGAAAGTGGAGGTTACGTATTCAGGAAACAATTGGAAACTTGAAGTTTTCAATACATGGTGGTAGTTGAGCTTATCTTGTGTTTGATATGCTACAGTCAGACTGCTAATGATGACGTTAACAGTACTGTTTGATTCCATTGTATTCCATTAGCCTTTTTAGCCAATTAAACCAAAGGTCCAGGAAGCAGCACAAGTGGGAATGAATGTTTGTGATTGCGTATAATTAATTATACATATACACATATGTGGTTTCATATGAAATCATTTGAATGTTGACACACACATATATATATGCCTCAAAGAAGGTGGGAGGGTTCAGTGATTTCTGTCTAATTCTAAAGGTGGCACTAATATTTGAGCAGTGAGATTTGGCATTGGAACCAATAATATCCGTTTAAGGTGCTAATGTGAAAAAATAAAGGATTCTAGTTATTAATTGGAAAGAACATGAAAGAAACTGACTTGATTGTGCAAAATATGAGGGGAAGAAGTAGATTAAATGGAGCCAAGCCAACACATGAAGCACTTGTTCAATAATCAAATAATGAACTTAGAATTGAGAACAATCAGTACATACAAAAATACTTTCTTTCTATTTTCTCTTAGCTAGTAGAGAAACATTCAATTTCCAACGAGAATGAAATGCATTTATTTAACTATTCCATGGATTTCAAAGAATTTGAACTAGGAAGATTTAACCTCTCTTGAGAAAAAAATTCAATACAAATTAGCATAGTTATGATTCCATATTCATGCATGTCTCTTTCGAACTAGCAGAGTTTGATTTTCTGCATAATGCCGCATTGAACACCGTGTAAAGAATTCAATACAAGTTAGGGCCTATAGTTTATATTAAAGTTTAGGTGTTGAATAATATTACAAGGGACAGGGGGCAATAATTAATCCGAAAAGAAAAAATAGCATGGCCTGTCCTGTCTCCCTCAAATATCATACCTTTGCGTGAGAAAGGGAACCCTCTGCAATATTTACCCTTACTAGGTGGCCTGCAGCCGTGCAAAGTTAACATGTTCATGACCTCAGTTGATGTAACTTATTGCCATCAAGAACTTCACTAGAGAAAGACTTGTTGCATATCAATATAACTCAAACTAGCTATAGCCAGTTCATACCATATGATAATATTTGTATACCCTAAATAAAAAAGTTCCTTTTTTGGCTGATACATCAACTTCATGTCAGTACAGATTAGAGAACTAAAGATAGAAATGAACATGAGCTTGCCTTGCCTTCTAATTTTACGACAGGGAACAACAGAATAGACTAGGGCAGAACTAAGGACTAAATCCTTGACATTGTACAAATTTTCTTCAAAATTCATATTCAGGGAAAATTTTCTGGGCCGGAGTTCATTTGGACCAGCCCAATCCCCCATTCAGTAAGTTACACTACTGCAATGCGCAAAACTTGGGCAATGGCCTACTAGGACTGCAATGTGCTTTTGACTGAAAGGGAAAAGTTGAAAATTTTGTGGAATGAAACAAAGCTAGAAAAAGAAAAAGCAAAAGAAGAAAGAAAAGAAAAAGATTTTGTGCAAATAGAACAAAACTCACCCCAATCACTCAGCTCTTTATTCTTTGTGTCTTTACAAACCTTTCTCATGGACATGGTGTCATGAAAAACAAAGTAAAATTTGAAATGGACTAATATTTATGATAGCATATCCTAATCCAAGCTAACCTTAATAGCAGCCTCGAGGCCAAGTACCTTCTTACGAAAATGACCCAAGTTTTTCTATCCCAAAAAAAATAATTCTACAACCTTAATTATGATGTTTATCTTAATTAAAGTTATGAACAGCCTCTCTTCTAAGTAAGTATCATAAATGAAGTTACATCAAATTAACCAGGTTTATATTCAATTTTCTAAATAAAACAAAATTTCTACTTCACAACAAACAAGCAATTACACAAACCATCTAGTGTACAAAATTCAAGTTTAGAGTCTCATTTAACTTTGCCCTATGTGACTCACATCTTGTATGCATATCTAATCTATTAATGTCTTTCTCAATTTTGGCCAGGCCTATATTGGTTCATTTTCTTCTAGAATTGACAAATATTAGCTATTACTATTACTCTGTGGTCCTAAAAGAACAGGTTCCTATTCCTATTGATAAATATTGGCACAAATCTTTTACGAACACAAACTAAAAAGTAGAAAAAGTGGTCACAAGAACTGGGGCGGGCGTCTCTTTTAAAAACATAGCAGTAAGAAACCCACGTTCCTATTTAACCGCCTAACCGTCCCACTAACTACTACAACACTCTCACTCCCACCATTATTTTCATTTCCTGTTCACTTTTGCTCTGCTCATCTCCTCTGCAAACTAAAACAAAAACCTTAACCAAATCGAAGGTTAACATTGTCTTGTTCCCAACAACAAACCATGAAGTGGGGTAAAAGAAAAACTTCCTCACCTTCTTCTTCTAGACCTACTTCCATTTCCAATATATCTCCCTTTTCATGGCTTTCCAAGTTCAAGCGTATGAGCATCAATTCAGGCTCAGGGCCAGATCCTGCAAAGTTGAAGCAAAAGGTATATAAGCATTCTCCATCTGTTAGTGCACCACAGTATGCTTGTAGGAATGGTGGCAGGTTTTATGGTTGTGATGATGATGATGATTTCTGGAGACTCTCATTTAGTAAAGAGGGTAATTATAACAAGAAAAATACAGATGTTCTGAAATATTTGTGGGATAATTCAAATGATGATCAGCATTTTAATCCTTCCTCGACTTGCTGTAAGAAACATGGGGGAAGAGAAGGCAGTATGAAGTTCAAGGAGAAGGATGTAGGTTTACGAGACGGAAGGAAATTGCCCAAAGATATGGAGATTTCAATGGAGATGGATGAGTATGATAGAGATATGGAATTTGATCAGAAAGTACAGAGAGTTTTGCAAGAGCAACTCCTGAAATTACAAAGAGACGCAGAAAAGACTGAAGTTGCACCTAGAAGAATTTGGACACCGACAACATATTCTTCTTCTCCTTGTGTAGATTCAAAGAATTCTAGACAGAGAGCTATTAGAGAAGATGTTCTTCTCAGTACCTCTGAAAAAAAATTGGGTTCTAAGTCGCAGAACTTGAAACAAATTGAGGAGCTGAAGTCAAAGACTGAAAAGGAGAGAAAATCACTTCATGTCAGCAGGGAACTCCAGCGGAGGAAACCAAAGCACAGTCCCAAGGTCAGAGTATATTCTCCAAGGACAGCGTCCAAGGTTGAAATCTGCAAAATAAAGGCTATTGAAGAGATGAGAAAAGCAAAACTAAAGATGAAGAAAGCAAAGGAGAAAATTGTGAAGGAAACACCAGGGTTAGACAGCTATGCTGTAGTGAAATGCTCATTCAATCCACAGCAAGACTTCAGAGATTCAATGGTTCAGATGATCAAAGAGAAACAGATCAGCCAACCAGAAGAAATGGAAGAGCTTTTGGCATGTTACCTCACATTGAATTCTGATGAGTACCATGATCTTATCATCAAAGTATTCCGCCAGGTATGGTTATTGTATGAACAAGATAGTTTGGGATATTAGCCTAGAATAGATGAGGAATGTGATAGCTATGATTAATACACTCATAAATGATAGGATAACTTTATTCTAATTGTAAATTAATAATTACTCTACAAACTTTTTCTTTTTTAGTATATATATGCTAATAGTTCAACTTTCAGATTTATCTCTTACCTTAAAATGAATCTCTCTTGTGAAACTTCAATCAAACCGAGTATAGTGGCAAACTTGAGGAAAAATGTACATAGTTGCTCTACAAACTTTTTTTTTTACAGTATACTTTTAATTTTAATTACTTTATTAAATCTCTCTCTTCAAATTCAAAATAAATTGTACTGTCGTTTCATTTAAGATCTTGCTTCCAATCTGCCTCAAGTGCAAAAACGGAACCTTGTGCCGAAATAAGGAATCTAAACAACAAGAGATAACACAATTAACAGTACATGAATATCATCAAAACATTGCTGTGCACACCAATATAGTCTTAGTCCTAGTCAAAGTCGAGACTAGATGTCGATGTCGAAGAATGTTAAATCTGACCTGATGCCCTGTCTAAAGTCTGAAGGCACATTATTAAAAAACGATTCAGTGATCAACCTTTTGCAATTTCTTTTCACCGCTCAAGAACGTAGAGTTGCTACAATCATAACATAAAACTTAAAGGAATCCTGAGTTTATCAGAAGACAACCAATTGCTACAGAATTAAAATACAAATACTGCACTTTTCAACACGAGCTGCTTATGCTACCATATGTGGGAAAACGAGTTCGCATAAGAGGATGCTAGACCCATTACCTCATTGTTTTCAGGTTTTGGGTCCTTATGTAATAGTTGGTGCCATACAAGTGAAGTAATGCACACCCTGAAAGTCAACTGGTAGCCATGGTTTATTTGGGATATCTTTCAGAAGTTGAAGCAGAGAAGTTTGCTTACCTTCAAGAAACTCATCGCTTTTAATTATGCTGCAGGCTTTATGCTCGGTTCTTTAATGTTTTGTCTATCAACCTTGACATCTATCTATCATTCTATAGATGCACATTTATTCATGACATAACGAAACGGAACTGGTAAAGCACAGAACAAAAACTTTTTCTAGAGTATTGTTATCAAGAATCCTCGATCCCCATCACCCAAGAACATTAATTCTAAAATATTGCATTCCTTTCCTTTGGGGCTTTGTATCAAAGCAAATATTGCGCATGCTTTTGCACAGAGCATTTGCATGCAAATGAAGCTAGACCTAAAAAAGCACGTCATGTTAACTCTTTAAACTATGAGAAAAGAAAAAATAAATTTGATCATATTCACATCATTAAGTTCTTGTTGAGAGTAATAGTTTATACCCACCACTCTTTTTCACCACAGAAGAAGATACCCACATAAAAAACTTGTAGAGAATAATGGGGAATAAGAAGAGTGAAGTCGTTGACATGGCAAAGAGTCTCTTTCAAGGTCAGGTCACATGTGAGAGCGTTTATTGAGATTTGAGGGAAGATGGATTCCGCAAAGTCAAGCATCATTTACAGGTGGCAAGTGGATCCCATGCTAGAATACTAGCATTCCATATCCTTTGCTTTCTCCTGCTTGTGCAACTGCAATGCAAAAATGTACTTTGGAAGGAACCCCCAAGGTTTACCCTAGTGCATGTAAACATGGATATAAGATTCATCTAAGTTATTCGAATAACATACGTACATATATATATATATATATATATGCACACATTTTGAATTCACTAGCTCAGTATGGAAATTGCACTCCTGAAATTGTTTAAGAAATTAAGGACTTAATATTGATATGCCAAATTAAGTTAACATATCGTTGACATTAAAACCAAAAGAGAAAAAGTACAAAGAGAAGCACAATATTAATAGTATGTGTTGGTACAAGAAAAAATAATGTACTTAGGTGTTTCTATCCCACGCCATGGAACTTGATATGAATCAAGTATCCCGCACTAGCCAGACACAATATAGGACTCAAAGAGTTGAGAGTCCAATAGCATGCTTACTCTCACCTAGGCTAGTGAAAAAGACTTTCAAAGCCAAAGGGCTATAAAAAGGAGAGGAACTCCAGTATTAAAAAGGTACGTGACATCTACCAACACTAATCTTCATATCTAAAAGCTTCTTATTCCCTTTGAACTTGGGACTGACTTGGGCGTCGGAATCATCATCCAACCAACCCACCATTTCTATCCTCGCAAGCTACACAAGACTTGGCGTGGACCTATCCGATACCTTCATCCATGTTGACCATCCCATAGAACTCATGATCATTTTAAATTGATTTGATTCTAAATTGTCATAATGTATTAACATCCCTTTGGTATCGGTTTCTATTTCTACATATGAAAAGTTTAAAACTCATCGTATAATAATCCACAAATTGCAATAGAAGGGAGAAGTAAAAGGGTCTTTTATACTTTATATCTGTTTCTATAATAATAACAAATCTTTGAACTTGGCAATTAATAAGTTTGATAAGGATATATATTCACGTGGAGCCAAATCAAGCTTCAAGATTCAAACTAACTGAAATTTGAATGTAGACTAAGATTAGTCACTCGAAATAAAGTTCACTAACTATTTCTCATAATGCATGCAAATCAAAATGATAGTTGACATGAACCCACTTTCAAGGAGCATCTAGGAAGTGCGCCAGCTGATCTCAGACACTCAGCTCCACATCACCATTATGACCTCACCTTGGAATCCAACATTTTGGTCAATAATGTTTAACGTTGTTCTGACTTTGACTGGGTCTAATAATTGACTCTATAAAGCAGGTACATGCTCGATGCGAATTAAGACAAAAGGAACCGTAGAAAGCGACATTCAGGACGTATCATTTTTATAAGATATTAATGAATGGCTATTGAAAAATGCAAGGGGGAAAGAACTAGTGATGATTGAAACTCTGGGGAAATAAATGCTGTTTTCATACATCAAATCAACTATTTCTCCAATCACCTTTGTTTCTGCCCGAGAAGATAATTAATTTGAGATAATCTGAGATCAACTCAGAAGCAAGTCTGATTTGCGTAGTTAGCATTGAGAGCATTTGCAATCCAATTGTCTCCTTATGCACAAGCTCAATCAAATTCCAATTCCAACACGAGAACTCATTCTCCCTCCCTCATTCAAACCAAACTAGTTGCCATGGTCAAGACCAACCTCATAACTTCCTGCTCTTGCCAATCAAGCGCAGAAACGGAATTCATTGCCACCTCAGAAAACAGGCTTCAAGAAGAAGGCAAAACTGGATAAGTCATGACATGACTCGTGTCATGTGGCTCCTATTGTTCATTATATGCAAGATAATGCAACTAATAAAATAAGGCAAAACTGGCTATGATAAATTGTTTGAACCTTCCGTAGTTCTGGTTTCTACAAGCTTATTTATAGCAGAATACAAAAAGATCGATCAATCAGCAGTCATAACAGAGTTTCATCCCTCCACAACTAAGTTCTTCGGAATCGGCTATGCCCTCTAATTGTTAGAATGACCGGACACGTGCATATTCTTTCTTATTTTTCTTGTTTACAACTTTAACAACCGCTATTATTCTCGCCAAAATGCCTTTGGAGACCACTTGCCACGATCAGGTCCTTTATTGTTCACAGATGGTGAAGCCAATCTTTTTAACTATTGAAAACTATATCACTTACTGATGTTGTTATAAAGTCCCTATTTCCTGAGATTGAATCAACAGATATCTGCAGGTGGTTTCTACCACATGGTAAAGTAACATGAAAATGGTATTAAATTTAAAAAAAAAAAAATCCAAGTTCAAATTTCAGTTTAACATATCATTATCATAATTCAGTATAAGCTTGAGCTATCTCATAACTGAAAGAGACTAGCAATCAGTAAATTTGATTGAAATCAAAGGGAGAACTCAATCTTCAACTAAAACTATAATTTGTTTTTCAGAAAACCGCTCATACCTAGTTTATTACAAGTGATTTGTGGGGCATCACAAGCCGGAAAGAATACTAAACTGGCACTAAATTTTCTCTGCTTGACTAATATGTTCCATCTGTTCTGGAAGGTTATTTACATTCCTCGTGTTCCACCAAAATCTGCCATGATCAGTAGGCTTTCCTTCATTTTCCTGGACATCAGAATCCTTTCTCTCCGACTGGGCTTCCTTTGTTTCAGATGAACCAGGATTCTCTGTCAAGAATTGTTCCCAGAATACATCATTAACACCAGTTGCCACAGTCGTATTTCCCACATGTTCTTGTGACGCAATTGGCTCAGGAGCAGCAGTTGCAGCAGGCTCAGAGTTCATGTCGATTCCTGATGACTTAGACGGATCTTCAACATCAAGTTGGACTGAAGATACCATTGGACTATCATCACAACTCGTAGATTCATCAAATTCCATGCTCGCACTACTTTGAATAAAGGTGTCACCACCATCATGTGCGATATTCTCCCAAAAGACCAGAGACGATTCCAACTGATCCAATAGCTCCATGTTTATCGTAAAAGGGCAGCTATTCTCTGAATTCTCTCTGGGTAGCATTTGGGAAACTCTCATCGCATCCTCAGTGCAAGCTTCATCACAGAAGTAACCACTTCTAGGTAACCTTCGTTTTCTCTCCAGGGTTTCTGACAGCGGCAAAAGATCTAAGGCAATCCCAGGTTTCTGCAACACTCGAGAGATAGAAGAGACCATCTGTTGCTGTTTCTGTTCCAGCTGTGACAACCGCTCTTTGGAGCATTGCATTTGTACCTCGTATACTTGCCACTCTTCTTCATGTCTCTGTAACTCTAGACGAATACGTTCTTTCTCCTGTTTAAGCCTCTCTATTTCATCTTTTAAATTCTGCCTTTCTGAATCAGTTAATGATGATGCTCCATGTACTTGTCCTTGAAGATTCTGTAAAGAATGGCTATGAACAGGCTTTCGTCTATGGATATTCTTCAAGAGTTGCGGTTGACCTCTAACAAAATCATCATTGGCAAATTCCCATTGTTCTGGGTCAACTTTTCTAAAACCCTGTTCAAATCCAAATCATAACTCAGTTCAAGCAATCAAAATCAGAAGGGGAAAATTAAGGGAAATGAATTGTCAGATTATATGTGCTTACATATGTGTTGAGCTGCCGAATGAAACTAGAGAAGTTATTATGCTTGAAGAATCTTGGGAGCAAATCCCTTGAAAATTCTGGTGGATTCCATACAACGAAACTTCTATTATTGGCACTCCAGGAAACAACTGAATCTGTGGAAGGATCATCTACCATCTCATAAGTCTTCATAAGGAAAGGAGGCAGGGAACTCGAACTGCCTTGTCCTTCATCCATCATGGAAACACCAATTCCAGCCACGCTTCCCAAATCCCAAATTTCAAAACCCAAAATTCCAGATTCCGAAAATCTCAGAAGAATTGAATCAATCCTCCATCGATCCCAGACAATCCCCGAAACCATGTCCTTCTCTCTCAAAATCCATTTTTATATTCACAAAAACCATTCCACAAACCCTTTCAATCTATTGGGAATTCTGAAATTCAATCCAATAAATCCTCGTACATACCTCAATTTGGACAAAGACTTACACCTCTATCTGAAACATGTTCTGAAGAAAATGCTAAAACCCCAAACCAAAAGCCGAACCAGCCTCGCCTCTGTTTCTGCCTAAAGCAGCAAAGCCAACCAAATCATTGGAAACACAAGCAGAGGAAAAAGTCGTCTGGTCCTTTATTACCTCTAAATATCCAAATGAACAAAGTTCATATCTTCTGTCAAAAGTCGTCTGCTCTTTGAAAAACAAAATGAAAGCTTACGGGCAAAGAAACAATAATTGGATAATTAAATCCAATTTGAAAAAAAGGAGATTTTTTGATCGATCTTTGCACCTCGGAGAAAAGTACACAGAGACAGAGAGAGAGCTTTGAAGTTGCAGAAGGGGTTTCCTTTGGCTTCTGCTTGCTACAATTATTGGGATCCTCCTCGTTTGAACCGCGCAGGAATTTTCTGTCTAGACTTAATTTGGAGAAATAATCAAATAATAAGTGCAATATTCTAAAGCTTTTTGACTCCTTGCCCGTGGAACTTTTTTTTAGACCCTGAAAATGTTTTAAATTAAAGAAAATTGTCTTTTCTTTCTTTAATATTTGTTAATTATGATAAATTAGTTTTTCTTACTTTAATTTTATTAATTTAATTTTTTAATATTTTAAAATCATCATAAATTCATTATTTATATTTTAAGTATATTAATTTTTTTTTTATAATAGAAAACGCTAACATAACTGAATAATGAATACAATAATAGCTTTCCTCTTCTGTTGTCACTTTATTATTTTGAAAAACATTGATTTTTTTTTATTTCTTATTCTTCTTATATTTATATATATTATCATAGAAAACTTTTCTTTTTGGCTAACATAACTTGTGGAAACTATGAGAGTATTTAAGTATTCTTTGTGTTTAGATTAATCAAAAAACATATATCATATAATTGTCGATACAAAAGAATAAAAATAGGAGAAAAGTTTTAAAATCTACTACATAATCAAATTTTTAATAGTAATAAAAAAGATTTCTGTTTCGAAAGTGAAGAAGTAAAGAGATTTTCTTATGTACATAGACATACTAATAGAAAGATGATTCTATTATATATTTTAGCATTTATTTATTTTTTTAAAATCTCAAATTTGTATAAATTTATTGACAAATAGAAGTAGGAGTGATTTAGTTGGTGAGATTATTTATAATCACGTACCTTATCCTTTACTGAAATAGGCACTTTTGACTGAGGATCCATAACATAACAGAACATACAGATAACGCGTAGGCTTTGTCCCTATCCTTGTTGATTGGAAGTCTGGATTGTTTGCGTACGTGGCCTCAATCTCTATGGTTGGAATGATGACAGATATCACATAATTATAATATATAGGATGACTTGGATATCTCTCATTGTTTTAGTAAAACTAACAGTCTCTTTCACGAAGAAGCTTACTTGTACAGATCCAAAGTGCAGATAACAACAAAGGAAAATACCCTCGGCTCTGATAATGGGGGAAAAAAACATCATATCTATTGTCTAATATGTCAAAAAAATTTACATTCTTTTCCATCACAAATAATCTTTTAAGACGACGAAAATAACTGTTAAAGAAGTTGGGCAGAATCAAGTCTTTTCCAACTAAAGTTTAAAACCAAAACTCATTTGGAGATCTTCCATGCAAAGGCATTATAGTTTTCTGGTCAAGAATGCTAACTAGTCATTGTTACCAGTTTAGTCCCATGAACCGTCTTCTCTACGCACAACCACAAGACCTGTTCCAAAATTATAGGTAACCATCATCCCTACTTTCACCATTGTTATGATTGCAAGACCTTTAACCTGGCTTAGGATAGCATCGGGAATTGACTTCTCTGGCTTCAAAGAACCTATCTGCAAAAATGGAATTTGTTGAAATATATATATATATAACTCAAAATATTGTGGGAATTTTTGCAACGAGGATACATTGATGCCATCACAACCACCAAAATAATAAAATAAATTTCAACATGATATCAGAAATTATTCACTCTTTTATAATATAATTGAGGCCTCTTACCAGTGTGAGTTTTATCACCATGCCTCAATAGATTTAAACTAAAGAAATATGTCCCGGTCAAACAAACTACTGCTCTATCGCCAAGCCATTATTGTCGAGATAAACAAACTGCTTTAAACTTGACTTCTTACCTTTTTATAAGCCTTAATCGTGTTAGTTGCCTTGTAAATTTCATATTCCATGCATTGACCCCAAGGAAAGTTAATCCATGATCTCAAAGTGCTCAGGTCTGTAAGGTCATGGGTTGGCAATTGAGCGGCATTACTTACTTTATCCATCAAATAAGGTTGAACAGACTCAAGCTTGACACAGCAAACATCACATGCTTGTTGGGGATCAGAGACACGAAATTTTACTGGCAACAAGCTCCGCCCTTTGGGGCACTCACCACAAAATATTCCTCCACAAAACCGGCAGTGATGCCGGGAACACATAATGGGATGAAACCTCACCCCACAAAGCGTACAAGAAGAAGCAGTACTATCAGCCAACAATTTTGGAGGCTCAGTTTCAAGCAGTTCCCTCACATATTCAAAGTTGGTTTCTGTGAGGGTCTGTGCCATCTCCCTCCAAGCTGATTCGAGTACACGGCTTGATGGCCATGAAAAATTACTATTAACATCTCCCGAAGCAAAAGAAGTCACTTTTCCCCGGGCTGCAAGTAACATTTCTACTAGCACATCCCACATGGTCAATTCCTTTTCTTCTCCAAGATATTGATTCCATCCCATATCACCTTCGGGGAAAAAGCCACCATTTGAGCGAAAACCTCTGTCCCACTCTTCATGATCATCTCCCAACATAGGTGGAACAGAAACCGGTATCCAACTCCAGTATCTTCATGTAACGGAGAATCATAATAAAAGTACTTTCCTCGCTACTGAAGTCCATCTTTTGTCTCCATCTTCTCTTTATTCTTTTCCAATATTTCTTCATGTAATTCAGGATATAATGGGAATGTATTCATATCAAAGCCTCCAAGGTTTGTAGTGGACAATGAATCGTAGTTCTCTATGGCCACATTCCTTCTCGGATTACCATTCCTCTCATTGCCCTGTCAGCGGAATTAAAGCATAAGCACAATAATCATAAAAGAGATAGAGCACCAAACTACAAATAGTTAAAAAGTGCTACATTTTTTCTTCGGATGCTTCTAAGTTAATGCTCTTTATTCGAAAATAGATTCACCCGTATTTTCCCTATTGCCCTTTCAGTTTAATTGCAACACCCCCAGCCCAAATCATAAATCACTCTAAATCCAACAGACCCAGAATCAAATTCCAAAAAAGCACACAACCGTGCAACCAAAAATAAACACAAAAGAAAAAAAGAGAAAATTTTTCCAGTTAACCATATAAGAAATGCAGACACATAGAAAATGGAGGTGAAGAAGAAAAATTACCAGAGGAGAATTGGGGTGAAATTAAAAATCCTTGTGGATAAATTCTCAACTTGATTCTTAGAACCCGAATTTCTTCCCTCCATCGGTACAGCTGAAACGTACCTCGATCAGGCATATACTTCTACACAATTGGTGAATATATATCTTCAGCGCCCCCTCCCCTCCAAAAAAATACAAAGCGAAAGAACCAAAATCTACAATTTCTATTCAATTAACGCGCAAAAGAACTAAAATTTCTAAATAAAATTGGTTTATGTCTGTCTCAGAATACGATTTGGAGCTTCAATGGCGCGTTCTCGTGTTCAAATCATCCAGGGTGTACGTACGTCTCCCTCCCTTACGTACAGACTCTGAACTTCCCTGAATTGCTGGACTCTTTTTTTTCCCTTACTAATTTAATTAATTACTTTATTTTCTTGTACCTTTTATGTCCTTTTACAACCACATCTACATCTAGTACACAAAACGTGGTAGGAAAACCCAAAACTATGTCGTTGTGACGGATCCGAGTTTATATTGAATTCTGTCGTTTCACGTGTTGACGTTTCATTACCAATTTAGCGTTCTTGTCGTTTTCCTTTCTCCTGCTCGAAGGCCATTTTCAATGTGCGCGCGTCAAATAAATCAGCTTGCCATCTGCAGATCTTTACCAAGTTCAAAGTTTCTGCACCAGATCAACGTTTCTTGCATCCAGACTCCTTCCAGCAGGAAAGCTTTCGCTTCTGCAGCTCCAATTCCCATTTCAGAAATAAAGAGCTCTAGATATAAAGCTTGAAGCTCCAAGCTCAAAGCTCAAAGCTTGAGACCCATGGCCTTCTCTCTCTTCAAATCCAAGCCATCGGTCTTGGTGCCCATGGTCTTCCTCCTTCTTTTTGGCTCTCTCTGCCAATCCTCTCATGGGTTTCCCAGATATGACCCTGAGGATAGTTCCAATCGGAGGCTATTTGGTTCGAGGGGCAAACAGCTCCCCAACTGCCGAGAACTGGTGTCGCAGAACCAGTGCTCGCAGAGCTCGAAGTGCAGGTGGTGTAGGAGCGAAGATTTAGATGACATGTGCTTCGATAAAGCAGAGGCTTGGAGGTTGCCTCAGCAGGTTTTCTCTTGTGGTTGATCTGGTGAGGATTTGTTCTCTTTGGCTCTTTCAGAACTGGGATCTGTGCTGTCGATATTGTGCAATTTGTGGGGTTACTTAGGAAGTTTTATTTCCCACTCTTTGCTGTGTATGAAGTGATAGAGGTTTTGGTTGTTGTTGTTGTGCAATGATTTAATCATTCATTTGAGTTTATTTATGATACGGTTTGTGATTAGAATTGCGGAGATAGATTGGAAATGATTACCACTCGATCTTATGCTTCATTGATTGTTGCTAAAAAAGTATATAGCCAAAATAGTTAATTCTGGGAAGCTGACCATGGAAAAGTTTAAACTTGGATGTTCTTTTAGAAATTGTAAAGTTAATTAATTACTAATGAAATAACCCCTTCCCACTGCCTCCAAGACTAGTTTAACTAAAAAAGCTGAGGTGCCAAGCCTATTGGGAACTGGGTATGGTGGAATTAGTGGGTAGCATATGTCTCATTGTATAGATTACTGAGCCTGTTGGTGTTCATAAAATTTTGATGTCATCGGAAGCCATACTGATAGAAGTTCAGATAATGTTGATATTTTGGTGAGGAAAGAAGATTCACGTAATTCATGTACCTTCTTTATTTTATTTTATTTTTTCCATTTCGTCTGTATACTCGGTGATGAAATTGTTTATATGTTCTAGTTTTAATGGAACTCTGGGAGAGGTTGTGGTAGTGGTCAGAAGAATGGTTTAAAGTACATAGCTGACAATTTGAGATTTACCCTGAACTTGTGTGCTTTTTGTTCTATATCTGCATGATATGTTACAAGATCTGAAGATCAGAATTGAGCTATGAAGATAACATTAGAATAACATGCAGAAGTGGTTTTTAAAAGGAAAATCCAAAGCTTTTAGGTTCGTGTGTGAGTCGACAATGGCTCATCACAGCCTCCAGAACCATGTTTCTTGTTGACAATAAACAAAGTAACATCTCCTCCATTGATGTAATTCTTGAATTTGCATCTCGCCACCAGTCAGATAATTAAGAATCTTCCAAATGGTCCAAAACTTCAGTTCACCCTAGCCCGTGTAATATATAGCTATTCCCATTGCCACTGGTGTGTTTTGTGCCTGATTCTTACCAAGGAATCTGCTGTCGCATTTGTTCGTTTCATTTTTAGGAGTTTGGTAGTTGGTAGTTCATTCCATTTCTTAACAATATTAAATTGCTATCACTAGTAGCAACCCTCTCGTGTCTATCAAATTTTTTTCTAGAAATGATTGTTGCACTTTACCTCGTTCGAACACGGCCCAGTTTGGCAGTATCCTAGCCAGATGAGCAATGATAAAGTGTGAAGATATTACACTCATTGGGGGGATTTACGGATACTCATTGAGAGAGAATTCAAATCATGACAGGAGTACAGCGTCTAAACATCTCTACCAGAGATACCTTCACAATTACCTGGTCATTTGTGCTTCATTGAGTGGTGAGGGCATTTTTATTATTTTCCGTAAATTGCAGGCCTTGCTTTCAAGTTCAAGCGCTATAACCATATATATATATATATATATATATATATATATATATAAGAAAGGAAATGGAATTGGCTGCTAACTAGATGCTGGTGATTGTTTAAACTCATCACTTTGTTTTCTTAGGCTATATGAAACTGCGAAGTTGATAGAATCCATTAATCAGAAAACATGACGGCTTTTATCTTCTAATCTTGCTTTTTGTACTATTAATTAATACTCGAAGCTGTGATATTTCTTCCCAAGAGGTCGCTCATCACTTCATGGAAAGGATTATGGCTAAGTTCCACAAAAAATAGCTCATTCAGTTAGATATGTCACTTAAACTGAAATATCAATTCTCTGGCCAAGGGAAATGGCCGAAACTAGGAAAGTCTCAGTTCAAAGTTTTAAACTTACAGAGATTAAAAAATAAAGAACAAATTAAAGAAAAGTGACATTTCGAGGTTCCAAAACTTCAGCAAGGTAGTGCTTCACAGCATCCCTCGTATCATCGTAGCAATCAGCTACCTCAAAAAACCTTATCAGCTTCCTTAGCTCTTTGTCACCAAGATCATCAATAAATGGTGGGATCGGAATAGCATTATCGGGTTGGTATTCATAGCAATTCGGGTTATCATCCACAATCACTACCCGTTTCAAATCCCGACCCAGCTCCGACAAATCCTTCACGAACTTCCCATCCACTTCTCTGCACGAATCCCGATAGAGCCGGAACGAGATGAGCCTTTTCCGGTCAAGCTGGTCCAGCAACACCGATGCATACTCCTTAAGTGCCGCCGTGAACACTACCACCTCGAACTTCGCAGCCAGCGATTCCAGCAATTCGTCGACTCCCGGTCGCTTCAACACGTAGAAATTCATTATCTGGCCGTCGATTATCGGCCGGATGACGAAATCAAACCGTTCCGGTGGTGGGTCTGCCGTGGAGTGGACCAGGGTCTCGTCGAGATCGAGAAAGATGGTTCTTTTTTTAGGAGAAATCAATGGGGGAAGAGGGTTTGGGAAGAAAAGGGTTCTGCAAATGTCGTTTAGGGAATCTTGGAATTGCTCCGGTTCTTCTTCGTAATGAGCTTTCTTCTTGAGGACCTTGTAGCCTTTGTGGCGATTGGGAGTGCCGAGTCGAGTCAATTTGGACAAGAGTTTCGAGAGACGGCGCTGGATGGAGGCTATGACCGCGGTAGAGGCTGCCACCACATGTTTTATCGGAGATTTCCGCCGAGGACGGCAGCTGATACGGCGACCTTTGATGGATTTTATTGGGGTTCTCTTGTTTTTGGACACCATTGCCGGATTTTTGGAGATCTTAGAAAGAAAGTATAGAGAACAGAGAAAAGCGGGGGTGGAGGTGGCTGTAGGGGCCGGCTGCAATTTAAATCTTGGTTCGGTAAAACGGTTACGGGTAGGCTCGGGGCCGAAGCTGGATTCTTGGGATACAGTTTAGTGTCTAGCTTATTATGGTTTAGTTTTCTCCGCCAAAACGCTAAAATTAGGATGCTTAATCACCAAAATTTAAACTAAAAAAATAAAATTGGCATTAGCTTTAGTTGCAAGGAAATTTCACAATTATCTTAGTTTTTCTCCAGTGTTCCAACTTGTCAAGGATAAGGTGATTAGTATAGCAAAGCAATAACATTATTTGGAACAAGAACAATATCTAAAATTTTAAACTTAAAATTTAATCTGGTATCACTAAATTAGTTTCTCTGATGGGATTTAGTTCAAGTGGCAATATCACCCATGTATGCTAACAAGAATTAGAGAACTGCTCTTAAATATAAATAAGTCAACTTGTAGTAGGTCAGGTCCATTGATGGAAAAGTCTCACACTAGCTAGCTAGTACTAGTAATTGGATGGAATTAATTGAACCAACAACTATATAATTAACATTAATGCCCAATTTGGCAACAAAGTGACTAGTCCATAGGAAAAGACGACACTTAGATTAGGGATAGAAATTTTGAATTGAGTTTATTTGATGTGTGATATTATTGCATTGCTTCAGCACGTGTTTTCGGAACACAAAAGAGTTGCAAGTTAGGTAAAGTCTCATTGAAATGCAAAATTAAGTTTCAATTGTCCCTTTACACCTCTCTATTAGATATTGGCACCAAGCATGACAGAAATGTTCTTTTTGACTCAACAACCTTATTAAAGGTAATGTGAACTGAATCACAGAGAAGATGTAATCCCCAGGGTCTTCTACTTCTACTACATGCACATCCATCATTTTGTAGCTCTCTGTTAAGCTATAAATAGACCACTTCCGCTAAATGGAAGTTTAAGAAAATGCTGCATTTCTCAAAATGCCTCACGGATATATGTATAAAAATCTTAATTGTTATTCCTGATCAAAAAAATAAAAAAACTTAACTGTTATTCAATTTGTTTATTGAAAATATGATATGGCATCGGCATTCATGCTCCTGTCTGTATTTCCGGTTGGTAGTTGGAGCAGCCTTCAATGCTTTCTCAGCTCATAAGCTCCAAACATGTTAATAATTAGGATACTTGTTCCACCTATTGTTATGTTCCATTAAATTTTTGATTGATTCAAAAAAAATATTTTTTTAATATTTAATCGTATTTAAGATATTATTTTTAATTTTTAACGCCCATAAAAAACGATAAAATAGTGACAATAGAACCCCAAATAAAATACCATATTTCTTCTCAATGTTTCAATTGTATCTCCTATGAAAAAGATTAATTTTTCTAAAAAACTATAAATTATAAAAAAGAAGAAAGGCCCTGTTTGCCTGTTTTGTCGATAAGAACAAAGGCGGCTGTTTGGTCCATCTCCTTTACGATGTCAAGAAAAGTCCAAACTCATTTTTTCTTAGAAAATGCTACATGTAACGGAAGTAGTCATTTCTGGCGATGAAATTATAAATAGAAAAATAAAACAGACAAAATACAAAAAAAATGAAAAAGATTCTTAAAAAATACAAAATATATAGCACAACGGGACAACTTCTTTCTCGTAAGTCTACTATAAATTGGCGTGGCTTCCTGGGTTATCGATCACACGGAGTGAAGTGACGAGAACAGAGCAACCTATTATCTTTCTACAACTTGGTCCACATTTCTCCACTCTTGCCTTGTTCTCTGTCGGTGATGGCGGCGAATTCATCAAGTAACGGAACCAATGATGTTGCCGTGAACATAAACGACGATCTGAATCGCTGTGCCTCCAAAAACGAAGACTCAGACATCTATCTAACTGTGCCTTTCTTGCAGAAGGTAACTCCCAAGATTCCATCCATCTTTATATGCTTCATCTTTCCTCAAAACCCGTTTGGATATTTTAGATTCCAAGTTCCTAGATTCATGTGGGTAAGCTTTAAAAATGGTCTTCTCAGCTAAAGTTTAAAACTTTGCTCGTTTCTCAATTGTTTTCAGTTTCTCTCTGTTTCAACTTTCAAGTTTGTTCGTGGAATCCTGCAGAATCATTAAAAGTTTCAATTTTTCTTTCCGTTGGTTAATACACAGTTGGTAGCAGAGTTGGTGGGCACATACTTCTTGATATTTGCAGGTTGTGGTTCAGTTGTCGTGAACAAGGGATATGCTAATGTGGTGACGCTTCCAGGGATAGCAATAGTTTGGGGCCTGGTTGTGATGGTGCTTGTTTACTCTGTTGGTCATATATCTGGTGCCCATTTTAACCCTGCTGTCACCCTTGCTTTTGCTTCCACCAGGAGGTTCCCGTTCAAACAGGTAAACTAAACCAAACAGAGCCAGCCAATTTGTTAAGCTAAGCAACACTGGAAAATGTTGCCATTTCGTCAAATATTGTCTCACTTTCCCTAATAATACATTGCCCCATAAGTAGGATAGTTTTCGGATGCTTATTTAAAGCCAACCTTTCTGGAAACATTTTTTAACGTCTTTCCTTTGGCCTTTTCACACGTAACTCATTACCATATAAAACATGCTCCGTGATAATATGCTTAGAAAAGTGTGGAATTAAAAAAAAAAGGTTTTTCCTTAATGCAATTGTCTTAATTATGATTGGATGGTGATATAATTGGCCTCTGTTTTATTTTATAGGTCCCAGCTTATATAGCAGCTCAGGTTCTGGGATCCACACTAGCAAGTGGAACTCTCAGATTGCTATTTACTGGCAGCCACAACTTCTTTACAGGAACTCTTCCAACTGGCTCTAATTTGCAATCTTTTGTGATTGAATTCGTCATCACTTTCTACCTTATGTTTGTAATTTCTGGCGTTGCCACTGATAACAGAGCTGTAAGATCTATTATTCCTCCGGAATCAAATCTATTTCTCTTGTTTGTTTCGTATTTAAATTTGTTTATGATTAAGTAACACTATTCACATAACTGTGCATTAACACTTACGAGGAAAACGATTCCACGTAAATTTTCTCATTAAACTCACGGGGTCTTTTAACGGTTGTGTCGGAATTTTCAAACTAGTATTAGTCATCGTTTCGTAATTAGTTACCTAGCCAATGGGATTGGAAGATTACCGAGACAATCACTTTGGCCTTGGTATTATAGATTGCTGTCAAATTGACTAAATATATTTATGTGTTTTGAATCACTTGGAGGGATGCTAAAAGATTACATCACAGGCACAAATCGTGCCGTATCAAAATCAAAATCTGTATTTGAATATTCATATTCTGAAGGTTTTATTTTATATAGTTTTCAATTTTGGCAGATTGGTGAGCTAGCTGGTCTTGCAGTCGGGTCTACGGTGCTATTGAACGTGATGTTTGCCGCGTATTAGCTTATCTCGAATCTATTTTCAATTTATAGAATAATGAAAAGCTTACGTTATTTGATCAAAGAAGTCTGTCTCATTTTTTAATTGACAGGCCAATCTCGGGAGCATCAATGAACCCAGCAAGAAGCTTAGGCCCTGCAATAGTGTCACATGAGTATAGAGGAATATGGATATACATGGTGTCAACAATTCTAGGCGCCGTGGCCGGCGCCTGGGTTTATAACATCATTAGGTACACCGACAAGCCATTGCGTGAGATCACAAAGAGCGCATCGTTCCTTAAAGGAGCCGGCAACTGATTGCTCAAGACAAGACATTGATTTTGCCAAGTCATCTTCATATTCTTATTCGTGTTCTTGCTTTGAGGAGTATCGTGTCACATGTATAGTATAGTGTGATATAATAACCTTGCCATAGAAATGGAAAGTATAGTTTCTTGTCTTCTATGATTTTGTGAAAACTCTTTATGCGAAGAATTCAAGGAATTAAGAGATGGGATAAGTAATTAAAAGGTTCTTTCAGAATCACATGAATGTTGTCCGTTAATTGCATTCTACATAAACCACCACACGGTTATTCGTTCCACATTCGGAAGTTATCTCCGAAACTGTAGACAAGGAGGCAAAAGTTAGATTCAGGTGTTCAAATTCAACATGTGGTTTTGGTAAAAAAATTAAGTCTCAAAAATGTACTAAGGCCACAGATTTAGAAGACATTTATAAAAATTTACTAACAAAACCTTTACATTAATAATGGAACTTAAACCCAATTCTTTTACCTACAATTTGTCACTGATCAAACCAAAGCTTAGCTATATTTTTCTTCTTTCACCATTCACGAACAGATTAATTAAAAATTTATTCAAGACATTTGTATTATACATGGCTTGCAATTAAACATGTATATGGTGATAGGAAAGGAATTCAAAATACAGTTAGGATCCTTAACTACATGATTCTACGTGTCAGAACATGCTACATTTAACAATGAAACATAAAATCTTACCGCCACCATTGTCACGAAGCCTGGTCAACTTTGTGCTTGAAGGTTATTTTTTGGAGTACTGCAAGCAGGACCACCCCTTTGGTTTGTTCTTGGAATAATTATAGGTCTACAACAGACTAGAGCAAAGAGTAACTCCATAATGAAAACTGACATTGTGATCCATATAAATATGGTTTTCTTCCAATACCATATGAGCCTCTTAGAAAAGGGAAGTTCTGACTCAAGAACTAGTGATGCATCATATATCTCAGGAAGACCAGCTCCTTGTCGGTATTCTGCCCGATGCTCAAGTGTCACTTTTAAACATGAAGTGGGCACATCTCGTTCCATGAAACCTCTCATCTTGACATACAGAGTCTGGGTTTCTGATACGTAGCCCGTAATAAGTGGAGCAGTCTTAAGAAAAGTCAAGAGCAGGCGGATAGGCTCACTTCTGAATTTTAACATGCACGGCTGGCTCAACTTGGCAATGGTTTTACCATTAGAAGATAGGAAATCTACCCCGACCTTTAAAAGAAACTAAGTCAGAAGAATTCCAAAAGTAAGCAACCAAAAATATGACTTGTAATCACCATCATCAGTTCCAATTGCCTAAGTAGAATACAGAGAAACAATAGTAAGCAAATGGCCTAAAAGTTAAACAATATGTCAATGAGTGACTTGACCTAAAAGTTAATATAGTTACTAAATGGCCGTGAATTGTTGTTGTTGTTGTTGTTTTTTTTTTTATCAATTATCAATCTAACACAACCCTTCGCGTGAAAGAACACTTGGTTTGTCCAACCAAAAGAAAATGGAATACTGGCTTGGGATGTAGAAGAAGATTGCGCTCACAAGTCACTAAGTCTTCTTATGCTAAAATTTAATTATTAGACTAGGATACCAATGACTGGGCTCTAACCCCAGTTGAACTCCCCCAATTGAGTTCAATGACTTAACTCCTTCCAGTGGTCATAAAAGCTTTTAAACTCCTTCAAAAATGAAAGTCGATCTTAAAATTCTTAAACAGTGTCTGAAGCTTTCTTCTAATCACCTGGCAAACCTAACAGGATGAATTCGATGATGTAAGCATAACAACAGACAATTTTCAGCAGCAAAGCAACACCATATCACTTCATACAAATTACTTTCTTGTTATATTTACATGTACCAGTTTGTTTCTTTTCCAAGGCCAACCTTTCCCTTCTAATTTGTAACACATTTTACAACAAAATTACAACTACAAACTGCGCTTTATCATCATTGAAGCACTTCAATGAATCAAAAAGAGAATGTTTTTAGTTAAAAGTATATAAAGCCAACTGCTCCTTTTTAATTTTAATTATGACTTTTAGGCAACGAAAGTATGTAACCAGGGCAGCTCAATGTACAACATTTCAAAAGAAATGATTTAACCATATGCGTTTAAGCTCAGGCAAGATATGGGGAAAAAAACTTCAGAAAGATTATGTAGATAAAAAATTTCAGAGTTCATAAAAAAAGTTTGTTTAGAATGAAATAAATTAGATATTACCTGGAAGATCCCAAGATTTCTGTTGTATTCTGATTCTGGCACTACTAATGAAACAGTGACCTGCAGTTTGCTTCTGGTAGGTATAACCCGTGCACCTGTCACCTTGTTAACTCCAATACCATTCTCAAAATCTTCCGCACCACCAACCCCACACGATATTACTGGAACATATGCAACAGGACTCTGCTTTGTATAGTCAAAATTCAAAATATCTTTCTTTTGCATTGGCTTTTCAGTTAAGTACTTGATCATAAACCCACTAATTATAATTGATAAAACCATAAGACTGCATAAAGTCAAACAAACATAGATAGACCACAAGAAGCCCCATCCCCACCTTAAGACAACTTTCCAAATTGATTTGTGCTCCCTCAACCACCTACGCGTTGATGGACTAATGAACCCATACGCGAAATCCCACATTCGAGACAGTATCCATATTAAAAATCCAATGCCTCTCCTATATGTACGATATGGGTCGATAAAAAACATGCAAGGATGGTAAATGAACTTCATTTGGGAAGTTATGAACATAATGAATAAATTAATTTGAAACCCAATTGCCTTGATCACTAATCCTGCTACTGTTTCAAGCAAATTCGGAGACGAATCACCGGGCTCAACTGACAAATCAGCTGAATCACCAGCTGCTTCATCATTTGCAGCAGTAGTTATGGTTGATTCCTCATTGTTCGCCTCCCTCGCAGCATTTGGAGCTGGAAAAGAGCTCACTTGTGGTTGATTTGAATCTGATTGCTCATCCCCTTTTTCGTTTTCCGTGAAATTTCTATGGGTTCTATTCCTTTGCTGCTGTCTCAACCTGGTTCTCGCATCATCGAACAAATCACTCTCGGAACCGATAGAAGAAGAATCATAGCTCATACCGGTCGAACCACGACGAAATTGACGGCGCCATAATGAGGTCGCTGGTGACGATATTGTTAAGGGAGGATGGGGGCGGGAATTTTGAGATTCGCCTAAGACAGCTTCGGGGTTACAGAAAGTGGTGGTGGTGGTGGCCGAGCCAGATGGTTCCGATTGGTCGTCACCGGTGCAATCGTGGAAAGGGAAATCGTTAAGTGCATCGAAAAAGACGGTGTCGTCTTCATTGCTTGATTTTGGCGGGTCCATAGATGACGGGGAAGAGATTGAGCTTTGGATAGGATTGGTTAATTTTGAAGCCAGAAAACGAGGGAATTAGCGAAAATTTTAAAAAGTAAAACAAAAAATAAAAATGTCCGGAAACTTATTTCACATCTGTTTCGGCATGTTTTGATAAATTTTAGAAAAAAATAAAAATAAAAATCAATGGATTAAAATTAATTTTGCTCCAGGTAAAGAAATAATTGGTGTTTGGCGAAATTTTATCAGTGGTATTTACTGTTACTATGTAAATCATAATTCAAATACTTTGTAATCTCATGAGGAGCTTGCATATATTATAATCTTGGTTTAATCTTCTTCCTTTTTTTTTTTTTTTTTCCCAAAATGTTGACTATATTTAGCTTTTCATGGAGAAGGACGGGTGTCTCTTTGTTTGGTGTGAGAAAAGAAATTCCCTTTTAGCCTCCTAGCCCGACTTGTTATACCCAAAAAAAAACTGGCCCGTATATCCAGTCTGGATCGCCAGTTCAAAATATCGACTTTCATGACCCGCTCTGCGTTTTTCGTTGGTTGATCCGATTATGGCATCTATTTCAAGGTTCAGCATATTATTTTTTGTATTTAATAGACCTTTTTTGTTACCGTGTTCAGCTCAACTAGCAGAGTTCTCAAGAAACCTCAAAGGAAAGTCGGTCGACAATGTCAGGCATGGAGAGGCTTCAGCGAATGTTCGCCGGTGCCGGAGGATCGTTAGGGCACCCACCCCCTGATTCGCCCACTCTTGATTCCTCGGAGCAAGTCTATATATCATCCCTTGCCCTCCTCAAGATGCTTAAACACGGTAAGATAAAAGCTTCTTTTGAAAAATATTGTCCCTTTACTCCCACTCGGTTGTAAATTGCATCCCCCGTGATTTTGATTAAACTTTCTTTTTTTTTAAATTGGGAATTCGTTTTTGAATTGTAATTTTGGTATTTGGATCTCTTCTGTAGGAAGAGCTGGGGTTCCAATGGAGGTTATGGGTTTGATGCTGGGAGAATTTGTCGACGAGTACACTGTCCGTGTTGTTGATGTTTTTGCTATGCCACAGAGTGGTACTGGTGTTAGCGTTGAAGCTGTGGATCATGTTTTCCAGACTAATATGCTGGATATGTTGAAACAGACTGGAAGGTAGGTCTTTCTCTCTGTTTACTTTATCACGATAGACCTGCATGCAAAACTAATACTTTCTGAATTTATTAGTTGTTTTACTGCATGAAGCTTTCATTTTGTTGGGGCAAAGACATGTTCTCATATTTTTTATGGACTAATTGTAAGCTTAAACAGTTTGAAAGAAAAGGATAACTATTGGGCCATCTTAATTAACAAGAAGTGCACATTTTTGGCGGTCTATACATGCTTATTATAAGTTTTCAGTTTTCCCTGACATTTTCATCTTGCTAATGATAGAATGACTATATGTGAGCAGTGTCATTCAAGTCATTTTGCAAATCTTGGTTAATTTCTGATTTCGGGTGATGGATTTGATGCATTTTGATTCTGTCGTTTGCATTTAGTTGGGTAAATGGTCAGTTTAGTTATGCTAACTTGCATTGCAGACCGGAGATGGTTGTGGGCTGGTATCATTCACATCCCGGGTTTGGCTGTTGGCTGTCTGGTGTGGACATTAACACTCAGCAGGTTGATCTTTTTGCTCTGTTATGTTTTAGTTATTTCTGGTTGAGCATTAACAATTGTTTTATTAATCTTGATGCATGTGACTTTGTATATTGTTTCTTATCTACTTAACCAAAGATGGTTCATGCACGGGGTTCCAGTTAGTACTTATTTGAATTACTTTGCTAGTCTATAACGTTAGTGGATTAAGGATAATTGTTATTCGTTATGTTAACTATGAACTATGTTTGTGCTTAGACAACCCAACAAAAAATGGATGTTTTTCTTATATTATCAGATTTTATGAATCAATTGATCTATATAAATGATTCTCGTTGCGTTCCATTTTCTTCAAGCTTGCTTGCCATTTTTTTAGACGATAATTTGGGAGTCTGGTACTATACAAAACAGATAGTATTTCCCCCACTTCTCTCCCAAAAATTAAAATAAAATAATAACTTAAGTTAGTGTTCAACTTGGTCAACTACTTATGCTAGTACACAATTTTTAGCGATTTCTAGTTTAATCCTATTGCTAGTCTCAATTGATTGGATTTCTAATTTAGCTTGTGTCAATCAATGGCATTTTGTTGGCAAAGCGGATGCATGTCCTGCATGCATAATTTGCCGGTGATATGTAAGGGATGTTGACAGGGCAAGTATTAATGATGCTTTGCTGTTTTCAGATGACAGATACATCACCTAAAAACATAGCAATTCTGAAGTCGTAAAGACAGTCATATGATCTCTATATTGTAGTATCTGCTCTCTATTTGCTAACTGCTGCTGATTAACACATGTAAGTTGCTCATGTATTTTAATTTATGCAGAGTTTTGAGGCTTTGAATCAACGAGCTGTGGCTGTGGTTGTAGATCCAATACAAAGTGTTAAAGGCAAGGTGGTGATTGATGCCTTCCGTTTGATCAATCCACAGACCATGATGCTTGGTCAAGAACCAAGACAAACAACATCTAATCTGGGGCATCTGAATAAACCATCCATTCAAGTGAGTGTTACTCAAACCATTTTTCTTTTTGGCATATTAGTTCTTCCGGGAAGCTGCACTTACACGTTTTTCGGTCCTTGCTTCTGACCTTGCTTTCTTTTGCCCTCTTTAGGCACTTATCCATGGGTTGAACCGGCATTACTACTCCATAGCCATTAATTATAGGAAGAATGAACTTGAGGAGAAGATGCTACTTAATCTTCACAAGAAGAAATGGACTGATGGTTTAACGCTTAGGCGTTTTGATGCACATTCCAAAACCAATGAGCAGACTATTCAGGTATTTAAGAAATAAAAGTGTGTTGCTGGCTGCTTCCATCTCTGGTTACCATGCCCTTGTAGTAAAGTCACTGCATGGACAATTTTCTCTGTATTTCAATATTGAAAGGTGGTTCTCTGAACTCACGTGATCTTATCTGTTTTGGTAATGCAGGAGATGCTAAACTTAGCTATCAAATACAACAAGGCAGTGCAAGAAGAAGATGAGCTTCCACCAGAAAAACTTGCAATAGCAAATGTGGGAAGGCAAGATGCGAAGAAGCACCTTGAAGAACATGTCTCAAATTTGATGTCCTCCAACATAATTCAAACCCTTGGAACAATGCTTGATACGGTTGTCTTCTAGAGTTGTCATTGTCAATGCAGAAGGCTTCCCTATTGGGTTTAGGATGCAAGATAACATGTTAGAGCAATGGTTTCCCAATTGTCTGTCTTGTATTTGAAGAAAGATTGTATTATTTTGGACGAGCTCAAAAGGTCAAGAAAGTAAAACTCAACTTATTGTAATTTCTCACTGTTTTTATTATCTTTAATATGATGTTACGGAGTATTGACTGGTATGTTTTAAATTATCAGCTATGTTTTTAAACTCGTTTTAAATTTGAAGAGCCTTGGGTTTAAATTGCTTGAGAGATGTAACGCGATAATTTGAAATTCTGTTGATATCTCTATTACAAACAGCACCTGAATACCCAATGGATTCATCTTCCTTCTCGACTTGAATCTTCTAAGGCATCCAACGCTTACTGATTGGTGAGGTCCATAGAGAGGTTGATGTTTTCATAACATAATTAAGAATAACAAGTAATATCACCTTATATTATAAATTGTGATATATAGTATAAAATTTATATAAACAACTCAACTTAAGAATTAATATGTCACTAGTATGTTTTAACTAAGAAAAAAAAGCTACTAGGGTTTATTTTAAAAAAAAAAAATCTAATTTTCTCGTAATGGATTAACAAATTTAAGGACCAGTCAAGCTGGAATCTCACCACCTAAGTCCCTACAGAATACCAAAAAAACGCGTTTTTCAGAAATTGTTATTATTACAGTCAAACGCCTGCCTTTTGGAACAAGAAGCAGAACAAGGTAGCTCACCTCAGTCCAACTACGAAGTCCAAGCTAGGTCCCCCAACCCGAACATTTCAACCCCAACAAAAATCCAAAAGAACTCAACTTTCTTTGTTGTTGTACACCAAAAAAAAAAACAAAAGAATTTTAGAATCAATCAAAGGATTTCCATTCCCTGTTCACCTTCCCCTGCTTCCTTTTGCTGACTAGAGAACCCCTATTTCAATGGAGAACCCAACAACAACAAGAGGGGCAAGCTCAGATTCTCTCAACTCAATCCAAGCTTTGGGTCGAGGCTTTGATGTCACCTCCGATATTCGTCTTCTCTACTGCAAAGGGGCTCCTGGGTCGAGGCTGGTTCACCTTGATGAGGAACAAAGCAGGGATCTTATGGTCTCCCGGGGCCTTGTTATTCCAAATGTCTCTGTTGACGTTGATTGCTCGCCAGGGAAGATAGCTATAGAAAGGACCCATGTGTGCAGTTTCCACGAGGTGATTATTTTTACCCCACTTTTTGTTTCTAGATTTTGATCTATTGGCTTGTTTATGGGAGATATTCTAAAAATTGGGAGTATAAGAATTCTGCAATTTAATTTTTTTTTTCTTTCTAATTTTCATTTTCTTCATTGGTTTTTGGGTTGGGACTTAAGATTTTTCATTGGTTGTATATTTCTTTGTAAAGTCTTTTTCTCCTGCATGCATTGGGTTACTCACTATAGACTTTTCTCTTCCTGGCTTCATTTGTTTTCTTGATTGATATTTTGCATTGGTTCGTTTTATAATGAATCTGCAAGCATATCAGTAGCTGAGAATGGTTAAACATTCAACAAAGTATTGGTATTGCTTCATATGTTTTCTTGATTGATATTTCACATTGGTTTGTTTTATAATGAATATGCATACATATAAGTAGTTGAGAATGGTTAAACATTAAAGCAAATACCTAAGTGCTTCAAATTATGCCATGGTTTAGGGAAAATTCAGTTTTTTGATCAATCCCTAAGTTATGATAATATTGGCAGGGAATAATGAAAAGTTAGTCTAGACTAACTGTATTTATTTTGTACCATGTGAATGGTCTTTTCTTTTCTTTTTTTAATAAGAGAAAAATCATATAAGGAAAAGAATAGTACAATAATTTAAGGGGATAAGCTATCCTCTCGGAAAAAATGAAAAAAACACTTAATAGAAACAAGCAACAATAGAAGAAAACATCAATACAATCTGTCAATGATGAATTTTGGAGGATTAGCTAATAGCCATCTTAAGATAATGAGAGATATATATTTGGGCAGACTATAACTGTGTTCATAAACTGAGCTTTAGTTCCACAGAATTTCCATAGAATTGCTTTGCTTATACATAAAAAGACACAACTCTGGACAACACTGCCTATTAATTGATTGAATAATATTGATTACTTTATTTGATGATTGGTTGATTTTCCAGATGGCAAAATATTTCAACGAAAAGTCAGATGTCACAGGACAAATTCCACTTGGAAGCTTCAATTCCATGTTCAATTTTACTGGCTCCTGGATGGTCGACGCAGCAGCCACAAAATCCCTTGCCATGGTTGGATCTTTTATTCCTCTGTTTGAAGTTAAACTAACCAAACTAAATTTAGTTTTGCATGAAGAAATCAAACGTGCCGTTCCTTATTCTTGGGATCCCGCATCCTTGGCAAGGTGAACTATGTTTTTTTTGGTTTCACTGAATAATATTCTGTCTGATTTTGTTCTGGAAAATTTTCTTTCTCATTTTAATCATGCGCATAGTTTCCTTCAAATTCCATATGTCAAATGTGATTGCCTTCATCATTATTTTATAGATATATATATATATATTCTTGGTTGTGGTACTATAACGGCAAAGGTTGTAGTAGGAATATTTATTACCTGATTTAAGTTAATTGTTTAGAAGACTGATCCCCGTTCCCATCAAAAACCCCCAAGGAAAGAGTAAGGTTCTGTATCAGCTAGATCGATTGGTTTCAACTTCTGATTAAAAACTTGTGCACTTTGTTCTCCCAGTTTTATTGAGAATTATGGTACCCATATTGTTACATCTGTAACAGTTGGTGGAAGAGATGTAGTATATATCAGGCAGCACCAGTCATCTTCTTTGTCAGCATCGGACATTGAAAACTATGCAAAGGAAATTGAGGGTGATAGGTTCCATGACGTAAAAACCTTATCGAGCGATGGTCATTTAAGGTATAAGGAAAAGGTCAGTGGTTAGAACTGCCTTCTTTTTTGGATTCCCTCTTAGTCGTATGTACAGTCTATACTCTGAGAGCTGTTAGCTTTCTTCTTCCTATGTTTTCATGCAACTTCCTTTGACATATGTAGAAGACAATTAAATTTGTTTTTTTTTTTCGGTCATTGCATAAATTAAGGACTCTATATGAACTTACATTTCAATTTATTGCTGCAGGATGTTACGGTCATTTTCAGGAGGAGGGGAGGAGATGATCTTGAGCAAAGTTATACTAAATGGGAGCAGAGTGTTAAATCGGCACCAGATATTATCAACATGACATTTACTCCCATTGTTTCTCTTCTCGAAGGAGTGCCTGGTGTTAGGCATTTGACCCGTGCAATTCAACTGTATCTGGAATGTAAGTTGCAATCCTATTATTGATACTCTCGTGTAAAACTATTAATTATTTGAAGATAGTGCATTCGAGTTGTCCTAGAAGCATTTAAGAGGATAAACTTTACTAGAATATCTATTCCAATATCAAACAAGATAGCTTTGAAATGATGCATGAATTTATCGGCATTCACAATTTTCTGTTAGTCATTGCTTATTTATTAGCAACAAATATGAGCTGTGTAATCTAATTAAAATCAACGTGCAAGAAAACAATGCAATTTTAAATTTGCAGCTTTGCAGTCACCTGGGTCGTTCTCTGCCTAAGATTTTTTGAAGTCATTCAAATCTTGATTAGGCTTTAACATCTAGATCAGCTGGAAAGCATAATTGGTCACCAGTATTCTGTTTAGTTTCTTGAGTCCGCTGGGCATGTAGAAGTTTGAAGACATTGTTGCATTATTGGCTTCCATTTTATTACGATTTTAATGAGCCAAAGAAACCAGCTATGCGTTACTTGGAATTTTAAGAAGAGAAAACTTAAGATGACAATTTGGGGCAAGTTTGACACATACTACTGAGGATAACTGTATCTATCTAGCGTGTATAACTCAATTCGCCTCTTTTATATTCGCCAGACAAACCACCTATAGAAGACTTACAGTATTTCTTGGATTTCCAAATAACTCGAGTTTGGGCACCAGAGCACAACAATCTACAAAGAAAAGAGCCTGTCTGTTCCTCGCTTCAGTTCAGCTTGATGGGACCAAAGCTTTATGTCAGCCCAGATCAGGTATTGTTCACTAAATCCTACTTGATCGATCATTATTATCACAAGAAATAGTGTAAACAATATTACTTTGTTCCGTAGCCAATTAACAGAGTGGCTTGCTGCTGCAGGTAACAGTGGGACGCAAGCCTGTTACTGGGCTTAGGCTTTGCCTAGAGGGCAACAAACAGAACCGACTTGCAATTCATTTGCAGCATTTAGTGTCTCTCCCAAAAAACCTTCAACCTCATTGGGATGCACACGTGGCCATAGGTGCTCCCAAGTGGCAAGGTCCCGAGGAGCAAGACAGCCGTTGGTTTGAGCCAATCAAATGGAAAAACTTCTCCCACGTAAGCACTGTACCAATCGAGTATACCGAAACTAGCATTGGGGACCTCTCCGGCGTTCACATTGTCACGGGAGCTCAGCTTGGTGTCTGGGACTTCGGCGCAAAAAATGTGTTACATCTCAAACTCCTTTTTTCCAAGGTACCAGGATGTACAATACGGCGGTCTGTCTGGGATCATAACCCGTCCACACTTTCTGCTGCACATAGGGAGAGGGCGGATGGTGCTTCGTCATCATTAACAAAGAAAACCTCCGAAGACAGAAAGGAAGATAGTTCGGTTCATGTTGGAAAGCTAGCAAAAATTGTGGACACGACAGAGATGTCAAAAGGGCCTCAAGATATTCCAGGGCATTGGTTAGTCACAGGGGCCAAGCTTGGAGTGGAAAAAGGCAAAATTGTGCTGAGGATAAAGTACTCCCTGCTTAACTACTGATTGATTCACCAACCCCTCTTCACTTTTTTTGTAAAAGTGCCTTCTTATAATTTTTTCCCTTTCCGCTAGAAACAATAGTCAATCATTCTTTGCACAGGCAGTCTTTGAGTTCATTTTTCATGTAGATTTTGTTTACAAGTAAAATTTGGTTGATAGTGATGCAATCATTTGATTATACGAGTTCTTCTAGAAGTTGATAATCCAATTTTGTTTGCTTTCTGGAACGGTGAGGTGGAGGTTGTTCTTTCTTACAGGCTGATACGAAGGATGTCCGTGCATGTATTGTTTTGACCTCTAATGTTTTGTGAGAAATTCATAAAACACAAAGAGATAACAAGTAAAATCAACAAGGCAGGAGGATTCCTACCTCCAACCGTAAACCCTAATCTCTCTCTTGCAATGTTGACAGACCACGTAGGAATCGATGGACGAAAGCTGGGGAATATGTACCTGTCATCTCGTCTACTGACTCCTCAACGCGCTCTAATATTTCGTCGAGCTTTCCGTCAACTCTTGACAATTTCCCATTCCAGATTTTCCAGTTTTCCCATTGCTTCTTCCATGGTTGTTGCCCAACTCATTGGTGGGATAAATGCTTGTTCAGACTTGAGAGGTTAACAAATCCTACACGACAAGGCGCTGGCGGGAAGAAATTTGGGCCGAGTTTTTAAGCCCGAATCTCGAATACATCTGCTCAGCTCATTGGGCTTTCGACCCACCTCTACGCACCATAAAGAAAAGAATCCATATGAAAATAATTTTAATTAAATATTTGTTAGTTGTTACAAATATATATTTAAGAAATGTGGCTCTCAATCTGTATCCCTTTGCCCTTTTTTTTTTCTCTAGATGAACTTTTGTAACGCCTGCATAACCCAAAATAGAACAAGAACATTTTTAAGAACAAAGGGAAAAAAATACAAGTAAAAAAAAAAAAAAATTATGTATTAAGAATTATGCTATATCTACGCTTTTTTATCCATATTTATTTTTTATATATCTCCCTTATTTTTATTTATAATTTTAAATCTACAAATAATAATAATTTGTACGTACTGCACGTACAAACAAGTGTGCAAAATACATCTTTTTAGGTATTAACCCCAGGTGTCCTTCTATTCAAACCAACTGGCAACACAGACCTGCACTATCAGCCACGTAAGACACTTCTGCATGTATACGTGGGACCCAAAAGGTCACCCACGTTCCCATCCCATCTCCCCCTCTCTGTATAAGCCAGCCAACCTCAGTTCCACTCTCGGTTCACACTTCACGCGCAAGACGAAACAGATCGTTGTTGGCAATGGCTTCAACCGACAAATCACCAGGTTCAACTCCGGCGAAAGGATCCGAACAGACCCCCGGAGAAGCTATGACAGCAGGGCAGCACGTGATCGACAAGAGTGCCCAGATGGTGCAGTCACTGAAACCCATCAAGCAGATGAGCCAACACGCCTGCAGCTTCGCCATCTTCAGCCACGACATGTCTCGCCAGATTGAGACCCACCATTACTGCCACCGTCTCAAGGAGGATTTCCTCCAGTGCGCGGTCTACGATTCCGACGACAAAGACACCCGTCTCCGAGGTTACTATTAACTAACACCACTCTCTTTCAACTCTTTTTTTTTTTTTTTATGTGGATGTTATTTTCGGTAATTTTCATGGGTTTTTAGGTGTGGAATACATAATTTCTTATGAGCTTTATGAAACTCTGTCTCCGGAAGAGCAGAAGCTCTGGCATTCTCACGCTTATGAGGTTCATATAATATAAGCTTTAATTTATATATGCTAGCTTTTGGTTGAATTCTCTTTTTGATTGGAAAAAACAAATAGTCATAGAAATATTTGATGGCGCAGATCAAATCAGGCATGTTGGTGCATCCCAGAGTTCCAGAGATGGTTGGTATGCCAGAACTTGAAAGTCTTGCAAAAACTTATGGCAAATTCTGGTGTACATGGCAGGTTGATAGAGGTATGCGAGTTCTTAAAGTAAAAGATTTTCTTCTATAAAGTTAAAGCCACATCACGTGCATGGTCAGATTGTAGTGTTTAAGGTGTATCTAATTAAGGGGTGGTTTGGGTTCTCACGTGTGAATCTGTTTGTGAAATTACTCCAAAAAAAAAAAAAACAGGGAATAGGCTTCCAATGGGTGCACCAGCTTTGATGATGTCTCCACAGGCAGTGAAACCTGGGGTGGTGAGGCCAGATCTGGTGCACGAGAGGGATGTCAAGTACAACATTAGCACAGAGGATATCAAGAAATCAAGGGTGGAGATTGCAGAGCCAGAGTGGATTAACCCTATGGCAGACTATTGGAAGCAACATGGCAAAGGTTTCGCCATTGACATTGACACCACTGAGATGAAATTAAGGGCACCTTTTCCCTGAAAAAATATATATAAATAAGTAAATGTCTGCCTGGCTATATGTGTGTGTGTGCTGCTGAATAATCAATCTAGCTCGTCTGAAGAATGTATTAGTACATTTATAAATAAAGATAAAAATATTTTTAAAGATTTGTTTGATTTTTTAAACATTCTTTTAATGGAATATCTCCCCAAGAGTAATATCTTTGTTTTCTTGAGTTTACTCTCTGAAGTTATTTTTAGAATAACATCTTTCTCAAATAGATTTTCAGACTCTTTACATTGATTTTTGGTATATTACTCGTTCTCTTTTCTGAAAAAATCTTTTCTGCAAATACTGTAGATTTTTTTTCTTTTCTTTTCCTCGCCTCCCACTGGGTTGCAGAAAATAAAATGATTTTTGGCTAAGTTTTTTTTTTTTTAATACCGTTGATACTTTTTTACAAAACTTGGTAAACAAGTTTTGCCCACTACAGCAGAAAATTGTTTTTTAGAAGTCAACAATTATACTGCTAGCTTGCCTGACGTATGCAGCAAAGTACAATTATATTAAATATTAAATTAATCTATTATACATTAATCATAAATTATATAAATAATTCTTTGGATAATATCAAAAATAGCTCACTTTATTGAGCTACTCAAACAGTGCAGCATGGGCTGGTATTGCAAGTTGTCCAACAACATTTTTCTAAACAGTAGCTCCGGTCGACAATTTTAGCCAAGCTCAGTCCAACAATTTAGTTCTGCAAGTTGTCTAGCCAGCCTATAATATTCTACAAAGCAAAAAAACTAGTGGATAATGGACAAGAGGCTCAACGTGGTTCATGCAAAAAAGTCAACCAAAAAGAATTGTCACATGGACAAAGAAAATGCACAAGCAACCAAGCACATATGAAAATGCACAAGCAACCAAGCACATATGAAAATGCACAAGCAACCAAGCACATATTGAGAAGAGGAATTTTTAACAGTAAATGATGATGTTTCATCAGTCAAATTAAGGCTATATAAGAAAGGAAGAGCTTCATGATAAAGGTTAGAGAAAAAGATTACAAAAAAAATTTATTTACATATACTCTCAAGAAGCTTTTAAGTCTTAATTAGTTGTGATACAACAACACTTAATGTTTCATTTTTTCATCCTCTTATTATTTTTTGTAAAGGTTGTCGTGTTTTAATACTTGATGTTGTAACCTTCGGAAAGGGTAGACATAGTCTTTTAGAGACATAGTCAAGCTGTATCATATTCACCCCCTCTAAGACATATTTATCTGTACTTTCAAAAGATGTGTTCCCAACACGCCATATCTATATCTTTTGGGAAATCCTTCAACAACTCCCCCACATTGCCCCAATGCTGATAGAAATTCCATGTTCAGGAACATGGATGCATGATGAAATAAATGTAGGACAACGGCGTTCGGATACGTGTTATTCCCAACACTTGCAATGATGATTTTGTCTATTATACGAGTTTAATGAATAAAAACTTAATTTCAAAACTTCAATATGCAAAAGAATTTCAAGATCATGATGAATTTTGAGCATTTTTCCACAAAATTAGGATTTTTTTCTTCTTCCTTTGTTAATTTTTGTCTAGTTGCTGCATTTTTATCTTTCCTTAGGAAAGGACCGTCTCAGCACATTATGGGACTGCAAAGTCCGTGTCCTTTCATTGAAAGACCGGATGAATTAATACTTTGAGAAATAATAAGGCACTGAAAAAGAAAACCTATCCTGGCATATGAAATTGAGAGATGTGACATGTTTTTAATTATTCGGGTTAATTATATCAACAACTTCCTATGTTTATATGATTAATATTTACTTACGTACTACATTTTTCATGGCAATCCTAGTGAAGTAAAATTCAAAATTTCAATATTCGAGCTTTGATTTTCTGTTTCCAGACAATATGCATATGTACTAGCTAGTTAGGTCCATGCAATAATTTATGTCTGTGCATAAATGGAAATATTATATTATATGAAAGAAGAAGAATAAGAGCGAATTACCATTAATATTTTGAAGAAGAAAGAGAAAAAGTAAGAAGATCACCATAAGACGAATAAGCTTGAGAGTTTTAGCCATTCTTTTCTACATACATATGCATGCGATGAACTTAAAACTGCTAGCTATGACTTATTTATATAATGAGTTACCTTCCTTTGAGATAACTTCACAAGAAAACTTTATATATATAAGAAATTAAACTCTTAATGAATATAATATATGTATATATCCTGATTTTACATTTTAATAATTGTCAAGAGATTTTTTTGCAACCGAACAGCTTTTCAACCTTTCATATGCTCCAAGTGCAAGTTGTCTATTATTTTTCATTATCATTATCTTAAGTAAAACCTTGCATATCATATGTCTTAATAATTAGGTCCATGCTCTATTCCTCTTAACGGAGATTTTTCCACACACACAATTACGCCTATGCCACTTTTGGATTTAAGGAAAACTCTGTCTCTGTAAATATATCTTTGGAGTGTAATAAATAATGGTCTATAGACATCAAAAGTTAAGAATTTGAACGTAATATCTGAAATTTCTATTGGAAAAAACGAGGGCTTGACCTTTTTCTCTTTTTGGAATTTTCCGCATTATGTGTACCAAAAATGAGGAGGTGTGAGAGTGACTTTTCTCAGCCTTAAGTTCAACTTTACAACTTTTTTTCAACTAATATAATATAATACAATATAATATGTGCTGAGAGAAGAAAAAAAACACGCAAACATTTCACGATTAAGCGTATCTTAATGCAGGGAAAATAAAGGAAACTCTCAATCATCTAGTCTAGATGAATATAAGATTCTTTCTTGTTTCAAGCTTTTCTTTTGTTGAAGAAAAGAGGTTTTTAAAGAAATTCTCTGTACAGATAACTATAATCGTTAAAGTTTCTATACGGAACCAATTGTTTTTTTATTTAAAAAAGTATCTCAAAAACATTGTAGATATTATGATTAAATAGATAGATCTTGTAATCCAACCTGGTATTTGAGGAAACCGACACGACATATCCTCTCCTGCCCCACTGTGCAAGAACGATCCAATCACCACTCAGCTTGACAAAATCTTGTCCAACCGCAATGGGTCCCCTGACAACTACAAACTTAGTATAATAATTGAATTGAAATCCATTAATTAAGGAAAGCATTCATTTATCGCCGTCAATCTCGATAGGGTCTTACCTTATACCACCCTCAACTTTATCATCCACTACCCCCTCCACGTGAAATGACTATAATACCCTTACATGCTGAAAGAATACCTATTGTATCCTTCCCCCACCACCCCCGTGGCTATAGAACAAAAGAAGAAAACCTAACAATTTCTTCTCATTCCTTTGTTGTTTTTGTGATTTGCAAGAGTAGAAAAACTGATTATTGGGTCTGTTTTGTTATTTCGGAGTTCAATAGCATATAATACGAGATTTGTATATTGTATTTTTTGTTTCGAATGGGAGAAAATGTTATGGTTCCACAAACGCTCCTACACAGGTGTTCCTAGCTCGAAAACGCCCATGCACAAGCGTTTATGACCCATACGCTCCTGTACAGGCGTTTTGATATGAAAACACCTATGCACAAGCGTTGGGATGGGAACGCCTCTGGAGAAGCGTTTTCAACATAAAAACGCCTATGTACAAGCGTTTCAATGTGTTAAAGTTTTTAAAAATCTTTGAAACCAATTGAGAAAATATTGTATGTGGCCAGAAAAGAGTAGAACAAAGGGGTTTTTTGAAAAATTGGAGCGACCGAACCCCCTCCGTCTCGAAAAGTTACATTAAATAGACACCGAGATCGCTCCAATCTGACACTCGAGCGCAGAGTTATGCCCCTCCGAAGTTTTCACTCCTCCCGAACAAATCTTTAATCTCGTGTTTCGATGTCGTCCCATGACCGAACCAAGTGTTTCTTGTTTCCATTGCGTGGCTCTCGAAAAGACGTATGAAAACGAGTGGTCATGTTCAGAGAATGGTCAATTCTACACAAAGTTACGTAATTTTCAAAGATTTTTTAATAAGCAAACACAACCCTAAACGCCTCTCCACAGGCGTTTATGAACCAAACATGCCTCTCCACAAGCGTTTAACTAAAAACGCCCCTTCACATGCATTTTTTTGTTCAAAACGCCCCTCCACAGGCGTTTTGTTGTTCAAAACGCCCCTGCACATGTGTTTTGTTGTTCAGAACGCCCCTCCACAGGCGTTTACAGAATAAAACACCTTGTATAATAATAACCCTTCATTTTTTGCGATTTTCACACTAAATTTCATCTAAAAAAAAACACCAATACATACAAAATTAATCAAGAATCAGTAAAATCACTCAAAAATATCCAACATAGTCCAATGCCGAGAGAAAATTTGAGAAAAATGAGAGGAGGTGCGGGGGTGCTAGGGCTTGTGGGAGAAGAGAAAAGAGATGGAGGGAGCCGATGGGATGAAGGGCATTTTTGGAATGAAAAGAAAAAAATTAAAGAGGGGGGTGGTGGATGGTAAAGTTGGGGGTGGTATAAGGTAAGACCCATCTCAATATCTCACAAAAAACATCGACTTACCTCATCTCCTCCCTCCGACACATTGTATTGTACAGATAGATAGACTAGTCACTCATAAATATAAATACTTTCGTTATATTATTATCGTAAAATACATTTCATGGTACTACTGCTCCGCGCCGTCGTCAAGTTTCGCTGGCATTTCCTTTACGCGATTATGACGCGTGAACCTACCGCCTCAGCCACTGTTCAACGTTGTCAACGTCGCCTACCGTGGACTCCTTCCTCTCGCAAGTCACCTTGAATAAATCCCTGTTTAGATTGCTCGTAAAAATTTCCCCTTTCCCGTTTTGGGTATCTCAAAGATCAAGTTTTGAATTTCAAAACCAATTTCTCTGACATTGTTCCTCTTCAGTTTCTCAAGTGATTTCTGGGTTTTGCTCCACAATGGAATCAAAATACCCTCCGAGGTTTACTCTGGGGAAGCAGTCATCCCTGGCCCCAGAACGCCACAACGAAGAATTGGAGAAGCTCCGTGCAGAGGAAGAAGACGCTGAAGCTGAAGATATTGATCCTGGAGTCAGGTTGATGTATTTGGCCAATGAAGGTGATCTGGATGGGATTTGCGAACTATTGGATTCCGGTATTAATGCGAATTACACGGACATCGATGGTCGAACTGCTCTTCATGTTGCAGCTTGTCAGGGTTTAACTGATGCGGTTGCTTTGTTGCTTGAGAAAGGGGCTCAAGTGGACCCAAAAGATCGCTGGGGGAGCACGGTACTCACAACGTTCTTGCACTTTTTGTTGGAATCTCTTAGCTGGTTCAATATGCTAATTGGTTGTGTTACGATTTAATATTGTTTTGTTAATCAATTGAGTATGGCTGTATGAGTTTGAGTTTTAAGTTACCAATGATAGTAATATCAATTTTGCAAGCTCAGCAACGTTGGTCTTGATCTGGGGTTATCTTTTAGTTGCATGTAGACGGAAGTAGAGTACACTAAGTTCAGCTAGTACATAGGGTGACTGGCGTGCTTTAGCTTTATTTTATGTTTTTTTGTTCGTTGTTTGTTTTGGTTAGAACAATTAACTTTTTGGGAGATTCTGTGTTCGAAAAGAAAGTCAAAATTAGCTTCTTCAAAAATCTTCTGCATGGTTGTCTATTGAAAATGAATCACTGTTATTGAATGTGTAAATGCAGGACTAACTATCTCATGTCTCTTAAACAGCCTCTGGCAGATGCTATATATTATAAGAACAATGATGTCATTAAACAATTAGAGACGCATGGAGCAAAGCCTTTGGTATGTAGAACTTGTTAATGTTGGAATATCAGTGTTAACTTCTAGCATTCTGCTATTCTTTTGCCGATTCATGTGATTATGCTGTTACAGATGGCTGCCCCCATGCATGTTAACCGTGCACGTGAAGTTCCAGAGTATGAAATTGATCCTAAAGAACTTGATTTTACCAACAGTGTGGAGATAACAAAGGTGCACACTTGGTTATACTATTTTATTCCCCTAACAATTGATTTGGTCTGTCTTCTAAATATTTTGTTTAGAAATATTGAGGAACTAATGATAATAGCCTTGTGTCTTTATTGTTTACCTTCTGGTTTACATAATAAATTATCAAATTTTCAGGACATTCTTATTATGATATTTTTTTATGTTCTGATCGTGTCAAGTTTTATATAAGCTATAAGCTGAGCTGGTAAATGATGTTGATTAGAAATTCATCATATTTTATTTATGTATTGGAAACACAGATGTTGGAACACCTTTTGGTTTTACTTCCTGAGGAATATGACTAGTGTTGAACATCTAGAGGCTTGCATACGTGTATAACAAAGTTTTGAATACATGTGTTTGTGTGTGTGTGTTTTTCCATCTCATAATTCCCTGTTTCTTGTCAGGGAACTTTCTGTAGTGCATTATGGCGTGGAACAGAGGTTGCTGTGAAAAAGCTAGGAGATGATGTGATTACTGATGAAGAGAAAGTGTGGGTTGCTCATAGCCTCTTGATTAGAGATTGTTTTCATTCTGTTATAAACCTTCATGATGATTGAAGCACTTGGTGTTCTTCAGGAAGGCATTTAGAGATGAGCTTGCATTATTTCAGAAGATTCGACATCCAAATGTAGTCCAGTTTCTGGGTGCTGTGACTCAGAGTAGTCCAATGATGATTGTCACAGAATATCTTCCCAAGGTTTGTTAACTGGTTGCACGGATTTGTTTCTTAGGAGTTAGGATGTTCCCTTGGAAGTTAAATTGATGGAGTTTTTGATTTTATTGATAGAAATTGTTTCTTTTTATTTATTTTTTATCTAAACTTCTCATTTGAGGTGCAGGGAGATCTTTGTGCTTTTTTGAAGAGGAAAGGAGCATTGAAACCAACAACCGCCGTGAGATTTGCTCTTGATATTGCTAGGTCCTTATCATGAACAGTTTAAAAATATCTCTTCACATTGATACAACTTTGTTATTTGGTTTGCAACATTGATCTTGTTGAACTGATCTAATTGACTTTTTGAGTTTTAATGTTTATATCTTTCAGCTTGTAAAATTGAGTTATTTGCATGATTTTATTTTAATTGGAGCTTACTTGGAAAAACTATCAAATTTCGGATTATGGAAATGCAATGAAGTACACAGTATATCTATTGTTTAAGTATTTGAAATTTAAAGAGACTGAGGGAAGGGATAAAAATATGACTGTTTGATTTTGTTGTATGTTTGATTGTCTAATACTGTTGTATTTTTGTTATAAGTTTCACATCTTCAACAATATTTCACATTGAATCATATACTTCCTGGAGAAAAATCAGTATCACAAGTGAAACATGTAATTCTTCTTAGTACATTTAATGTGAATTAATATTTCGATGAGAAGGGAGTTTATTAGATTGTGTTTGATGGATTATCTGCTTCTGTTCATTGTTGTTTCTTGGTTTACGACTAGTATTACTTGACACCAGTTGTTTTTTCTTTCCCCCCTTTCTTTATTCTCACGTTGGTCTTGAAATTATGCAGGGGAATGGGTTATTTGCATGAGAATAAACCATCACCAATTATTCACCGTGATCTTGAGCCTTCGTAAGTTTCTTTGTTCATCTTAATTTTCCTTTTACATAGATTTTTTATCATGTAAAATCCATGCTAGATTTAGTGTTTTCCTTAAAAGTTGTCTGCTATAGTTGTCTGATGTGGTCTGCTCCTTTATCAATGTTGCTTATGAGTATTCTAACAGTAATATATTGCGGGATGATTCGGGCCACCTAAAAGTTGCAGACTTTGGGGTTAGCAAGTTGATGGCAGTTAAAGAAAACAGACCTCTAACTTGCCAAGAAACTTCTGGTGCGTGCTGCATTGTTTTGGTGTAGCAGTGATATATAATTCACTGCAAACTCAGTATTTACATATCTAAAATGCTAATTTTCTTTTTCACAGTTATTGTTGTGATCTTTTTCTCCAGTGGACTTTAGCATGCCGCCACTTGATGGATTAATTTTCTGAAAACTGGGAAATTTGTTTTCTCTTCTTTGGTAGGCCGCTATGTGGCTCCGGAGGTTTTTAAACAAGAAGAATATGACACCAAAGTGGATGTTTTCTCATTTGCACTAATCCTGCAAGAGGTAAAGATTTCTAATTTTCTATTACCAAATTAAAGGCATCTACCTGTGTTAGTGAGAATAGTTTGTTGTTTGATAGTTATTATTATGAGAAACAGAAAAATGAAATTCCTAGAAAGAGCTCGGATGCTTGAACTGCAACTGTAGTATACCTACTTCCAAATAGCATGTGAAGCTTTATGTCTTTATGCGTAAATAAACCATATATGTCGATTTTACAATCTTTCAATTTCTTGATTTACTCATATAATTAAGTTTATGCATATATAATGTATGCACATCCCCGCCCCCCCTTTTTTTTGGGGTTATATCAGTTTTCCTATATGTTATACAATTCTAATTGGTTGCCGCAATATCTATCATTTGATGTGCTTTAGATGATTGAAGGCTGCCCACCATTTTCTGCAAAGCAAGAAGCTGAGGTTTCTAAGCTATATGCTGCAAAGGAGCGTCCACCTTTTAGAGCTCCAGCCAAGCGTTATGGCCATGGATGGAGAGAGTAAGATTTCTGTGTTTGATTAGTTATCTTCTTTGTCGAGCATTTTTCTTTTACCAGGAATTAAACACTTCATCATATCTCATAATTGACAATCTTTTGCTGCTAAGTTTCTCTCTCCCTCAGAGAGAGAGAGAGAGAGAGCAAAGATATCATTTTCACCATTTGATTTGAAAATCAGTGAAAACATTTGACATTTACGTGATTATGTCACAATCTTGCAAACAATTTGACCTTTTATCAATGGGAGTTTGTGTTTAGTTCTCTCATGAGAATATGCTTCAGGGGCCTTTAGCATGCAAACTGGTACTAGTACATGATTATGACTTACATGACTCCATAGAATGTTTATGGTTGATAACATCATATGATATCTCCTTACAGGTTGATTGAGGTGTGCTGGAATGAGAATCCGGCAAAGAGGCCAACGTTTAGGCAAATAATAACGAGACTGGAATACATATACAACACCCTTGGTCATAAAAGAAGTTGGAAGGTTCTCAACTCTGTCTTTTCCTTCAGTACCTGGATTTTACACGTCAGGTGCTTATGCATTTCTTTAGTCAACTCACATTGTTTGCGTGCTACGTGTTCAGGTTAGACCATTGAAATGCTTTCAAAATCTGGAAGCCATGTTGAGGAGAGATAATTCAGATGTTGGTTCGTCTCGATCTACGCGCAGCAGTATATGAAGCACAGAATTGGCCCTCCCCTCCCTGTAACTTGAAATACAAGAATGAAGATTGGCTGAATCTTTCTTTTACCTTTTTTTGTATTCAAGATGTTTTAAGCTCTCTAAAACCTTATTTCCAGGTCCCACTTCTCTGAGAATTACATGTAACATAAGGTAGAATAGTACTCATTTTCATGTAAGACAAATATATGTTTAATGGATTTGATTTTTTAGTACAGGACACATGTAATGATAATTTGATTGACATTGGTGAAAAAAGAAAAATATCCATCCACCAATAATGGAGATGGCGGAGAAAGCAGGACTGCTGATCAAAGAATATGGAACATTCTGAAATCATAACCTTCATACATTATATTATATACTGGAGTAAAATCAAAGGCAGGGAGCAAGTTTTGATTTCCAGAATCGCATCTAATGTTCTAGCTCCCTTTTCACTTTTTCAGCTCCAATTGGTGGGTTTAGTCCTCACAAAGGATATTAAGGATAGGAGTTCAAAATGGGAAGGTTGCGCCTAGTGTGGAAAGTTCTTAAAATTAAATTGAGGGTTGCCTAATTAAATAGAGTTCATCACATTTGCAATTGCAATGGTGTGTACAGTTACCATTAATCTGAGTTCCTTGTTTTCCACGCAACTTGTATGTGAAAATTAACGATTACATAAATTTGTGCAATTTGACTTTTGACTTTCGTTTCCCAGTAATATTAGTTTTAAAATCAAAGAACAAATTTTTATTCAATGATGTATTTGTTATGATATGAAGTTTTTTTTTTCCTTCCCTTTGTCCTTTTTAAATTTAAAATTATTTGGAAATCTTATGAATCATTTATAGAGATGTTTTTACAAATTTAGGTATAATGGTCCCACTCGTTCACAGTGCTTTCTTGGTGTTTTCTCAGTTTTAAAAAACTTTGCTGACTGTGCAAATAGTCATTAGAAGGGTAGAATGGGTGTATTGTTCACTCCCTTTTCCCTAATTATAATTTCCTCCTTTCTTGTCAATTAATGTTCACATATATACCAAAATATTCTACACAGGAGAGGCATTTTTGGTTGATAAATATATACACGATGTGTGATCTTTTGTTTAATCGTTTTATCCATTGTATATGGCTAACGAAGGATACATATATAGAATGAAGAGGCATTTGATCTTGTTACAAATAAATCAGAAGATTTTGGTGTAATGGGGTTGGATTAATTGACACTATCTACAGACATCATATATAGACTATCTCTTGTCAAAGTATATGTATCCAGAAAGAGTTGAGAGGATCGATGACAACAAAACGTATCCTTGCTAGCAATAGTGCAAGGCAGCTACTGGGCATGGCAGTGCTTGCCTATCTAGCTAGCTACCCATAAAACAACACCTATATATCTAGCATACCATGAGCTCGAGAGAACAGTGGACTTGCATTGCATTGCATTGGTTATTATGAGTTAATTTAAATTGGTGAAACTTGGTCTGACAAGGTTATGCTGGACTGAGGGAAACATCCCTCCATGCTTACTGCAATTTTAGCTAAATGCATTTGCAGTGGCAGTAATAGCAGCAATAGTACTCTTACTTTTGTAGTGACTTCACCACCGACCGCCTCAACATGAAAGAAACAATAATTTAAAGATGTTTGTGACCCGTGCTAGCAAGCAATTGCCGTTGTGAATTATAGCAGAATATTTATTATGTGTATGTGTATTCTTTCTTGTTATATGATCTCTTGAAAATCATTCAAGAGTATCCAATTTATATAGATTTGGGATTACAGGGCATACTGCCTAATTATGTCTTGTAAATTAGCTGGGCTTGAATTTCAAATGCCCATCCCATGATAAGGTTGCCTCAAAAAGTTGAAGATCAAAGTGGCAAGGTTATATATATCCTATTGGGTGGGTTTTTGTGGCTAGTTAGGATAAATCCACCACGCCTGTTATCACTTGGAAAAGTGGAGCTGGGAATACAGAAAAGACAATTTGTTTTAGCCTCTTGGTTTAAGAAATGTGCAAGGCTGCCAGAATTACTGCACAAGCATAATAGTTTATGCCAGCAATAATCTTTGTTTATTTTCTGCTTAATTTCTTCTTATTTCCTGGTTAAGGTTCCAACAACACTTGGGATAGAAGAGGGGTCCTATTACCAGTGGTTCTATTCGGAAAGATTGTCATAACAGGTACCAACTTCCAACTGCCAAGGAATCAAGGACATCGTCACCCTGAAGAATATGAAAAAAGAACTCTGAGAAGAAGATCATATAAATAACAAAAAATGTATCCATGCAGCTCCATGTGACTAGAAAGACTAAAGTTGGTCCATATCATGCCTACCCCTAAACCCTCAATCAGACAAGGAAAAAAGAGAAGGAGAAGCATTAGAGTGGTTTTGTGAATGAGAGAAATCTTTAGCAAAAAGCAGCACTTTTGGCATTCCAAATTCAAAAGAACAATCAATATCTTACATATAAGCATCAAGTGACTTACTATTATTCATTTATTTATTTTTCAGTTGCCTTCTTGTTACGGTGATGAAATCATTGATGGCCATATAGAGTCCAATTTATAAAACTGCAGTAAACATATTCAGTTAAAGCTTGGCACACCTTAGGAAACTTTACAGGAAAGCATCACAGGTAAGTATCACAGAACAAGTTGTGGCATAAACTTTTTGTTCCAAGTGGAAAGAAGTACTAAATTTTTTCCATTTCTGTTGATCTAACCATAGAGTGGAGGAAAAGAAAGCCAAAGGTAACAACAAAACATGAGGTGGAAAATGGACAACAGATTTATCCTGTAAATGGGAATTACAAGCATCCACCAGTTACCATTGCGGGTTCCATTTAGCAAAAGGAAGAGTTGGGACCAAGCATCAGTCACCTTAAAGTAGAGTAAGACGAGTACAGAAAAGACACTACCTAATATAGATTGAGTATTTCCTTTGATCTTCAATATATATTCTCGAGCTTTGAGGACCAAGGAAACTACTGCCAACTTTCGATCGATCGGTTGTTGATTGCTATTTCATTACATTTCCATTAGTTAGACTTATAGTTGTACAAATCAATTGTCATTTCCAATAGATTCTAGTTAATTTTACTTTAGTTGACAGGGTTATCCTTTGTCCTTGTGGTAAGTGATCAAAATAATCATGCTTTGGTACCCTTGAGTAAGAAGAGTTGGGTAGGGTTCATCACAAAAATTGGTTAAGTAAATGAAATTTGTCTAGTTTATCATATATTTGGGATTTGCAGGACCAAGAACATAGGACAAACTAACCAACTTTATGGATGGGATTCGTGAGTAAACAGGTTATGGTATTCTTATAATTTTCAAAATTTAAAACTGATTGACAGAAATTGAATTTCACTCTGGAGACTATGTAATAATATTTTGCTATTTTATAACCAGCTAGTAGTTTGCCAAGATTAGAAGCATACCAAGGGTAACAATTGATGCTATTGTAATCAGATTCTCAATATCCCAGAACTATGACTAGATAACATGCTAGTTTTCTTCAACTTAATTTTCATGTCTAGTTTTGTTGATGATTGTGAATGGTAACTTAAAGAGACATCAACGAGTTATTGATTCCGTTAAGCTGGTTAGACAACAAGTTTTCTTGTATTCTCCATTCTTTGAACTCAATTTAGTTCCCATTTCAGCTAAACTTTCTAATTAAGCAGCTGGGTGTGTCACTTGAATGGATGGGTTGAGACTGAGAGAATCAAAAGGCAATAGCTTGGCGACAAAGAATTAAGGTGAGATTGCGACAACCTATGTATACACATTATACAATGCATTTATGAGATTAGATCTTGCATTGAAGACCTTGCAAGCTCAATGGAGAATCATGGAATTGCTATGTGGTCCCCCTAGAGCAGAGAATATTAGTCTTCGCGGAACTGCAGCTTGTACTTTGAAATATAGGCAAAACACTGTTAAAAAATATATAATTTATTTTCAATTCATTAGAGTGCCAAACAACTAAAAAATATTTAACTACTTGTACTAGTGCTAGAGCTGAAAATTAACGAAATAATTTTCAAGCAATCGTCTCATTTTCAGTAGATCAGCTCATTAATTCTTGTTATAGCCTTCAAACAAACAAACAAACCTACTTTCAGTGTTAATCTCAACATTCTCTAATAGAATTATGGATGCTTAGCATTTTCCCGAATATTAATTTTTTCCACTGCTTCTGTGCATATTTGGGTTACAATGAAAATCATGCATAACCAATAATTGAGACATGGATCTATATATGCTGACTGATAACGCATTTCTTAACTTTTTGCATTTGGATGGGTGAAGCAAGATGCATGCGGTACCATTTCCCCTATATGTGGTCCTCATAGTAGATATGGCAAGATTTTCTTGTTGTCAACCGCAGCGAGTTTGACCCATCAGAACATGCAATGGCATTGAGTAGCTAGAGGTGAATTGGATGGTTTGGCAAAAGGTCAAGCAATAATTTTGCTAGAGAGCAAGAAATGAAACACGAACAACGTAACTCTAACGTCGCTGATTAATTTAAGGTGTCACCACGGTGACTTCCCTAAGCATCTACCTAAAAATATATAGAGACCGTACGTCCATGGAACTTTCTCTGATCATCAGCTCTATATACCATAAGTTCCAGTATTTTGAACTAAGTGGGCCGGCGGGTAAACATGATCAGTAAGATAAGGTAAGAGTACGCGATGAGAATAGGGAAATTAGGTAAATTTGTGAAAGTAATGTAAAAGAATTGAGATAAATATATATATATATATATATATATATATATATATATATATATATATATATATATATATAGGTTTAGATCATTTACATTTACAACAGCCATCTAAAGATAGTGTTTTTATCTCTCCCTTTTGTTCTTTTCTACTTAGTTGTCAAGTGCATATTGATTGATTTTAAAGTAGAAGGAAGGCATGCAGAGTTTAACTAATTAATCTTATTCGTGGAATTAATGATTTTGACTATCGGCAGGGAAAGGACAATTCCATGGCAGATTAGGTTCGTTCGAGGAAGAGATAACACATGGTGCGGTGGGGAGCTTGATAGACTTTTTTCCTTTAATTCATTTCTGCGTATAAATGAATTATCAAATGAGATGTAGGAAAAGGGAAAAATTATTAGGAGGGAGGACGATAAAATAGGGCTAGCTCCAGCCTAGCTACTTACTGAAAGATCCTTTCAAATGCTACTTGATGTTCTTTGTCATAAAAATGTAAAAAGGTTTTCAGGCCACAACTTCTTTTCAAGCAGTTTATAAAAGAAAAAGGTATATAGCCCAAAAAGTTTTTCATAATTAAGTGCGTGGGGATATGCTATGATGCATTTTGTAACCCAAGAAAAAAAAAAAAAAAAGCGATGGATATATGTGTTGTTATATTTGTGGTGGTGAAGCAGTACTGTTTAATTTCAAGTTTCAATAATCAATTCTTGTTTAAGATTTTGATACAAAAGACAACATATAACTTAATAAATGATAAATGTTTATTAAAGTATTCTTAATAATAAATAGTGTAGTCACATAATAACTCCTTGTTGGGGTGGTAGAAATGATAAAAATTAATTAATTAATTAATGTGTATTAATATTATAAAATCATAATCAAAGTGGCATAAGAATATTTTGCTAAAACAATAATCGAAGGGATTGAAGGAGTATATATTAGTCTATCTCTTCATTATCTGCCCGTGTTTACGTGCTATTTTTAGTTTATTTCAGTTTAGACGTCATTAATAACTAGTTTAGTTGTCCTTTTCTTTTTCTAGCTATTCTCCATGGTCAGATACCTTGCTTTGATCACGAGCGTATAAATGCTAATTGAGCCAAAGACATATTTTCATTCGTAATCTCCACAATTCTCTGGGCGAAGAACTCACAGATCAAACACATAACCACTTCAATTATATATTGCCTATTACTGTAGTTGTAAGTATGTAACATTAACCAAAATAAGTTAATTAAGAACCAATGTTATGTAACCCATTTAATTGATATATTTGATTCCGCTGTAGCATCGTTTTGCGATGAAACTTGTAAATTTTGAAGGATAAAAAGAGAAAGACGAGACCAAATTTCTCGTTTATAAGATAGTCTCTGTCCAAGGGGTGTTAAACGCCGGCCAAGGTGGAGCCACAAAAGGATGACGGTAGCTAGGCAAGGGCAATCAAACCTGGTTAATTCTTCTTGTGCAGCCGTTAGTTTTCTACCAAAAAAATAATGATTGTATTAAACGAGATTGAATGAATTTGACTAAACAAGTTATCACAGATGATTTATTTGTATTAAATAAGTTTATATTTGAGTTTGATGAGAAATTAATTTGTATGAGCTTGCTTGTTAGTTGAATTGCTGAAATTGGATGTGCCACATAAATGATGGGTGATCATTAATTATGAGACTAAGCAATAATTTAAATACTTTAACACTACCAAACCTAGCCCAATCGTCCAACCCTACACTGTAATTTAGGTAAACCCTAAAAAAGGCAAACTATATAGCCGCGAAACATTAAGGATAAAATGTATCATATCGACCAATTGAGAAACGTGGGTTGTGTTTTCCCCATTATGTAACATTTGCGTGTTATTAAACGACCTGTCAACGCAGTGCTTAGCATGTGCATGTATGTATTGCTAAGGTTGGCATGGATAGGTGACATGTCATTCACCGCTACGAGTGATAAGACACAATCCACGAATACAACAAATTGTACCCACTACACAATTTCCATTGCTAGGTCTAATCAGATCCATCAAATAAAAAGGGTCATGGATGCATGGTAAATTGCTGATTGAATCCATAACATAAAAATATTATAATTCGCCCGTGAAACATTGATTGACCCTATATAGTATATGCAAATACATAACAAGAATTTATATATATAGCTCGACTCATCACATATCTGTATATCTAAGATATCTATCTTGGGAATCAAAGTGAAATAGAGAGTAGGAATAGTAAGATAAGATAGTTAACTATCAAGTAAAATAGGTTTTAACAATGCTTGGGGATTTTGATTTCTTATTAGCATATATAATGAATTTGCATTAATATTATGGTTGGCTGTCACGTGGCAGTCGCCTTCAATTTTGGGTAATATACAGTTATCCATCCTGCCAATGATGCAACAAGTCCCCAAAAGAAAAATCTAGTACATAGTTAAAAGCAAAGTGGCTGTGATGAAACAAACATAAAGGAGAAATGTTAATGGCTTAGTGTTGCTGTTTTAATTAAATATTAAAGCCCTTCAAGAGATTAAAAAGCACAAAACAACTCTTTATTATTGTCAGTTTGCTATAAAAACTAATGGAATAATGCAAGAATGGGAATTGTTTGAGGCATTGGCAATATAGCCTAAAGAGGGAAAATCAATATATATAGCTGGTTGAAAACTGTGAAGAAATTGAAGGAAAATTCTCCACCTCCTACTTTTTCTTTGTCAATGGCTGGGACAATAGAACCATAATTCTGTGCATAAAAGGTAGCTAGTTCTAGAAAGAAATATGCTCATACAATAAAGAAAAAGAGGTTCCTCTGATCTGAATAATAAGGTATAATATAATGAAACCCTAGGTTCAAAGTTTGCAACTTCACCCAACGTCCCTTTCACCCCATTAATAATCCTTTTCAGAAGTTCTTCTCTCTCTCTCTCTCTCTCTCTCTCAGTACCAATGCTTTTCATGTTTCACAATTTGATATTTTGGAATAAAATAAAAAGGTTAATGAAGCATAATTCTAACGGTTATTCCAGCTTTATCCTTCTCTTTTAATTCATCTCAAACACATACCACTTAACCAGTGGGGCTAGAAGAGAAAAATGGGACCAAAAAAAAAAAAGGGAGAGTCAGAGACAAAGAAAAGAAAATATAAATTATATAGATAGGAGATTGTAAGATATAGTTTTGTGATGAATAAAACCATTTTATATGAATGAAAGGGTGTTCTTTTGCACTTTATAAAAACCCATCTCCTTGCCCACTTTGCTTTCATTTTCTGATATCTCTTCCAGTTCTGATAAGTGGGAAAAAGAGGGAAAAGAAAAAACAAGAGGGGAAAATTAATCAAAGGGCTGAAACCCTCTGTTCCCGTCCTTAATTTTATTCTCTCCATACCAGGTTAGCGAGCAAAAACTAAAACATCATCTGAAATCCATTTTTAGTGTTTCACCTATTTTGGATCAATCAAACTTTCCCACTTGAAACCCAGATTTGGCAACTCAAGCTCTGTAGGTGCAAACTACAGCAAGGAAATGAAAATTTTGGCTTTGGTGATGTAAATGTTTGAGCCCTTGATGAGGGAAGAGGGCTCTTAAGAGATTCCAAGTTCCCATTTTACACTCTTCCCCTTTTAGATTCTCTCCAGTCAGACCAAACTAACTGAAACTCCATGAACTTGCTTGTCTTTTTCTGCTCAAAATTTCTGAGGTAGTGATTAACAATTTCTTTTGCTTGATTCAGCTTGCAACCATGGCGTTTCCCAACCAATCCATGTCAGTTTCTCCACAGAGAAAGATGGGAAGAGGGAAGATCGAGATCAAGAGGATTGAGAACACTACCAATCGACAAGTCACCTTCTGTAAGCGCAGAAATGGCCTTCTCAAGAAGGCATATGAATTATCTGTGCTTTGTGATGCTGAGGTTGCTCTAATCGTCTTCTCTACCCGTGGACGCCTCTATGAATATGCTAATAACAGGTACTGTTATGTTTTTTTGATCATCAATTGATAATTCATTGGTTTTAATGGTACTACCTCTCGGTATCTTCTCAATTTGTTTGCTTGCTGAAAACCCCATTTATAATTTCTTTCTAGTTTTTTGCTAGTTAAAAATGATTCTTTTTGTTTTGGGTTTAGATTTTTGCTCCTGCAAATAGATCTTTTGAAGGATTTGAGCATAAAGAACACAATCATTTTTATGATGCTGTTTAGATAGATTTTTTTTCCCTCTTTTTATCTCTGTTTTAAGTAACTAAGAAGCACTTACCCCTTTTTTTTTTTTTTTCTTCTTCTATTTTGGATTTTCCCTTGTACGCTCTTCAAGGGTTTTTATTTTATCTTTTTTCTCTTCGCTCTGTGTTTCTGTTTATCATAGTTTTTCTAGTTCTTGGTTTGGTGGAAATAGAAGCACTATTTGTGAGCAGAAACAGGTGAAGATTTGGGAAATTATACAGGCTTGTGAGTGCAAACACACTCTCTAACTATATCATTGTTGTTAAAGTTTCTGTTTCCTTTTTCTTCTTTCCCTTCCATTATTCCCTTAATTCTCTCTCTCTTAACCATCTGAAGATTAAGCTAACAAGCCCTATATCAAAAGCTGTCATATTCCTATTTGCCCAATTTCTCCTCTACTTGACACTTCCTTAGTAGTATGTCAGTTAGACATCTAGAAAGACACAGTACGATTTCAAGAAATTGTCATTCTGTCAATTATACAAATTAAAATAATTAATATGAAAAAAATGGTCTTTTAGGGTTTTATTAACATATAAAAAGAAAAAAAAAATTGTTTATGTGATTATGCAGGAAAATTCTCTTTTTTAACCCATCACAGGCAAATCAGCTCAGAACCCATCATACTACATAAAGATTTTCCAGTTCCAAACTCAGAATCAAAGTTTGCTCAAATCTCACTTACACACCCACGTGCAAGGTCTCAAACTGGGTCAAGCACAACCCAAAAGATTAGGGTTTCTCATTAGGGGCCAAATTGGCAAGGCCACACTTAATCAAGTAAAAAAGAACCTTTTTTCTGTATAGCCAATCAAACTTCAGTATGGTCAAAAGTGTATTCAAAAGTTCAAATTTTTAGTGGATTTTCCTCTCCTTTAGGAAATGGAGAGATTTGGTTATTCTGGTTAGGGTTTTGAGAACTAGACTACAGGATTTGTTTGTCTTTGGTTGAAAGAATCTTTGGTCACGTCACGATGATTTTTCAGTTTCCCTTGACTACTGACAAGAGTTTATGTCATGATTCCCATACTTGGCTCGCTTTTCCTCTTCCATCTGAATCCTAATTTTATCTTGTATGATGCAAATACCTTCTTCTGGGAAATTTTCTCTCTTTTATTTCTCCTTTCGTTTGCTCTCCTTCTCTTTACTAGAAGTAAAATTCTTTTAAGCTATGAAACAGCAAAGACAGTGAAAGAGTTATGAGCTGAGCCAATCTCCGAGATGTGTTATCATAATTTCACGTCTGTTATAGCAATTCAGACTGGGCATTGCATTTGCTAAAGATCTTGCGTCGATATATTTGTGTAAGTTTTAGAGAGAAAGAGAAAAAAGAAAAACGTTTTTTTATTTGTGGTTCTCTTATGAAAAAGAGTAGAGAGATTGTGAAAGAGAGTGTAGTAAAATGGGGGCAGAGACAACGTACGACAACTTAGAGCCAATGGGAGAGTTCTGAGCATTTGGCTTCTTCCATGCAATGGGAAGCGTACAACTATTGCTGCTGCAGCAAGCTGCTGAAACGGACGGCTGTGATGGACAGAAACTCAGACAGAAAAGACCGAAAAGAATAATATTTTATTTAATTAATTTAACTGATTAAAAGAAAAATTGAAAAGGCATGTACTAAATAGATTAATTTGGTTTTCCGTGGGGATTTCAAGGTGGACAATAAAATGAGGTTTAGGGTATTAACCATTGTGAAATGGGTCTGTGCCATATGGCAGAGAAATGACCCTAAAAATGGTTGAACCAATCATACAGTGGGGAGGTGTGCCAGCGTGGCAGGAGCAGCCAATCAGTGGCTCGACGAAATTAAGGTATCACTAAACGTAGAAAAAGTCAAGGGCAAAAGAACTTATGAAAATTAGATATTAATTTATTTTGCATCACATCAAGTCAGAATTTACTTTAGTCCGTCTGAGTGTGAGGAATGACAGAGAGAAAGAAAAGAACGTTAGATTTTACCTTAGAAGTGTTGCGTTTAAGGTTCAGTTAACTGAGAGAGTTGGTTTGATTTGACAACAACGTGTGATCTTAAATTTTTCAACTCGCTTAGATTGCTTTCCTTCCTTCTCTTGCTGTTTCTTTTTTATCTATTAATATGATTAGGAGCAGTAGATGAAAGATGGTCTCTGCACTGTAGGAATATTTTTAAGGCAACAGAGTGATGAAAGATGGTTGTCATGCTTAAGCATATGAATGGATTACAACGCAAAATAAAAGAAAATATAAACTAACGATTTATTAAACTCTTGCTTGACTTACACTGCAATGTCCAATCATGAAAGAAAAGTGCGATGATTTCATTTAGTAGATTGTTTATGTTTATTATTCACCAAATCAATTTGACACTGTTGACGTCTGTGCTCTTAGTTCAAGTTTTTGTCTATTTTGAATAGTTTTGCTTATTATTACTTATTTTTGACCTGCTGGGTCTTTCAAAGATCATGAGCGGACTAGACCTCAATGAAGTTATATGAATTTCCTTATTAGGAAAAAGGAGCTGCGCTCTTCTGTTGAATAGGTTTTTGACTAACCACGCATCCTTTAATTGACACAGCTTTATTGAGTTTATCTAATTAACAGTAACTTAAATCTTGGTTGTTTAAGTCTTAGTTAGAATTAGAATGTACCAATTAGATATAATATAAAATTATTTATGAATACTTTTTTAACAATTCAAATTTTTTAGATAAAAGTTTTTATAACATGATACCAAAACTTCTATAATCCAAATCACCCTATCACCACTTTTGTGTAGGGACATGTTGGATGGCAATTTCATATAGCAAAATTTGTAGATATAATTGTGAACAGCAACTTATAAGTGAGAAGCCATCAGTTCAAACACTCGAGAAGATTTGGAGAATTTTTTTTTTTTTTTAAAGAAAAAAGTGTATCAGCAAGCTTCTGTCCTTAATTGCTTCTAACTTAATCTCCCTCTCTAAATATATAGTTACTGCTGCTATCATAACAAATCCAAATTATGAATATGTATATATAAAATAAATTTTGAATTTTTTTTTTTGACGATATAGAAAACCCTCATGAATGCCCCATTTAGAATGATTGGAAGACTTAGAGAGGATATACGCGCTGATGGTTACTTGCAAGTTGTTAATTTTGAAGATTCATATTCATTGGTCTATCTCTTTTTTAGTTTTTGTGTGTGCAATTTTCCATCATCTATCTGTAGAAAGGAAAATAAAAAAAGGAATCTAATAATGATTTGTAATTTGTGATCAGAAATTTGTAAGAGATGAAGAGTTATTTAGGGAATATATATCCACTAATTATTTTACATGCTAATTCCGTGATAAGCTTTAAATGTAAGTGATGCAATTACTGCAGCGTCAAAGCAACTATTGAGAGGTACAAGAAGGCGTGTTCAGATTCAACTGGTGGTGGATCAGCTTCTGAGATTAATGCTCAGGTGTCAATGATTTCCTACTTGTAAACAACTAATTTTCTGTCAATATCTAACTAATATCTTTTTCGGTGTACATGTGCTAATTTGCTACTCAATATCGATGGACAATGTAACACTCAAAACTAACACTTAGATGTGGTTGTATAATGCCAGTATTACCAGCAAGAAGCTGCCAAACTACGACAGCAAATTAACAACCTTCAGAATAACAACAGGTAATTAGAATGGATTTGATCTCGAGGCATGAATTTTCTTCCTTTATCAAGAAAGTAATAAGAGAAAACATCCTAAATTTTTTAGTTGTTTTCATTTCAAATTAGTACTTCATTGTATTTTCTTCTAAAAAGCTGAGATTTTCAGGCAAATGATGGGTGAGGCTTTGAGCACTCTGACTGTCAAGGACCTCAAAAACCTGGAGACTCGGTTAGAAAAAGGAATTGGCAGAATTCGTTCCAAAAAGGTTTGCATGCCTAGTAATAATATACAAGTGTTTTATATAAATAACCTTTTTGAGAATAGGTTATTTGATTTTTGTTTGCTGATGAATGTTTATGTATCTGACTACTTTGTCCTTTCTTCCATTGTGTCACTTCCCAAACATCTACAACAGAATGAGCTGCTATTTGCTGAAATTGAGTACATGCAGAAAAGGGTAAATGCTTTCCTAATTCTTCTCGTTTTGCTATTTTTTTGGTCTCAACTTTATATGTATGCAGTCATGAGCATGGGCAGAACCAAAACTTGATTGGTGTTTTTGTTGAGTATGTTGTTTTAGACTTGAGATCTTAGCTTGTAATGTATGTATATTAGGTGACTATAGTGCTCTGTAGATCTGCATGTACGTTTTTGTTTCCTTTTTGTCACGTTTTATGGTATTTATGGGTTGCATTATAGTGACTTCAGCTATAAAAGTCCGTTTAGCTTTGGAAAATTAAAATTTCATTTTCTATTCTATACATTATTAACTTGTGCATATTGTCCATTTTTCATATAAATGTGTTAGTGATGAGAACAAAATCACGTATTTTAACTTTTTATTCATATCATATATATATATATATATATATATATATATATATATATATATATATATATATATATGCATATACTTTTATTATTTTCCCTTTAGCTTTTATCAGGTGCAGTTTATAGTTCAAAAGTAGTACCTCCAGAATCAAAAGATACTGGTCTAGAAAATGATGTTAAACCATTCATTTTTTTATTTTTTTTTTCTCTTTCTCTTCTTTTATTAGAAAATTGAAAAATGTCTATTGAAGTAATCCTCTAAGGATTCTCTTGCTTTCAGATGCAAGGTTTAATCATATCTTGTTTAAAAGTCTTTACAACATTTAAATTTCTAACAAGATTTGTTCCAAACTTACTCGAGGATGATGCTATAAGACTTTGCTTTCTAGTCATCATCAGCGCAAACAAATATCATGGTCTAGCATATTTTGGCAAAGTGGGCTCTGCGAGAGAGTAACTCTTCATTACAAACTCAGAGTATATTTATGTGCATGGCTAATTATGCTCTTTTACCTGTTTTGCAAAGTTTATGATTTTCTTCTTAGTTAGGGTTTTTATGGTATGATGAACTATAAAATGTACGTACACTGCAGGAAATAGACTTGCACAATAATAACCAGCTTCTTCGAGCAAAGGTTCCTCTCTATTTCTCTGTCCTCGATCTCTAAAAATGCTTCCTATACCTATATTTGGGTAATATGATACTTATTATTAATGTTTCTATCGATGTAGCAGATAGCTGAAACTGAGAGAAGCCAACATAACATGAATTTGGTGCCTGGAACTGGAAGCTCAAGCTATGAAGCTGTGCAGACTCATCAGCACCCATATGACTCTCGAACCTACTTTCAAGTGACTGGATTACAACCCAGCAGTCAGTATTCGAAGCAAGATCAGATGGCCCTTCAATTAGTGTAAGACTCTCTCTCTCTCTCTCTCTCTCTAACTCAACTTCACTTGGTTCTCTCTTTCGATCATTAATATTCTCTCTTTCCAGTAAGAGAACTATAGCATTAATCAATACAATATTATAATCTCGTACATGTTCATAGCACCTCAAAGGCAGGTAGGTTGCTCCTCCAAAAAAACATTAGAGTCTTGTTTATTTCAAAGAATCATAACCAGAAAACTATAGAACCCAATATGGCAGTGGTGGAAATAAGAGAAAAATCATGAGTAGATTGATAAAGCCTACATATATCATGAGAAAAATCATGGAAGTGATAGACAATCTGAGCGTTGCAATGTTTCATTTCAAAACAAACACAATTTGTCTTGTGGAAATAGATCGATGTTTTTGATATTCTTGTTTCTGTGTTTCCCTCAAGTTATAGGTTGGCACTTTTATTCATGTCTTGATGTTGACTGTAGCATACGTTTGTATGATCTGTGTCTACGTGGAAAGTTTCAATTAGTATATGCTATTGTGTAATTGGACAGGCTAGCTAGTAAATTTTCTAATGTTCTTGTGCAGTTAAACTGCTTGAGCTAAGAATTTCTCCAACTTGTACCTTGACATCGATCTAGCTAGTATGACAGCAGATGAATAGTACCTGCTACAGGTATATATATATATATATATATATATATATGTATAAGCACAACTATCAGGACAATGATTTGGTACCCTATTCCCTCATATGTAGTGGCTTAATTTGTAGACTTTCATAAGACTATCCTGTATGTATTAATTGTGACAGCTACCTTTGTCTTTATTTGATTAGTATTGTACTAAGAGTATGTTGGAAGACACCTTACAATGTGTGCATCCATTGTTTAGCATTCCATAGATTGATTTGCTCATTTAATTTAGTCTTGTATTAAGAATACGCCCATGAAGTGAAGTCGATCGAAACAAAGCAGGAGAAAGGAAAAAGAGAAAGAAACAAAACCAAGTGGATCAAATTTAATATAGGAATGACTTTGAATTAATTAACTTCTAATTATACAGACTTGTGGAACACATTTTAACTAATTTATAGAAGAAAGTCATAATCAGATCCCTAATTAAGCTAAGAGACTTTATTGTATAAAATATATAATTGAATTATTTTAGGAACTTTTTTTTGTTTTATATTAGCTACATAATAATTGATGCTTTGTGTATTTTTTTTACATTAACATGAAAAGAAAGGTGGTTAATGCACTCTCCACCTTTCCTTACACACTCCCCTTATTTTCTCTTAATATAACACAGGAGGAATAGCTTCAGTATTAACCATCAACAAGATGATATATATCCATTGGGAAAGTGAAGAACAGATTCGAAGCATTATATGAACTTATTGCAATGAACCGATTGGCAGCTTCAGTGAAATGAAATGAATCCCAAAATAGGTACTCGTCTCTATTTTGGCATAACGTGGTCTGATTAGCTACACAAAGTCCAAGTTCCGTTGTTTTGCAGCAAGCATCAAAAATATTCAAACCTGAAACATATATACATTTTAAGAAGTAATTCTTACAAGGTCATTAACAGAATAAAGATTCTATTTAAAAGTATGCTACCCCAAAACACACATATATATATATGCATATATAATGGTTTGAAATCGTAATTATTAAGGCCACAATTTGAAAGCATGAACCGAGAAATATATAGTTTAAAAAGAACATGCAGAGGTGTAAGGAAGACGAGGGAAAGACACTGAGGAGCATTAATTGCACTCGTAAATTTACTAAAATACCTTTTAGACTATATATATGGGTATTATTATTAACTATATTATATATATTTATTTACGTGATTAGTATCATTTATAAAATATAAAATAATTAAGGTATTTTAATTACTTTAAAAGTGGCGTGCTAGAACTGATCTGCGATGAAAGAGAGATGTATCACCTCTATTCAGAAGGAGCTGAGCTGTGATGAAAGTAGGGTTGACATAAATAAATTTGGAGTCAGACAACTCTTGGTTGAGGAGAAGAACTAGTAATCTAAGATTGTTGTTGAAAAATACGCCATCAAAGATGTCGTTGTTAAGCCATGGTGATGTCCCTTGACCTTGAGCAGCAACTTGAAATAGACTAGAGCAGACTACAGGAAGTATCCCAACCAACACAAATTTTCTTGCTCCAAGTTCATGCAAAGCCTGCCGAGCGAATGTGAGAAAAGAAAACTCTTAATTATTAGATTATCGAAATCAAAATCTTAGTGTAATGAATTAAAGAGATAACCAGAAGAGAGATCATAGATATATATATATACATACCCTTATATTCAGATAATATTGTTGAATTAGAACTGCAGCATACAGCGCAGGGTTAGGGTATTGGCGTTTTGTGGGATAAGAGTCGGTTGCGCAGTAATTGTTTATGTAGTCGTTGATGCCAATATTGACATAATATAAGCAATTATTTAGATGTTGCTGCGCATCATAGCGACTTCCAAGTTTTTCAGTGATCTTGGAAACTATAACTCTGTGATGTTCCAACTGTAATTCAAAGCTGATATCGGCACCCTGCATGGCAAAGCAAATTAAGTCTTCAATCAAACTAATTCTCAAAGTCTAATTTTCGTTTACCGCGGCCGTGCCAGTTTCATTGCGAATTCCTGCTGCACCAGAGGCATAGTTTACTCCTGCAAGTGTGTCCCAACCACTGGTATTTGCATAAGGTGGGACCAAATTCTCGAAGCCCAAAAATTGAGCTGCAACCATATGCACATAAGGTAAGTGAATTATATATATATAGAGACCTTCGGTTCAATGCCATAATTAAGAGACATGTATATCATAGAAACTAGCTATAAATATAATTAAAAGGAGAAGGAATTCTTTCTCGGTATTAATTACTTATAAAGTCAATTACAGTTCGGCCATTGGTAAATCTTCCAGTTGGGCCATTAGGGAAGTCAATCCCATAGGGTGGATAATTAACTTTTGTACGGGTTTTGAGGTGGTTGTTGTTTCCACAATCAGACAAAGAGTCCCCAAAAATGAATAAGCCCGCCACTTGGGGCTCCCCATGGCCATCTGCTGCTGCACAATAATATTGTTGCATAATATTATAAGTAGCAGCCAAAGCAAGAATATGCACCGCCAACCATACCAGCTTAATGTCATAACCCATCGAACTGATCGATCCAAGATATTAACTAACTAGTGGTCAAGCTAGCAAATGATGGAAATGTTACAAAGAGCAAGGTATATATATATATAGGCCAGTAATTAATAACCCTAGTTTTGGAAGGAGTGCACGTCTACAAGACGTACGTTTCTGTTAAACAAATTTTTAAATATGATTAATTACAAGATTAGCATATCCTTAGTTAATTTCTTCTTGATGTAGGGGGGGGGGGCTCAGAAATGCATCCAACAAGCGAGTATATGGTGATATAGTTTTGATCATTATATTATTTTTGTTGAATATTACACAATAGTATAATTGTGTTATCATTATTTTATCTTTTGATGCTGCGAAGGTCTCGGTACAGAACATGTGAAATAACAGAGGCAGCAGCAAACATGTGAACCATTTAATGGCTAGTTTATAGGTTGAATTGATCATTGTGTTAAGAATCCGAAGCATATTTTCCGCCAACAAGTAATGAAGCATGCAAACAGTCCCTCATGAGTACAGGAAACAAAAAATACTATGAAGAAGAATAAACAAGCAAATAAATTTGAAGTTTCCCCAGCAATAAGTAAAAGCGCACGTGATCGTTTATTCCATTACATAGCTAAATAACTTTTTAAGGGTACATCAATTACATATATTGATATTGTGCGAGATCACTTTCCATCGCTAGGAGGGAGATATCCACTGGGTAAGTGAAGGAGGAATTAAAATCATTGAATGAATATTTTGACATGACAAGGTTGAAAGTCTCGGTGGGATGAAATGCATCCCAAAATGTATACTCGCTCCTATTTGAGCACGGTACTCCTTCAGGAACACATAGCCCATACGACTCCGTGGGACAGCACCCTATGTTTGTTTCGGTGATACCTGAAATGAAAGCCATGTAAATGCATCTTAAGATCATATCAAGGACACTCCTAATCTCAATCAATGTAAATGCATCTATTTTATGACATGAAGAGTAGAAAGAAATATATGTACGTATTACCAGAATACAGAGAGGAGTCGGATGAGATTTTGCTAGTGTTGACGTACATAAATTTGGAATGAGATAACTCCTCGCTCAGTTGATGAACAAGTGGTTTTAGTCTATCATTGAAAAGTTGTACTATACTATTTTCCTCTTCGACGCATTGAGACCCATTTGTCCCGTGGGTATGAATTTCAAACGGAGTGCATCCCAGAAGGCCCAAACCAATCAATGCAAACTTTCTTGCTCCGAGTTCATACAAAGCCTAGCCACCACCCAAACACAAATTAATACGCATCTTGATATTGTACATTTAGTAAGATTCTGACAAAAAGTTTAAATCTGATTAAAAGTCTAGATTGCAGCCTAGTGTACAGAAAGCGAAGATGCATGATATAATAGTATAAACAGTCTGTGACTAACATTCCCATTAGTGAAGCACTCTAGCTATGATAAATCTTTATGTGAAGAAGAAAAAGAGACCCTAAACTCGTCGTAGATATACCTTTAAATAATGAGAATATTGCTGAATAAGAACCTCAGCATACTCCTCGGGGTTATAGATGAGGCTTGTCGGGTAGTCCTCGGGAAGAAAGTAATTGTTTATGTAATCGTTGCTGCCTATATTCACATAATATAAGCACTTATTTAGCAGCTTTTGCGTTTTCTCAAGGCTTTCGAGTTTGTCCAAGATTCTGGAAACAATGGCCTTGTGATTTACTATTTGTGATCCGAAGCTGATATCAGCACCCTGCGCAGACAAATTGTGTGAGGTAAACTGAAATGGATATGGATGGTTTGTTACTATACATCCAAATGGTGGGTGTAAGGTAAAACTGAGCTGCGAGTCCAAAGTGAGGTTTTGTCTATTTCTATGAATTGAGATATTAAGTGCACGGGGGAAGTGTTCTGTGTTCTGTTGTTTTAAAACATGGACTCGACAATTAATTAATACCGCTGCCTTGCCGCTTTCATTGCGAATTCCTGCTGAACCAGATGCATAGTTCACACCTTTAAGTATATCCCAACCGCTTGTATTCGCAAATGGTGCGATGAAATCTTCAAACCCCAATACTTGAGCTGCAGAGGCAAAAAGTTAGGCTGAACAGTGAACACAAGTGAAATCGGAATTTGTCTATATATATATATGAAGTAAAGAAATATTACTGATAATGTCAACTGCAGTTCGCCCATTGGTAAATCTTCCAGTTGGACCACTGGGGAAGTCAATCCCATATGGTTGGTAATCAGCTTTGCTAATGGTCGGAAGGTAGTTATTGTTTCCACTATCAGACAATGAGTCCCCAAAAATGAAAAGGCAAGGCACTTGGGGCTCCCCAGAAGTATAATGTTGCCCAAGAATTGCAGCCAAGAGAAGCATCATCAGCCATGGCTTACTTTCACAAGCCATCTCTGGACAAAGAAAGTGATGAGGCAAAACAGGGTTATAATCCAACACATATATATAATTGGATCAAATACAAGATGGTTACTTGATAGTGTATATAGCTTTATATGCTTATGATAACCAAGTTTTGAAGCCGAATGGAAGAATCAAAATAAAGACAGACTGGTGTGAAACATCTGTGTGGTCCAGATATCTTTTGACTAACGGAAGTATCAATGAACGCGACGTCCAATAACCACTTGGTTCAGTTTATTTCCAAATAAGAACTGAAAAAAAAAGAATGAAAAAGACAATATATATTCATATGGAAGATTGAACTTCCTTCTCTTAACACCAATACAGCTTGTAACCTAGCTAATTGCTTGGAAAAGAAATAACACAGTAATATATCAACGTGGCTTACAGGAACTCTATTAAGAGGTAATATTCCTTGCTCTACATTCACAATATAATATTCTTCACCAGCTTGTTCGCATATATATATAGATGGAAATGATGAAGGAAAGAAGCTGAGTTGCTTCGCCAACGAATCCAAGAGAGGCATGGCATGAAGTTATACTGACAATGTACTGTTTGGGCACAGTTTTTATCGGGTACATCTTAATGGATCATGTCAAAGCACTTATAAATAATATCATCTAACACATGTGATAAATTAATACGAGTAATTCATTTAATAAAATATTTGTAAATAATACCATCTAACACGCATATATTAAATTAATATGAGTTATTCATTTACTACCTATAAAGTAAGAAGTTGAATTTGACAATGTACTGACAAAACATTAATATGTATGGGAAAGGTGCAACCTAACTAATTAAATAAAATCTCCAGCGGAAATTCAAATGTTGAGAGGCTTGAGACCATTCACTTTGCATCTTACGTTGAAGATTTGGTATACTCTCGTTTAACTTGCTTTGTGAAGACCATCACTACTGAGAGATTCAGCTGTCCTTAAAGAAATTAAATTAAATTATGTTTCGCAAAAAGTGGATTAAGGGTCTGGCAATCAAAATATACAATAAAATCATATAACTATATATTTTTAAAAAATTATAGTATAATATTTTTTACAAAAGTTACTTAAGCATAGAAAAATTCTTGTGAACTTTGCACATCATTTATAATTGTCAAAGCAATACTCAAAAGATGTTCTTTTAACAATTTTTACAAATTTATATTACTTTCATCTTTTCCCTATCAAAATTTACGAAATTGATGAAGATGAATAAATATAAAAAAAAAAAAAGAAAAAAAAAATGAGAAATTAGAAAAAGGAAAAAGGTCAATTTAGCAAAATTTTAAAACACTAAGGATTAAGATAGAAAAAATAAAACATAAGTACCAATGTATCACAAATAATAACATACTTCATCACTTAATGTGATACATAAATATGCTTAATCTAATAACTCTAATAGGTATAGTCAAAAAAATTTGACATATTTTTAAAATGTTAAAAATTTTAATTATAAAAAACTAAATTATCTAAACTTTAAATATGAAAAATCAAAATAAAAGAATTTGCATAATTTACAAATATATACGTCTTAGATTTTATTTGGTCTTTTTTCCAAAAAAAAGAAAAGAAAAAGAAATAATCTATCTTGCATTCTGAATGCCGACAGGGATCCACAAGCTGGGTCAGAAAACTGGAAGGAACACAGATGATGGCGGAAATGGAAATCCAACATGGGTCCGGCTTATCGTCCTCTTGGACAGATACCCGTGATTACCTCCAAGTCCTAACCAGACAACCCATCCATGCATCCATACTTTTTAAATCATGTTCTACGCATGCCATATTTTTATTTTGACTAAAAATATATATATATATTATGCCAATTGGGTCCAGAACTCACCTAGGCGATGCTATTCATATTTTTTTTATATCAGCACAAGTGAACGAACGGCCCTCAGTAGACAGTACACTCTGGTTACTTTGCCCCACCACACTGACCTCTCAGCACCCGGTTCCATCCGAGTCAACTCTGCCAAACACCTCAGCAATTCGTTCATGTTCGAAACGGCGCCGTATAGTTCCGTGTACGGCAAGTCCCTTCAGGCATAGTTCGTTCCTCAATCCCACCTAGCTGACCACACCAGCTCCCAGAACTCTAATCCGAGCCCTCGTTCGAGCTTCTCTGTATGGCTCTGGCTCGCACCGAGCCTGCTATGTCGCCGCTTGCGGCGCGGAGGTATGCCACACGCAACATGAGCGAGTGGGCGAATGAGAATAGCGTTCGGTACCCTGTAAAGGATCCCGATGGAGTTGATAGCTGGGATTGATCGTATGATTTCGGTTTTCAGAGTAACTAATCGAAGGGTGTTGCTACTGCTTCCTGAGGGGAGTGCATTAAAAAAGCGAGGAAAACACTCCCTTAATCGGACGATAGAGATTGGCAAAGGCTTGAAAGTTGAACGATAGGAGGCAAATGTACGAAAATAAGCAGATTTTTTAAATTATTTACAAAAAAATTGTCACTTTTAAAATATTCACAGAAGTAGTTTTTTTTATTAAAAATTAATTTTGTTAGATAACTTTAAAAAAGAAAAAGAAAACATCATCTTAGTTGTGGTATCTAGTCTAGCATTCTGAACGCCGACAGTTTGTCAAGGACAAGCTGGGTAGTGAGAAACTAAGACTACTTTTAACCAGAAACTATAAATTATTATTTATATTATTTTTATAAATTATATAATAATATATATTTTTAAATTTTATATAATTTAAATAATTTTTTATTTATTTATATTACTTTTAAAAAATTTAAAATAAATTTTATAAATTATTTTTTTTGATAAATTTTCTCTTTATTTAAAAAAAAAAAAATTATGTGTGTAACGTCAATCAATCAAGCAACTCTTTTCCCTAAAAATACACCATGGGTCCGGGTTCTCTTGTCCGGGCCAGCGATTACGCCCAAGTCAAATTGGTCTACCTTAACTCTTCCATACCAGACAGACACAAGCCATCCATCCATGCATTATGAAATTATACCGCAGAATGCGTTCTTTGATATTATAATTTTACCATAATTTTAGTTTTTAAATAATATTACTTAAACTAATGAAGCCTTTTAAATTTGAGAGTGAAAATCGAATAAAACCAAATATGTACGTATTATATTAGGTTTGATGTAGATCCAACATAACTGGTAGTATTGAACTGAACATTTAACATTTCATTAAAAAAAAACAAAAAAAAAGATAACACATTACGATCGATCAGACAACATTAATTAATTTGATTGTGACTCATGCATGTTGGCTGCCATTCTGTTGAGATTCAGATCTGAGCTAACCGACGAATATCAAAAGGATAAGCATCCGAGGCAGATTGAGCACTGTAAGCTCTCCTTGCAACGACGGCATTCCCAGCCTCTGTAGGATGAAAAGCATCCCAAAACAGGTACTCCTTCCTATTCGCACATGGAGTCTGCATGGGCAGACATGTAATTTGACCATTGTTCCTTCCTACCCCACAGCACCCTGCATTCGTAACGCTAAAACCTGAAAATATTCAACCAAACAAAAACATGAATCAATCTCATGTTTGGTCCATGCATGCATGATCATTTTTGGCACAAGGACCAAAGGGTAATTTCATTGATTATTACCATAAGCTGAAGGGTTGCTTATTATGTCTTGAAAAATCCCATAGGAGTTTATGTAGATGAATCTTGCATCGGATAACTGACTGTTAAGCTGACCAGCAAGAGATCTCAATCTAGTGTTGAATATTTGGTTTGCACTGTTGATTCTTTCTACACATGTTTTGCCATCTGCGCTATTTTGTGCCAATTCATTAGGGCTGCAACCTATTTGACCAACTCCAAATAACACAAATTTCCTTGCACCGTAGTTATACAAAGCCTGCATCACAAAACAAACACAAACAGTTAAGTTGATGATTTCAAAACCCTCTTTGGGCTTTCAACAAGCATATATAAATTCATACAATCAAGCTCAATTACTCCTTCTTAAGAGCTAGCATTTTGTTATTTCTCACTGAGGTTAAAAGTGCAACAACATTTTCTAAATCTATAACGCAGTTGACTGTCCATTTAAAATTTGTTCAAAATAAATTACTGCTAATTAAGAGAAGTGAAGTGAAAGGTAACCTCAAGTTGCTCAGTGTATGCTTGAATAAGATTATCAGCATACTCATCTGGTGTGAACTGCCTGCTGCTGGAATAGAACTGGGGCATGAAATAGTTGTTGAGATAATCATTGCTGCCCAATCCAATTGAATATATGCACTTGCTCAAGTAATTTGCAGCTGAGTCCTCATCTCCCAGTATATTCACCACTTGAGACACAGTGTTTTGGTAATTCTGAACCTGTCCACTAAAAGTGATACGTCCTCCCTACAAATAATTATAGAACACCAACCAAATATTAATCAATAAATGAAGCAATAGAAGAAATTAAATAGAAAGAAAAATGATATGTAGGTAGGTACCAGTTGCTGTCCAGTTTCCTCTCTGATCCCAGCAGCTGCAGATGCATAATTAACCCCTCTGAGTATGTCTCGGCCGCTAACTGATGCATAGGGAGGAATATAATCGTCGAACCCCAAAAGCTCAGCTGTAAAATTCCAAGACCGAGTTAGAAAAATACTAGCTCACTTTTCTTTAACCGTCTAGTCTTTTTTTACTGAATCAGTAATCTTGACCTACTACAGATCCAACATTAAGTTTTTCCTAATGATCAACCCTTAATTTTCTTATCTTTTAGAGAGAGAAAATGGGACCCATTTGCTCTCTCTATACCCTTCATTGCTAATCTGGCCCATTTCCTTACGTTTTTTTGGTTTGCAGGCTATAAGAGTGTCTTGAATATAGAATTGAATGTCAGCAGAAAGGCTACGTGCTCGGAATTTTGATAGGGCGGCCAGTCAAACCCTCACGATGAGTGTAACCAAAAATTGAAGAAAAATCTCTCGTTCCGTTTTAGTTAATGCCTTGCCTCACTGGAGAAATAACTCAAAGTAGAATTTTTTTTTTAGAAAAAAAAATAAATCTGAATTTAGCGTTATAATTTCTAGTTAGGTCACTCGGGAGAAAATAATTGGTTGCTTAATATCCCAAGAAAAGGGTGACAAAAAATTAATTTCTTAAAAATGACCATCTTTGGAAGTCTTCAAATAAAATTTGAGATATGATTAGGATGGAGCAATTTAAAAGCTTAAACGTAGTATCATATAAAGGGTCGGGTAATATGATTTATCGACATTAATGAGGAGGTGCATGTTAGTGGAAGCAGCTTGAGCAAATTAAGAAAGTGCACTGCTGGTTAATAATTTGACTGACCTGCACCTGCATGCATGCTGGCTGCTTAAACTAAGAAAGGGAGTGAGAATCTCACCGATTACATCAACAGTAGTTTTGCCATTGGAAAACCTGCCAGTTGGTCGTCCGTCTTGGAAGTCAATCCCATAAGGCAAGTAATCAGCTCTGGCCAAAGAAGAGAGTTCATTGTTATTCCCATTATCCACCAAAGAATCTCCAAATATGAAGTAGCAAGGCACTTGTGGTTCAGCTCCAACCCCTGCACTCCACGTGCACACAACCAGAACCGCCACCAATATGACGTTCATCTCCCACTTCAGCTTCTCCCCAGTGGCCGCCATTGAATTGAAGCAGGAAATATCTACAGGAGAAAGAATTTTGTTTTAGGTAGTTGTTAGACAATGCTTGTGAGTGAATGAGCAAGTTTGGGTAAATATATATATAGGGAGAGGAAAGGGAAGGAAAGGAAGAGATGAGAAAATAATATGCGTTGACTGACGCATGGAGTGTTTTACAGTTGAGAGTGTTTGTTAGGAGCATTAAATTCACGCGGATATATAATGTGAGAATGAATGAATGAGAGCACCACCACCACCACCTTGCATGCACCTCTTTTATCTCATCGCTCAGTCTGCCCCCTATCCCTCGGTCTTCGTTCTCACTTTAATGCGGGAATTCCAGAGAATGGGGATTAATTTGGGTGGTAGTAACAATCAACTTCTGTTAAAATTTATGGAACTCACCTTGGCATTGACAAGATGTAGATTTTTTTTATTTATTTTTTTTTCCCTTTTTTCTATCTGTAATCCATGTAAACCAATCAAGTCATTTTCTCTTCAAGGAACCAAGAGTATATAGATGATCCAATCTATCCAAAAGTTTTCACGAAAGTTGTATGTAAATTGAATCGAGCAGCATTCAATATATATGATCCAAGTTATATATGGCTCCGCTGTCTGGTAATGACCAAAGAAAAGAGGGGAACCTCAACTCCAATATCAAGTGTCAATGATGAGTACATCGCCCCATAATGACAGTTAAGATCCCGGCTTTTCTACGTGAGATGAAATTATATGTAGCTTGTTTTAATAAAGCTCAAATGAGATCGATGACTCTCGATCGCCCTTTTATTAAATACAACATGGAGCCTTAAATTGAGATAAAATCTCAGCTATACTTAATGATCTGTGCATGCAAATTGTGTAGACAAATACGAAACTACATATACATACACATATGGAACAAAATGGTAATATTAACATGCATTGCAAGCAATTAAGGAGTTGGCATAGCTACCACATGCACCCTCTTCATTATATATGTTTCACAAGTTGCTCTATCATGCTATTTTCTCACGAACCAGTTGTATAGTGTTAATTGGAGCCTGAACGAGCATGATCAAGGGATAGGTTAAAAAAAATGTCAACAAAAACCAACTGCCACAAAAATATATATATATATATATATATAGGATGGGACTTGCACTTACATGGGCACTAGCTTTTTCTGTAATTAAGTCGGGCTATCGTAGACACATGCAGTTCAACCACTTGGATATATATACTCACATGCATACATGTGTTGAAAATAACACTAGAACCACTTGCAAATTATTAAGATGAGTTCAGTAAGGTCTCAACTTTGTGTCCACATATACAGTGCCCATAATGTTTATCTTTCCTACCCACTTTTTATATGCCACGCTCTTGATTAATAGTTCTCCGCAATCACAACGGTGACACCACAATTTTGGAAGTCACTAGCTATGGTCGCAGTTTAAAACAACTATAATTATTATTATTAGTGCGTTTTGTTCTGCTGTGACTTCAACTGCAAACTGCAACTGCAACTGAAATCCATACCATAGTTGAAATTTACAATTCCCACCAGCTGAAGTCGATTCAAATTAGATTTTGACCACCAGCTGAAATTGACAACTTGATAACTAGTTCAAAAATTTGTGACAAGAATTGGACCAGATTTTTGTGGGAACACACTAGTTACATCATTTCTACTATAATCCATTTTCTCGTCGGTTCCTTTGTTGACTTTGTCCTTCAAATTTAGTGCTCTGCAGTTCAGATCTTGCGCAACGGGGTGACCAAAAATTTAAAATTTTTCGAAATTGATGACTTGTAATAGTAGCTAGCATTGTAGATCGATCCAAACATCAAATTAGAGGGCGAGTGTTGTTTTGCTTAATTAGTTTGGTCTTTCAAGACATGGAAGGAATACAATAATAAATGAAAGTGGGTAGCAGAATTGAATGGTGTTTGCCTAAGTCACACCGATCGAGTAACATGGTAGGGTTTGATGATGAGTTAGTGCCATTACATTTACCGTGCATTTATAGCAAAAAGTCCATAGTCTACCTAGCTAGCTAACTACTCCATCCATATCCATGGTTCGAAAATATTGCTGCAGCTGAGCTGCTTTAATGCAAGTTCGTGTTGGCTCAAAGAAAATGATTTAATGCAGTAATGCAAAATTTTGATATTCTGAGATCAAATTCAATTTTTTTTTAAATATTTAAGTTAATATCATTAAAAAAAAAAAGTTGGCTGTTTACGCCATGCCTCGTCGGTGTCACTGCTACCCTTAGTTACTTGCATTGCATTGTAACTCATGCCCGATCAGATCCCATCTAAGCAAAATTATATGAACCAAAGTCGACTGAAAAGCTTACCGAATCAGACCACTAGTCCAACTTAGATGCGGCAGGCATGCAACTACACTTACATACTGTTATTGTATCTAATACTACTTGTTTATATAATTTTGGGGGCTTCTGTCGGTCTGTACATATGTGGGGCTATCTATCTCCATTTTCATTTCGTTGGAGACCCTTAACTAATGGTTTTTGCAATAACTGGATCGATGACTATGATTTCATTTCATCACCCACCACATGTGTTTGTATTTATGACTCAATAGGTTAGGTAAAATTTGGTGCGTGCTTTTCGAAGAACAATTGCTAGGCTGTTAACTGGGCCGTTTGGGGCCATACAGTGTCCATAGTAATAATAGTATAGTACACTGGTTTTTACTATTTTCGCTTGAGGTGCGTTGGTGTTCTTTACTCTCTACAAATCGGTTTGGGTTTGCTGCTCCTGCAACCAGCAAAATCCCAATGCATCAGATCACAGTCAACTCAACACGTACACTTCTGGTTATCTACTATACAAACAACCAATTCAATCAGTTTTTAGATCATCATAGTTCTCTATCAGTATCAGATGCAGAAGAGAATTGCAATATCAGATCCTTCACAATCTGAATTAATCCCTTGAAATCATTGCTTCCTATTTCCAGGCAATCTCTCAATAACCCACCATCCGCCACTTCCACTTGCACCGTCTTCAATACTTCCCTCAGCATTCCCTACCATAACATAACATAAACCCACTCAGAGTCAGACCAATATAATCTAATTCCACATTTTATCAAACTTAAAACATTTCATTATGATCTGATTCAAAAATTTTAAATGAAAAACAATAACACTTCAATACACAAACTGTGATTTCAATATGAGTATGCATGTCAATTCTTCTTATCGTCACGTAGCACCCAATTTCAAACTTCTTAAATTGAAATTCTCTAAGTCATATTTTTTAATCGTGTTCTATACATACCATCTCTATTATTCCTTTACTCTAAACGATTAAATATCTATATGAAAACCCAAGCTAAATGACTAGACAGAGACCAAAAGCCTAAAACCGTCCATAAAATAGTATTACTGCATAGAAGAATAAACGTCGTCGTACCGATTGGCGAAACACTTTTAGAAGCTTGCGAGAAAGTGACTGAAAGGCCCTCATTACATTCTCGTAATTCCGCCCCACCCACACTGACCTCTCGGTATCCGATTCCATCCGAGTCAACTCGGTCAAACACCTCAGCAACTCTTTCGTGTCTGAAACGGCGCCGTATAATTCCGTGTACGACAAGTCCCTCCACGCGTAGTTCCTCGCATAATCCCAGCCAGCCGACCACATGAGCCCCCAGAACCCTAACCCGAGCCCTCGCTCGAGCTTTTCTGCGATGGCTTTGGCTCGCGCCGAGCCTGCGATGTCACCGCGAGCGGATCGGAGGTTTGCCACACGCGACATTAGAGAGTGGGCGAGTGAGAATAGCGTTCGGTACTGGCCGTAAGCGAAGGATTCCGACGGAGTTGGTAATACTATTAGAAAGAGTGTGAGAAAGGCCAGAGTTGAGGTTGATCGTACGGTTCTGAACATTGGTTTGGATTTTCGGAGGAACTAATTGGACGATGGAGATTGACGAAGACTTGAAAATTGAAGGAAGGGAATTTGAGTTCCTTCGGTGCAGGAGTGGAATTTCTTTTTCTTTTTCCGTTTCCATGTAATATCGGCTCTAATGGGCGAGCGAGTGCATGTTTTCAACAGCCCACAACTAATGGGCTAGACTAGAGGCCCACTGATTGATTATATCATGCATTAAATAGTTCAAAGTATTTTAGTCAACAGTTTTTTTGTATCACCAAACAATTAATAAATGAGTTTTAGTGTTGGGTTGCGTGTAGTAAAATATTTGGGCATACGGCTTTTGGCGACCATATAATATATATATATATAATGTACATTCCCAAAATAGCAAAGGACGGAATGTTGAGATTGCTATTTGTTGGAATGGTAATTACCCAACTCTCACGTGTATTCAAATTTAAATGGAAGGAAGCAAGATTGATTTTGCTTCCCCGATATCCTCATTATAATAAGTTTTCTCTTTGGTTACCATATTGAAATGCAGGAGATATAAATAAATTATTAACGAAATATGGTGCAACAATATCAAGTTCCCAGAGTTTTGGCAGAAAAGGAGGAACAATATCATTCGTATATTGGTGGGGTCATGCATGTATAGTGCCCTCGTTTTAGCACGAGTGTCAATTCAATGCAACTGCATGGGCGAAGGCAGAGCTCCGAGTACCCGTAACGTATATGCTTCCCTTTTAAGCCCTTCCACTCATCTATTGAATGGATCATCGTCGGTCACCACCACCACCGCTATCTGAATGGCCATTTTTCTTCATCCTTTCCTGATCACAGCCCCCAAAATATCGCTTCCCAACTTGCTCCCTCTTCTTCGTCTCCATATGCCTAATTCATCCGAGTTTACTCGCTTCTACATTACCTCAATGTGCCTATTGATGTGAAATCATCTCAAGAGATCTACGTTCTGCAAATATTAACGTCTCACTCTGTAACGCCTTTTCTTTTTTCCCTCCCTCCAACTTTGCCAATACTCTCTCTCACCAGTAAATTGCACCCTCTGTGTTTTAGTTTTCGAGTCATCCTTTTCCTTATATTTATTATTTCTGAATGGTTTCTGGTTTTATTTACCCTACTTTCGTTTCGATAAAGTCTGTTCTGGATGTATTAATGGCTTTTCTTTGCAAAGATTACTTTTCTAATAATACCTGAAATTTACATGTTCATATTCAACTCTTAGGTCCACTGTTACTTGTTGAATATTAATCACTCTATTGAGGTTATTGTGATTCTAATGCTGACATTAACCAATGTACTAAGAAAGGTTGCAACTCTCGATATATATTTAATCGGTAACTGCTGAGTGTACGATCAGTAGGCTTGTCGGCTCGTGTGAACTTTTCCTATTCGATGATATTCAATGAAGTCATTAATTATGACTGATATCCGAAAACTGAATGCAACAAATTAACTGGAGTGTACAACATTTCCTGTAGAGCTTTGAGAATGCGGTCGAGCATTATTTATTTGTTGGATAATAGTGATAGGAAAAATCTCTTTCTCTTTTTGAGTAGCTGCATTAGTTTTGAAGAAATTACTTAAGTACGGGAGTTAACTTTTCAAATTGCAGGCCAAGCGTATGCCAGGGAACAATTATAACACTAGTCCAGCCTCGCCCAGATCTAGATTGGAAAGGCTTCTGAGGGAAAGAGAGCTAAGGAAATCCAGCAGGTCTTCTCAGTCGACTGAGGAGCTAAGAGATGGTAACAAAGAGGCAGAAAAATTGTACAACGATTCCCATATTAGTCATGAGAATGAAATTTGGCCTCCCAATGAGGAAGATGTCTTGGATAGAGTTGCAGCTGAAAGGTTTCCCTCAGATGAACGGCCATCTAAACAACGTTTATTGGTGGTAGCCAACAGGTTGCCTGTCTCTGCTGTCAGACAGGGTGTGGATTCATGGCAGCTAGAGATTAGTGTAGGGGGGCTAGTCACTGCACTTTTAGGCAAGTTAAAGCTTGTTGTCTTGCGTTATTATTTTTATTTCTGATACATACATATATATATATATATATACATACATATATATATATATATATATATATATATATATATATATATATATATATATATATATATATCATTCAAATATGCTGCATATAGTTTGTTCTGATCTGAGAGAGATTTCAAATAATTATTTTCACCTTAACTTTATAAACAAACCAACTGGTTACTTTGAAACATTTATTAGATTTCATTATCCTAAGACCGAAGGTTATATCAATCTTGGTATTTCTCTTGAAGGTATAAAGGAGTTTGACACCAGGTGGATTGGGTGGGCTGGTGTCAATGTGACTGATGAGGTTGGACAGAGAACACTAACTAAAGCTTTGGCTGAGAAGGTTTTGAATCTTGTTTCCCTGTTGAAGCTTGTGTTAAGTTTATATTGCAAGTCTGGAATTATATGTTTTCTGATCATCATAATGACGTTTACGCTTTTCTTCTCATTGCACTATCTGAGATATGCATAGACCAGCAATATTTTGTACTTCCTAATTATACACTGCTAAGTGCAGAAATGCATCCCCGTATTTCTTGATGAGGAGATAGTTCATCAGTACTACAATGGTTACTGCAACAATATCTTATGGCCTCTTTTCCATTACCTTGCTCTTCCACAAGAGGACCGCCTTGCCACCACCCGCAGTTTCCAATCTCAGTTTGATGCATATAAGAAAGCAAATCAATTGTTTGCTGACGTGGTAAACAAGCATTATGAGGAAGGAGATGTCGTTTGGTGCCATGACTACCATCTGATGTTTCTTCCAAAATGTTTAAAAGAACATAATAACAAAATGAAAGTTGGCTGGTTCCTCCACACACCTTTTCCTTCTTCAGAAATTCATAGGACATTGCCATCCAGATCAGAACTGCTGAGATCTGTACTTACCGCTGACTTGGTGGGGTAAGTCATTTTCAAGCAGATAATCTGGGTGAATTAAATTTATATAGACATGTCTAACTGTGACATTGAATTCCCTACACCCCCCCCCCCAAAAAAATAAATAAATAAATAAACAAAATAAAAGGATTTTGGCGCTTGTCTCTAGATGCGTTTGCTTTGGTACCTGGGTCTCTGTCTACAGAAAAATTCAATGTCAATTAATTCTTCCTGCAGACTAAGATTGCATGAGAGGCGCCATAAGAATGGTTGCTTTATAACTTTGATCATACAGTATCAAGACCAAAGTATTCGGTGTTGCTATGTGCAAAAATTTTAGCAAAATTCTACCTTATTTGAGTGAGTAAATAATGTGAAAGGATCTGCCTCGATATTGATCATCAAATATGCATTTAGTAAATCAGCAACATGCGCATAGGACAAAACAATTCTTAGAGGCGCCATAAATAGGAAATTACACACACTTTGATCTGTCCCTAACCCATGTTTCTTTTATTAAATGTTGCCCATATGTCACCTTTCGTCAGCCCAGCTTACTGATTACTTTATTCACTGAGGAATATATATAAAGTGGTTAGGTAGTCTTTCCTCATTACGTAGAGGTTCAGAATCATGTATAATCTATGGGGACCTAAACTCTCATGTCATCCTGTGTTGCTAATATATTGAAAACTGGAGACATTTTGTCCGAGGTATTGATTTAACGTGAACATTTTTCTTCTTCCCAGATTCCATACTTACGATTATGCCAGGCATTTTGTTAGTGCATGTACTCGTATCCTTGGGCTTGAGGGTACACCTGAAGGAGTGGAGGATCAAGGAAAGCTAACTCGAGTGGCTGCGGTATACACTATCTGCCTAGTATTTTTCTCCCATGCTTCTAACAGAAGAATTGAATTCTTCTATTTTCCCTGATTCCCTTCTCATGATGGCAATTCGTTCTTGGGATTGTGAAACTTCAGTTTCCTATAGGGATTGACTCTGAACGATTTATTCGGGCCCTTGAACTCCCCCAAGTCCAGGATCACATGAAAGAATTGAAAGAAAGATTTGCAGGCCGAAAGGTCAGTACTCTATATGTTCTATATAAGTTCCGTGTTTAACAATTTGAAAAGGATATACCTGAAGTGTGCACATTATTTTGTTGAAAATAAGATATTCTTGACTCTGCACTTGGCTAAAATTTAATTCACACATATTACCTAGAAAAGTTCTTCTAGTTCTATATGCTCTATTACATTAAGTTAGTCTGACAAGCACTTCTTTCCATCACATGGGAATTCTTTTCAAACTCATCCTAAGAAATAGTCTATTGCCCTATATAAGGTACCACTGTGCTAACTGCTATTGTTAGATATACCTTCTTCGTTTGTTTATTCTGATAATAATTCTTTTCCATTTTCTAAAATGGATTTTAAAGATATATAATGGACTCTCTGATTTAGAATAGATAAAAAAGGATTGATATAATCTATCTGAAAGAACCCTTATAAGTCACGGCCAAAATTCTCACTTTCATACTAGCCAGTAGTCAGTGTCTTCCAAGTCTTTGTCAATGGGATCATCTCTTATAAATTTGCTTCAATTGAATCACTCTATATTCCTAATTAAATGGACAGGTAATGTTGGGCGTTGATCGTCTTGATATGATAAAAGGAATTCCCCAGAAGATACTGGCATTTGAAAAATTTCTTGAGGAGAATCCAGATTGGCGTGATAAAGTTGTCTTGCTACAAATTGCTGTACCTACGAGGACAGACGTTCCAGAATGTAGATTCCTTCATATACATGTTAATTTCCTCTTCAAACATATCTATCCGTTGAAATGTTATTTTCCATTATTATTCTGTCTGAATGCTTGTTGTCTTCTCGGGCAGGCTTTTTAAATCAGCCCCTTGAGGAACTCTGACACTTAGTTTCTAGATTAACATTGATCCAAATCCTTTCCTTTGTGATTCAATACATACGTCAATATATCCATATCTTGATTGTGTTTGGTATTATAATATATTGAACTGTTCTGCTAACATTGCTGTTATTGTTTTTGGCACTTTTCTGGTAACTTTTGGGATATAGTGATTCTTACTATAGTAACAGGGTCTCTTTGACACTCATTCCCTAACACTCAATTTCTCTTAATTAAATTAAATTTCAGAACAAGGTATGTTAGCCTAGGCTTTTCTATGCTTCATGCCCAAAGAGATTTTGCACAAGGTGGGGACTATTCTAAGCCTTTTTCTAATAAGTTTTTGGAATGAACTAATTGTTAACAATCTCCAACAGAACTTACTTCAGATAAGTTATGCATCTTGCTATATGAATTATGTTAGTCTAATCTCTTTCTCCCTTCGTTCCGTTGTACATGGTTGACTTAACAAAGCTTTTCTTTAATATGCCTAAATTTATTACTTTCTGCTGCATTTGTTGAATTATAATAGAACTCTTATTGAAGTAGTGGACATGGATCCCTTATTTGTTTCTCCTTGAAATATAATAGTTGCTTGTAGCTGTCCAAGATTTTTGGTTCACCCCTGGAATTTATTGATGTGGCAGCCGGTGACAGTACACATGTCCTGGTTCTTTAATATGAGTGAAAGCATTTCTTTGAGAGAAACAGAATGAATTCAAGAAACTCGTTAACTATGTCAGATTTACAATCATATCATTTCCTGAAAAAAGATTCTTATATACCAATCAGCATGAACTGTCTTTGTCTCTCTTCTTCCTTCGATGTTTGTGATTTGTGCTGCTAATGTTTTTCATATTATCCTTACATTCTTCTTTTCCTTTCACCACACTATTCCAGATGGAGAGTTATATTGATGTCATGTAAATACGCTTTTTCAAGTTACTGGTGATTCTTATATAATAATCAATTTTCAGTTTCTCTATATCGGATTTGTCTCAGAATCTTATGCATGCATTTACCAAGATGGAATACAAACAAACATGTTCTTCTTTCATCCCATTCCCTTTTTCTTTTGAATACATATCTTGTTCACAAGGTGAAAAGTGAGAGTTTATAAACTTGGAAGAAATTATAGCTCACTAAGTCTATGATATGCTGGTCTGGGTACCGGTGTCTTCCTGACAAACTTTTTATCTGTAAATTGATCAGGATGCATGGATAATGTTGTGAGACTTGTTGATATCATTTGTAATTAACTAACAGTCTTTATGGAATTGTAATATCGTTTGCGTGGTTATGACTGAGGATTCTTATAATTAAGATTTGATTAATACATGCGGTGTTAAGGGTTTTTAGTTAGGGATTTGATTTAATTATGGTTTTTTTTCTCAAACTAGGATTCTGTTATATAATTATGGTCTGATTGATTAGGGTAACGCTATCCGAGTAGTGCTAAGATTTTTTTAGGTTTGCCTGACTGCTTCACTGTTTTACTTTTCCTTAAGTTTTGAACAATTATTCATATGTATCTAGTTTGCTCTATCTTCTCTTTTCCTTCAAGTTTCTTTCACTTGCTTTTAATAAGTTGTCATATTGTTTTATTTCTTGTTTTGACAGATCAAAAGCTTACAAGCCAGGTGCATGAGATTGTCGGACGCATTAATGGAAGATTTGGAACACTGACTGCTGTTCCGATTCATCATTTGGTTGGTCTTATTTATGCATTTGGACATAGATGTACCTTGATAGAATCATCAAAATATTCTCATTTCCTATCCTATGTTTCCTTATACTATCAAAATATTTGGTTGGTTTTTTCTCAAACTAGTAGACAGTACGCTTCATAGCCTAGTAGCTAACTTGTTCAGTGAGAAAGTCAATCCCTAAACACTACTGTGATCATCCAATTTCAAATGTTCTTCATACAAGTATTTGTAATTTTAGGGTATCAAATCGGGTGGGCTGGCCCTGACTCAAGGCTGAGTCCATGTTCAAGCGAAGCTCATGCTCGCAGAATCATAGCCCAACATGTCCCTAAATTTTTTTCTTCTAACTCCTTTCATAAATTCTTTATTATACCCGATAAATATATCTATATAAATTCACAAACATTAGAAATTTGAATTTGGGTAGGACCCAGCTTAAATTTTCTTGGGCTACAATTTCTTAACTTTTTTGTTCTTTGAGTTAATCAAGCACCTAATGGATAACATCAAGTTTTTTGCTTGCATTGGGAAACAAACAGAAAAAACTGTTGAAGACTTCATTAAATAGTTTTCTCCTATGTTCCAACATGTTTACTTTAGAGTATCCACAACTTTTTTGTTTTCCTGTTCTCGAGTGTTCTCTCTCTCTCTCCCTCTCCGAGAGTTGAAGCTGAAGCATCTTATTCTTTGTTTACAGGATAGGTCGCTTGATTTCCATGCCTTATGTGCACTATATGCCGTTACTGGTATTTGTTGGTTTTTTCTCTTAGTATTATTTATTATCATTATTATTACAAGATAAACAAGCGGTAGCAAGATGGTGAATATCCAAATGAAATGCATTTTCTTGCTAAACTCTTTACTTGTTCTCTATTGGTAATATGCTGTACATGCGTGAAATTCCCTAACTGTATAGCCTACTTTACTTTACCTTTTATCTTCAACCTAATCATATTCATTTTCCTGGAAACTGATGATGAATTCCATATTTGTCGCTGATCGAGTATTTTGATCACATAAACAATTACAGAATAATTGAAATAAGGTTTTCCATGTCTGTCCGGAACTGCTTTGACCAAAATATGATAATGCCTGTAACTTAGATATTGCAATAATAAGGTCCGAAGATCTATATTTTGCATGCATTTAAAGATCATTTCATGACATTGAAAAGTGGATATAGGTTCGACATATCTGCTCCCTATTAATTAAATTTATATTACACAAATCCCTTAAAGTGGTTTTATTTTGGCTAAGCATTCTAATTCGTGGTAAATGCCTCTGACATACTTATTCTTTAGATGTGGCGCTAGTTACATCTTTAAGGGATGGAATGAATCTTGTCAGTTATGAATTTGTTGCATGCCAAGCTCGTAGGAAGGGGGTTCTCATTCTAAGTGAGGTATTTTCTTTTGTTTAGACCACAAATGATTAAAGCTTCATATGAGAAAAGGATATTTAGTGATGAATCCAGCCAATTCCTAGCGCTTATAAATTCTTTTTTGGCTCAGCTAATTTAGTAGTTCCGACCAAGAAGAAAATATTTGAGTATCATTGGAATAAGTTGGATTGTTATCAGTTTGCAGGTGCAGCCCAGTCTCTTGGTGCCGGCGCTATCTTGGTAAATCCATGGAATATTACAGAGATTGCTGCTTCGATTGGCTATGCTTTGAATATGCCAGCTGACGAAAGAGAAAAACGGCATCAGTTTAACTTCATGCATGTCACATCTCACACATCTCAAGAGTGGGCTGCAACTTTCATGAGGTCTTAATTCGTATACTGCTTTTCTTGAATAAATTTTCAACTAATAACCCATCTTCCATGGGATAGGAAAGAAGGAATAGTCGCAGCTTTGACACTACAAATTTGGATAACCTGCCTTGAAAACATTGTATGACAGGGGATTAACAAACTACTGTTTCCCTCTGTAATATGTCGCACAAGCACTTCGAGATAAATAGGTGATCTATTTTTGAGATAACTGTCCAAGAAAAGTGTATGTTCGGACATTGATGTAACTCTATAGAGGTCTATTTTTGCCAGTAGACTTCATACAGAATGTAATGCCCCTTACATATTCCATCTTATTTTTGTCCAAACTCACAGGATATCTTCTTATGCAGTGAACTGAATGACACCATTGTTGAAGCTCAGCTTAGGACAAGCCAAGTTCCACCATTACTTCCCACAGAAGCTGCTGTTGATCGTTATTCAAAATCCAATAACCGCTTAATTATACTGGTAAATTCTTAGATCATTGAATGGGGCATTCCAAATTTAATCACCCTATCTTCTGGTCATATTTCTAAGCTCATTTTTTTCAGTTTGAAATGTCAATAGTTTTATGACGTAACTTGTATGCTTCCACTAGCTTTAAGAAAAAAGATGTTTGATATGTTGTTGATTGTTAATTTTACATTGTGGTACAGGATTTTTCTTTTAAACTTGATAAGTGTAATTTTTCTTAAATATCCGTTTCCTGTGACTCCATTGGTAGAACAGTTATACATTGTGGTTCCATGTTATCATCACTGTTTATTTTATTTTGCTACAACTACTGTACTTCAGGGTTTCAATGCCACTTTAACTGAACCAGTTGATGCGCTAGGAAGGGGAGGTCAAATTAGAGAAATGGAGCTTAAATTGCATCCAAATGTAAGAGAAACTTTAAAGAAGTTATCTGATGATCCCGAGACAACAATTATTGTTCTGAGTGGAAGTGAACGAAGCATCCTGGACAAAGTAATTAAGCTCCAACAATCATTGTTTTGGGTACCTAGCAACATGTGCTTTCAGACTAACAAATTGTTCCTGCAGAACTTTGGTGAATTCAATATGTGGTTGGCAGCAGAAAATGGGATGTTTTTACGTCTTACCACAGGAGAATGGATGACAACGATGCCCGAAAATTTAAATATGGATTGGATTGATAGTGTGAAGGTCAGTAACAGTAGATAGGATTAGGCTACATGAACACAAGTATTGCTTTAGCTTATATATATGTTGTTTCCAGATTTCAATTCCGAACTTTCTGATAAAATTTCAGCATGTTTTTGAGTACTTTACTGAAAGAACACCTCGATCTCATTTTGATCTTCGAGAGATTTCGATTGTATGGAATTACAAGTATGCAGGTATTGTTTTGTTCGATAATCTCGTTCTTTTCTCGTTCCCTTCCCTTTATGAAGATATTAGCGTTTACCCTATGCTATGGTCAATTGTTGATTCATCTTAGACGCAATCTTAGATGTTGAGTTTGGAAGGATTCAAGCAAGGGATCTGTTGCAGCATCTTTGGACAGGACCCATATCAAATGCATCCCTTGATGTCGTCCAGGGTGCTCGATCTGTTGAGGTTCGGGCAGTTGGTATTTCAAAGGTACGACTAATTTTTCACTACTTGCTTAAACGTATACTCTCATTTTAATCTTTTCATGCAACACAGGGAGCAGCTATTGATCGTATCTTGGGAGAGATAGTTCATAACAAAGGGATGAAGGAACCAATTGATTATGTGCTATGCATTGGGCATTTTCTAGCCAAGGTGCTGTGCTCTCTTTATAAATATTGCTGCAAGCGAATGGCATCGATCAAATTTCTTATTGTTTGCTGTTTCAGGATGAAGATGTGTACAAATTTTTTGAGCCAGAGCTTCCCTCCGAATCATCACCATCAACAAGAGCTACGCTATCTAATTCCTATCGGCCATCTCTATCAAAATTTTCTGCCAGTAGAAGTGGTTCTAAGGCAGCTCAACTCAGGAAGCAACGTTCCCAGTCAACTATAGGGAGGAGAGGAATTGATCCTGGAAGCGGAGTTCCTCGGCTGCCAACATATCGTGACAGAATATCACCGCATGAAGGTTCTTCAGTACTGGATCTTAAAGGAGAAAATTACTTCTCTTGTGCTGTTGCACGGAAAAGATCAAATGCACGATATCTGCTTAAATCATCGGATGACGTTGTCAATCTCTTAAAGGAACTGGCAAACCATTCAACATCACCATGACCATCCTTTGGTGTTAATGACGTCAAAGCCAGATTTCGCTTTCTGGGTTGTCTCCTCCAGGTAAGGATACTCAGAGCCTGTCACCACTGCCGAGAGGAACATCAATCTACATGGTATTTTTCTTTTCCTTTTTGGTTCACGTTATGAGACTACCACACGTTTCCTGTAGTTTTCCCGATGAAACGGCAGAAGATGCAAAAAGTTTTAAGATTTTCTACTCTAAGAAGACTACTACTTTCTCTTTAACAAGCTACCTTCATGGCCAACTAGCCCCCCAACACCAGTTCCCCTTCCGCTGCCAGTTCGTTTTTCTCCACCACCGGTGCAGTCCGACGGTGATGATGAGATTGGAAAGGAAGAGAATTCTTAGGGCACAAGCACAATTGAAATATGGAGAAGATGAGAGATTGCTTTATAAATAAGTGACGGAAATGGCCGTTATAACCGTAGGCTGTCACGGCGGTGGTGCGATTATCTGAATCTGATGATGGATTTGTTGGAACAGAACAGCTACGGATTTCCAATGCTAGAATAACGATGAAATGTGTTCTATAAAATAAAAAACATTTTCATTAAAACACAACTAAACAAGGCCTATTTTTTTCACTCAAAAAAGAAATAACAAATGACCCCATTCAGGATAAAAGAGGTTGGCTATTCAAAGATAATTTATTAAGGTTTATGGAAAATAAAAATTTCTAATAAAGGAATGTGAGTGAGACAAGTAAAAATTTAAATAGATTATCACTGCTTCACGGTAATTAATAACCAAAAAAATGAAGAACGATGAATCATGGTAAAAGGAAGATCATCAAGTTGTATAGAATGGCACTGTGGGCAAAAGATTAGAAGATTTAATAATTGGTGTAATCAATTTTGATTTGTATACATAATCAAGAAGAATACAACTCCAGAACATGAAACTGCTAAAGTTCTGCAGCTTAACATTAACAGCACAACTATGTAGACAAGAAAATATACACAAATGCTCAAGGTATGTTCACTTTTAGCCTCAAAACACCAGAGTTTCTAAATCACAAACATCAATGATCATAAATTTGGCAAGACAGTGATATGTCAAACAATCAGGCTGCAAACAATTTCGTATGATATGCATACACCAAGAATGTAAAATGACTAAACAATACTCTTACTAATTGACGGAGGCCAAGACAGTCTCCTGTTGGTTGTACCATTGTCCTCGCTGTCTACATTCTCTACCTGTGGATCTGATTCTTGCCTCCTTAGATTTCTGATAGCCAAGTCATCAAAGCTTGGTTCATTTCTCCATGGAGGTGGTGTCACACAATCAGAGACTCCTGGTAGTCTTTGGGAAGGGTCTCTAGCTGGTGTCCTTGGCACAGGGGAATCACAATGTCCCACTCTCAAATGTTGAAGTGTAGCAAACGACTCTCTCATGGCTGACATGGCTTCAAAGAACCGAGTGCAAGATGCCAAAGCCACAGGAATAGGTCGAAGCATTTCCTGTAAAAAAGGAAACAAATATTATTAGAATCAAGGTATTCAAATGCAACATGGCCAATAATAAAGCAATTCAAATGCAAAGACCCAAACAAAATGTAGGACATTCCTTAAGTGGAACAGAAACGGAGCTGAGTTTCAGATTACAATGATGTCATTTAATTACAATTTTTTATTTAAAAACCAAAGGGGAAGCCAAACTCCATTGGTATCGAAATAGATAATACCCTTAACATGGTCTGACATACAATATTGTTAGTATCTTTCAGATGCCAAAGTTTTCATTCCTTGATAGTACCTAAGCATAAAAAACACCTATTCACAGTAGTTGAAGGTTCGCTGAAAGGATTTTAAAGTAAATTCACATGATCACAGTTGACTAGCAAACATTCTTAATTCCCCAAATAAACGACATACGTAGAGGATGACCGTGAATTTAAAACTATCAAGAACTGTATGCGTTGAAACCAAGCCCCATTCTTCATGTGCAATCAACTAGAATATCAGGAAGGGCTCAAAGCAGAAACAAACACTGAACACCAAGGATGCAAATTTGACTAACGACTTGGTCATAAATGAGTATAATAATATTTATAATTTTATATCAACACTAAAATATTAAAATAATCAAAATGGATATAGAAACATACTCCCCAAACTGAAGGAGGTTCTTTGAAATTCTGACTCCATTGAAAATCTGCCACTGATACTGTCAAGGCCCCATAGTCACTAGCTGCCTTCATCAGTAACTCCGAGAATTGTTTCTGCACAAATTGAAGAAATATTTGACAGAAAGCATTACAAATTTTTTCTTCCTTACAGTGAAAATTTACATTCAACATTCAATCATAATTTATCAACATTTAAATTTAAATTTTGAAGTAAAGTTGGATGTGGAAACATACTAATATCTAAACCAACTTTATTTCAACATTATAACTAGTTTTTAAAGGGGAAACTACGGAAAACACTTTCAGGAAGCCACAGAACTTTCAATTTCCACTGCTGATGGAAATTACTCCATAAGTGCTCAGCTCTCTAAATTTTTCATTCTGTCAGATAAATCCTTCACCAGATTCCAACATCCTAAAAGAATTTGGCTCTTCCTACCAAAGCAAAGATTCTACCTCTAGTTCTTCTTAATCTCTTTCTATCAGACGTTCAAATTCCTATAGTCTTCTTCTTCATTCACTTAGACAATTTTTTATAATGACATCAGCTAGTAATGCAGCACTTGGTTGCTTTAGATAGATCAAGTCCCATACACCAAATCCAAAAACTTTGATGAGAAGATCCCCACAACCAAATGAGGGTATACCATCATCCGCAACCTTGGTTACCATGTCAGGATTTAATAATGCAGCATTTTATACCTCAACATTTTTCATCCAAGTGAATTAACAGAAAATACACTCAAGGGAAAATATATATAATCAGTCAAAATTCATTCGAAGAACGATGTATATTTACTTACCTGATATTCTGCCTCTACAGGAATGCAATCAAGTGAATACGGTTGCTGCAGACGAGCTATAATGCGATCCTGCAAAATTTTAGCAATGTATATTGTTATACAGGAAAAATGATAAGACTAAAAAGCCCAACATAACCAAACTTTCTTAACTGACTGTTTCTTCCCAATGCATATGTCCACCAACATAAATAGATTTAAATGTTTTCATGGGTAAAATCATTCCATCTTGACACTATTAACGTAAGTGTCTAAACTTGGAGTCTTACACATGAATGCGAGGGTAGTAAAAGTGAAGATATCATATTACCTTATTTTGAATAACATCTTTGAGTATGGTAGTAATCCTTGCCAATGTCTCAATCTTCTTTTCCATTTCACTCACATGTGTCAAATGAGCAACATTTTTATCATCCTAGAAATTTCAGCAGTCGCAAAATGAGTAAAATTTAAGACTCACGAATAAACTTTATAATATAAAGATAAATTTCCATTTGATTAACTATATCATTGATTAACAACTAAAAGGTCAAATTTATATGGTATGTTTAAGCAGATCTATGTAGTAAGAGCAGAATATTTAACCTTTCGACCCTGAAGTTCCACTTGCAAATCAGCAATTTTTCTTTGCACTGTACTTAGTTCTCTAAGAACTTTAATTAACTCTTCACCCTTTTCACCTGTAGCAGAGGATAAAGTCTGAACTTCTTCCTAAACAAAAAAGAACACAGATAAGAATTTGAAACTCTTTACCACAATTTCCAAATGTTTTCTAAGCCATTAACATGACCTTTCATTAGTAAGTTACTTATCACGTAGAAAAACGGCATGATATGCACATAGGAAGAAAGCAAGAGGAAGATAATGCACCTGGGAAGGAGAAGGGGAGACAGAGAAACCCAGATCAGCCGCAATAGAGAGAGCATCGGACATGCCTCCAATGCGTCTAAGAGGCTTTCTTCCAACCCAACTGGGATCGCTTCCCACGGACATTTTCGAACACCTAAAAAGAGAAAAATGCATTATGGATCATCCGCATTTTTCAGTTAAGACTCAAAAAATTTTGAACCGGATCATGAAAAGAGAGATCGATAAAATTGAAATTCTGTGGAATATGTACATTAAGCAACAGCAGAAAAGGATTAATCTTTCTATCTTGTTTTTTCTTCCTGAAATTTCAGCCGCGACTAAGACGACAGAGCAATACCGTAAAACAAACTCAAATTGTCATACAAACCTGAAATAAGTCGAAATCCGAGGAGTGAAACGAAATGTTACAGGGAGGAATTGAATCTACTGTGCTGTTGTGGGTTGTAGCGGGACACGGTCGTAGTGCAAGAACAGAACTAGCTGTGGAATTTGAAATTCCAGAAACGTTAGAATCGTTGAGAGGAGAGAAGAAAACCGGCGTCAGGCGGCCTCTTTTTTATTTTTTGTTTTTTTAATTAATCTATTTCTCGGGTTGGGCTGTTAGCTTCTCAAGTTGGATCCATGGCCCGATCCATTGAGAGAAATGCTAGCTGCCATTTATAATACTGCTGCTCGGGCAATGCCAATTTTTGTGTACAATGCCAACAAGAAACGAAGGCAAATCATTGTCAGATCCAGTTGTCACCCGTTCTCTTCATTTCATTGTGACTGTGACGTGGTTTCTTTCCCGGGGATGATATGATAATATCATTTTGGGGTACCCCCCCCCCCCTTACCCCTTTCATTAGATAAGACGAAGATGATGACGATGGAACATTTCTTTCATGTGGTCTTAATTTATAAGACTGTTGGTACACTTTTTTTATATTTACAATTTAATCTCTGTAACAATTATATTTATAATAATTACAAATTACACATAACATTTTCCAATTTATAATACTGCCGCTTGATCTAGGATCTATGCAGAATTTTGAAAAGGAAAATGACATTTTTGTGTACACCTATTTATTTGATAGTTAATAAGAAAATATCGCCACTTGCCTTATGTCAGCACATGACATAAATATGCTGACTTGAGCTCAGCTCAGCCTTCCCAATGAAACACTGACAGCAATCGAGGCTGTTTCCTCCCTTTACTTTACTTTACTTTACTTCACTTCACTCACTCACCATCACCGGCCAAACAATAACAAAGCTCTGCCATCCTCAGCTTCGGCAATGGCAAAGGCAAAGGCAGTCATCCAAATCATCTCAACCACTTCAATCCAAGCAGCTTCTCACAGTACCAACTTAACTCACAAAATCGAGTTAACTCCGTGGGATCTCCAGCTCGTCGCACTTGAAACCATCCAAAAAGGCCTTCTTTTTCCAAATCCAAACTCAAAACACAAATTAATCCAACATCTGCAACGCTCACTCTCAACCACTCTCTCCTACTTCCCTTTCCTCGCCGGCCGTCTCGCCATCGTCGACCACGGCGATCGCACTGCCTCCTTTTCAATCGTCTGCAACAATGCCGGTGTAGAATTTGTCCATGCCATTGCAGAAAACAGCACTTGTTCTGATATTCTCGAACCCATCTACGTTCCTCTCATTGTCCACTCTTTTTTCCCTCTTAATGGAGTTAAGGGATATGAATGTACTTCCAAGCCATTTCTAGCAGTTCAAGTCACCGAGCTAGTAGACGGCATCTTCATTGGCTGCTCGGCTGCCCACAGTATTGCGGACGGCACGTCGTTCTGGCATTTCTTCAATTCTTGGGCAGAGATTTCACGAGGTTCGGAGAAAGTATCCAAGCCCCCACCTTTGACCGTTGGTTTCTCGATGGGGTGGAACTCCCAATACGAATTCCTTTTACAAAGGAAATGAAAATTGCGGACGGGCTTAATTCTAAGTTGCCAGCAGAGAGGATCTTTCACTTTACAAAGGACAAAATCGCAGTGCTCAAAGCAAGGGCCAATGCAGAAGCCAACACCAACAGAATCTCTTCTCTGCAAGCAACTTTAACACACGTATGGCGTTCGGTGGTTCGCAACCAGCATCTCGAACCAGAAGAAGAGGTTAACTTTAGATTGCTAATTGGTGGTAGACCAAGATTGCGAAACCCACCATTGCCAGAGAACTATTTTGGAAATGCAGTTGTGATCGGCACTACAACCATGAAAGCGGGGGAATTGGCGAGGGGCGGGATTGGAAATGCTGCTTTGGAGATGAACAAGGTGGTTGCTTTACACACCGAAGAGGAAATCAAGAGCTACTACGAGACTTGGGTTAAAAACCCAAAGGTGTTCACGCTGGGTGCCATTTCTGGCAATGCTTTAGTGGTTAGTAGTTCCCCACGGTACGATTTTTATGGTAACGACTTCGGTTGGGGGAAGCCGGTGGCGGTTCGGAGCGGCGCGGCCAATAAAGGTAACGGAAAACTGAGTGTTTTTGCCGGTGCCGAACAAGGTAGCCTCGACATTGAACTTTGCCTTTCACGCGAGGTATTGGAGGCTCTGGCAAATGACTCCGAGTTCACAGACGCCGTATCAACCTAAAATGGGCGGGGGCGGGTTTCTTATTGCAGTATTTTTCGTTAGTTGTGCTTTTCTCGAATTGGAAATCGGAACTGAACTGAGAATGGCTTTGGCTTTGGCTTTGGTTTTGGATTTGGATTAAAATAAAAATTGTTGAAATGAATGTTTGGGTAGAAATTTAGGATTTGGACGGAGAGTGTTTGAAATTGAATGAGATAGAAGCATGTGTTATTATATTTTATATAAATATAGGTGCATGGAATTCACATCAGATGGAGATTGGAGCAGCTGGCGTTCTGCTCTCGTCCCCAAGAATTGTAACTCAATTATTGAAGAAAAAGAAAAAGGAAGGAATTAATTAATGAAAATGGGTTTGCTTCAGAAGCCTGCTCCATTAGATGTGGTCCGTTCATAAAAGCCACTCACTCGTGATTCATCAGCTTTCTATCATATTCCTGTAAATTGACCCTACTAGCTTTAAATGTCCAACGCCACAAACTTTAGCACTGCACTGCACTGCACCAGTGTTAACATACTGGAGTGGAGAGATAATCTAATTAATTATCATATCCTTTTCAAAATCTAGACAGCTAGCTGCTACATTTTGGGCTGGTCCGCAATTTTAATCACTTCGTAACATGTCCATTTTTCAAAAGAAAATATTAAGTAAATAAGATATTTCCAACAAAGGGAAAACCATTTTATTGTAAAAAAAAAAAATCAGATGATGCTCTACTTTCTTGACTCCTATCACAGTCTCATCCTTTCGAGAATTATTGACTGCTATCCATCCAATTAACATATACCCTCGTATAGTGTTTTAGACAATCTTGAGAAGAATAATTCCAAATCTTTCCTTTTCTAAATTACTTAAAATAACTATAAATTGGACCAAGCTCTTCGCTTTTTTTCCCATTTAAATACGCTGGGACTGAATTTTGGCATATACCACTTTTTTCCCTAGAATGCTACCAAACAAATTTGGCCAAAAACAACCACGCATACCTTAAAGATCCGTGAGCTTGTAAAATAAAAGGTCTTATGATTATTGACGAGCTTGCTAGGATGAGAAGGACATCGTTTTCGTCGTCAAGAAACCAACAACAAAAGTAAAACGTAATTGTTAGAGAACCATTAAATATCCCATAAGCTTCATATGATAAAAACTCTTCTTGTCTTTGGACCACATTTTCAAGTTCTCATTATTCTTGGAATATATTCCCATTTCTATCATAAAACGTGGAGGAAGGACGCTCGTCAATTAATTAATACCTACTTAAAAGTTAATTAATCTATTTTTTAATTAACAGCATTGATTTATTTATTATTCTTGGAGAAAATATACAATACAGGTCTATAGCCAAAAGAAAAATATTAATGCAAGTAAAATGGTAAACAAACTATTATGCAATAAGTTCACTCTTTTCGTCACTAGATGTTGGATAAAGATTTTCGAATGAAAGGAGTTCCATGGAATGTGATTTAAATACGAGATTTTCATACATAATTATAATATAAGATATATAGGTGTAACAATGTTGTGTGTACTGTGTATTGTTGGTTTTGTCAAGTTTAAATTTTGGACGTGGCATATTTAGCTAATCCAAAATATACGGCAAATCTGCCTTGAATTCCTTGTTCAATTTATACGTAGGAGTGGAAGCAATTCTAAGTTCTTCTCTTCCAATGTGAGTTTGCAATTTTTCAAGTTTACATTGGCACCTTATACCATATCCATATTATAATATTAAAAAATTTATTCCATTGTCAAAAGAAGATCATCAAACGCCAAATTTTCTTCCAATACACGGAAAGAAAACGAATAAGTATTACATATAAAAAAAAAATTCAAATAAAAATAATTAATTATTTATTAGTCTAATTTTTCAGTATCTCTTTTTTTATTTGCATTTATATAACTCATATGAAACTACTACCAACATATCTATATACTTAGTTATATCTAGTTTGACTTTCATAAACAAAAATTATTTGATATCAGAAACGATATCATATCAATATAATTCATAGAAAAAAACATACTCAATTGTTGAAATGATTTAAACTGTCTAATATTTTTTAAGTTAAATAATAAATAGATTAAGGAACTACTAAAAAACTTGAACGAAAGCAACGGCGGATGCGTGGCACTAAAGCAGGAGTAATCATAATATGCCTGTAACTGCGACAGATTTGTAGTCAGTCGACACGTGTATGATAATGATTGGTTTCTCGTATCCGTAATGCGCCAAGAAATGGATAATTTATGTGGGACCTACATCGGCCTTCTTGATTCTCTCCTCGGGAAAAGGTCCGCAACCCCCACCTCTGACGCGGAGCACGAGCCGTTGGATGCGCCGAGCTGGACGAAACACATCCAGATAGATATCTTTGCACCCACGCTTTACCCAACCCAATCATTATTGGGACGGTGATTACTGCATCCAGTGATTCAACGCGGCTTCCATCGGCCCGAGCCATGGCTTCCTAGCTCCTATCCCGAGCGAGCTACTACTTGCCTCAGAGCATCATACCTAGCGAATTTGTTTTTTTTTTTTTTTTTTATAAATCACCATTTTATTTTGTTTTATTCGTTAATATTTTTTTCACATAATACAGGGGAGTATGAACAAAGAATCTAAGGAAAAAAAAAAACCTAGTAGTTATAAATTTTTAATAAGCCATATTAATTATAAAAATAATTATATATCATTTTAACATCAAATAGATGGAGCTCGCTGTGATTTTCTTATTGTTTGGAATACCCTCCCTCGTAATGTTTCCCACGGTTCATAATTGGGTTATTTAATTCTCGACGATATACTATTTTTTTTCTTAAGGATAAGGGTTGGGTTCTAACCCGAACTATAAAATTCTTAAATCTTAATTTTGAGGTTGCTACACCGTATGGAATTTGCTTATCTCAATTTTAGACGATATATTATATTATTGATGTCAGATTTTCGTTTCATTTTTTTTTTTCCATGTATTATTCATTTTGTTGGCAATATGTTACTCGTCAACTTATTCATTGGTCTTGTAATGGAAATATACTAATAAGATATAAGTAGTATTAGATATTAATTAATTGAATAAGAAAATAATCTTTATTAAGTTTTAAATAATGTAATACTTATTTGGTATAAGTAAGATATTATATACCAAATTACTTTAAAGAAAAATTGTACATGTTAGTAGCTAATTAATTAGGGATTCATTAATTTGTCCGCGTATAAGCCACAAACCAATAGCGTTGTGGATTAAGAAAAATGAAAAGACATTGTCAACCTGGCGAAACGGATAATTGACTTTATTCCTGGAAAAAAGGAAAGAAAAAGAAGTTACTGGCAATCTGGATTGGTCACAAGTTTTGTCCTACGACGTACTACGTCTATCGTTCAAGTTGTTGATGAAATTACGTGTTCAACTTAGATATACTCTATCTAACACCTAATTTAATTTTTCTTTATATTATATTTGATTAAACCATTTAGTCTATCCATGATCTGCATATATGCATGTCAAACTATATTCTTCTAATTGGAAGCTATAAAGTAGATGGAAGCAAAGCTGTGTGACAAAAAGCATGGGAGATTGATATGCAATGCAATTGAAAAGTGGCAAAATATAATTAAGCAACGGGTGGGTGTATGGGAAACAGTACACGGTCATCACGTGCATTTACTCTATCTACCTTGTAAAAGTGATCCGCCAAGGTATTACAAATAATCATTCCACTGCCTCATGTTGCATATAGGAGTCTAGAGATAAAACCTAGTACTGCGTTTGAGATTAATCGATCCAATATTCAAATCAACCTCCCAGAAAGAAATTCATGAACCTAAAAACACTAATTAATTACTGCAATTACTATTACTATAGCTACTCCCACCTTCGCAGAGGAACAAGCTACAACAGAAGACAGTTAAATTAAAAAATAAAACAATCCGTGGGCTACAAGTAAAGTAAATGGGAGCTGTTTTAGGCAGCCGACTCTTAGAAATGCAACTCGCCGGGGAAATGAGAGAGAGAGAAAGAAAGCCGGGACCGCACTCAACGCCCTTCATGCTGACGCCATCTGACAACACAAGCCAATCAATGTGTACTCGCTACGATTTAGATTCTCATAAATCCCCCAACCCCAACCCCCTCTCCCTCCACTGTTTCATTCGTTCTTTCCCCCAAACCTTCAAAACTTGTCCTGCTTTCTCTCTCTCTCTCTTTCGACTCTTAACTTGTACCGCTTCCGTCCTCGATCGATCTAATGGCCGAAGAGTTCCAAGAGTCAGACATAATCTTCTCCGACAACAACCGCCGCCGGGATTTTCCTTACGGCGAGAGCGACGACGGCGACTGCTCCCGCCGGCACAACTCGCGGGCGACGCGAACTGCCAAGTCAAAGATATTGAGCGAGAACAAGATGATTGCCAATTCGCTTCCCGTGAATATCCCGGACACCATTTTCCGAAGCGTGGATTCCGGTGATAATTCGGAGGAAGACGAAGAAATGGTGCCGCCTCACGTGATCGTCGGCAGGAGAATCGCAGGGAAAATGGCCTTCTCGGTGTGTACCGGGAACGGGAGGACTTTGAAGGGACGAGATTTGAGCCGAGTGAGGAATTCAATTCTTAGGATGACTGGGTTTTTGGAAGCGTAACGTAACAGTTCATTATTACTTAATTGGAAAAGAAAGGAGATCGATGACAAATGCTAGCTTAGCTTCCCTTTCTTCTTCTTCTAAATTTTATTTTTTGGGTTGGGATATTTTCAAGTTGTAACCACAGAGAAGATTTAAGGGTACATATGAAATGAAATTAATAAATTTTGAGGGTTTCAATGACTTTTGATGATGGATTTTCCTTGCTTAAGAGATTTGTTTATTTAGCTAGGAGTTTAGTTGCTTCTGCCAGACACTGTTTTTGAGATTTGTCCGCTCTTGGTCTTGGACATACCAAATGCATACGGCTGTTTTCTTTGAGATTTGTAAAAGGGTTTGTGGTCTGAGACAGTCTGCTTTGAGGGGCCACCTTGCTCCTGCAATCCGGCGAGGAGAGGGATTGGGCCAAATTCAACGTCTCATTTCTTTCCAATTATGCATGACGAGATTAGAGTCTTAACGCCAACGAATGAAATTATTACTATACAAGGGACTCTGGCCGAGATGTACTCACAACTACACTACAGACGACATCGTTTTCCTTTTCTCACAAAAAATGCATGTACATAATAAATTACTGCGTTAAAATTCTTTATGTATAGATGATTAATATTCTAATATTTTCTGCAATGATCAAGCATTACATTTGCTATGCTGTTTACTGTGGATGTCCAATCTTCAAAATTTTCGTGTGAATTGAATATTATAGTATATTCAAGGTCTTGTCTCACTATATGCACGTGTTCAATTTGACTTATAATTCGAATATTATATAAAATATATTTGGTAAAAAAAAAAAATGATTTTACATTTCACCCAACTAATTATGATCTAGTCAATTCGAATATATATATTTTACAAGAAATTCACGTTATCTGTAAAACAAAAAGAGAAGAAAGAGAAAGAAGACGCTTCGGGTGGAAAGATAAGGATTTAGACATGAATATCTACATATATACTTCATGTACTAGAAGTTAATAAAAAATGAATCTAGCCTTATGTACATACATTATTCATATGCTGCCGACCTTTTCATCGCCTTTTGTTCCAAAACTAACAAGAGTAAGTGTTTTCATTTTCTTTTCTTTTCTTTTCTTTTTTCGACGAGATAAGTTCACGTGTCATATTCAATTTCTGGTTATAAATAAATAAAATACAAGTTGTACCTCTCAAAAATGACTTAATTAATTTCGTGAACCATAAAATAGTGCTAGTACATTTTTTAGGATTGGACTCCGCATTCATTTTTTTTTTTAATTCGATTCACGTTCTTGTAAAATTAAATTATCCCCACATATCAATATTTATGATTGTCAATTATATTTTTGCTTGGAAGGATAGAATATTATGGAATTTGAGAGGGGCTGCACTCGCACTCGCACATGCGTATAGTATATATATATATACCCATGTGACTCCTACGCTTCAGGCAAAACCATACATACATTTTTGTACAAGATAGATAGGGATCCAACAATCATTTCACTATAGTATATATTGTGTTAATAATTTATGGAAACAATTTGTTTTCTTTTTGGTTTAATAGTCAAACTTAATAATATAATAAACTCGTGCAACGTAAGGAATACTATACATAATAATTTGAACATTGGAAGTTTTCTATTCATATATTAAATAAAAATTATTTGAATAAACATATTACAAAAATTACAACTACAGCAATATTAATGTTAAAATGTTTGGAGTAAAAATGGACAATAAACTAATTTTTCCCAAATCCAAATCCAAAGACATCGGGGCCACGTGTGTGGTTATGATTAAAGTGTCCGAAAAGAGCGAATGATCCAATTGCGTGGGCGCATCACAGCCGAAGATTCTCTGGAGGAATAAAAAATTCCCAATTTGATTACCTCCGTAAGATACGCGCTGTTGCACTAAATTGAACGTGAGGTGTCTGGTTGCTGTCTACTTGTGTTATCTCTATGATTTGGCTTCTAAAATAAAAGAAAGCCTCCTATTAGTATTAGTATTAGTATTAGTATTAATTAACAAAGTCGAAGTGGATATTATATTCTATTATAGTTCAAAGATATTCTAATTTTGCTATTTATTAATCTCATTGCCCAAGTGTGTGGTTGTTGGGATGCAAGTCTTAGTTTACTTTTGCATTCAACTTGGTATTCTTTTAATTAAAAACATTTTTTACTGCAATTTTCACGTTTTAATTAATGTGAATGTGAATATTAATATAATAAAAAAACAAGGTTGAGATTTAGAAAAATGAATCGACTAAGAATAGCATTAGGTAAACAATCTGGAGTCTTGATACGTTAAAAGTCAAACATTGTTACGTACATATATATCCAGTCAAGGATTGTACCATTTCACCTTTCAGATGTGACATATTTCCATTTAGGGATAAGGATAAGGATTAGGATGCCAAGTAATAAACTTTGAAAAAAAGTACAAGCTCAAGCTCTTTTTCTTTTTCTTGCAAATCACCGTTTGTATTATATAAATAATTTGCAAATGTAGAGGAATAATTCCTTTGGAACAGTACCTTGTTCAGAAGAGAAGAGAGGGAGTTTCGTGTGGGGAAGGAGTGTAGTGGGTGCCTGGCGTGGCCTACTGACTTGCTTCAATTGGAAAGTTGCGTTTGGGAGAGTAAATACAGAATATAATGTTTGACATGACAGGGACACTCTTCTCGCAATTTCACACAACATATTTTTTTATTATAATTTATCTTATTTTATTTAAATTTTATCATTATTATTTCTTAATTTATTTTTATAAAATTTTTACCTTTTCATTTATTATCTCAATAAATATTTATTATAATTTTAAATTAATATATTATTAAAATAAATTATTTTATTAATTTTAAAAAAATAACTTTATAATTACACAATATATTTTTGTCAAATATATTTCTTTTACACAAACAAGACTACATCTACTAATTTAATTTGTAGGATCGAACTTTCTAGTGTTATGTTTTTTTCTCAGGACAAACTTAAGATGAATCGACATTGTCAAGTAATGTAGAAATACATGAATTATTGAATCCATTCTCTGCCTATACAAGCAATTAATTAATTTAAGTCGCGTCATGATCATCTGTAAAATTCTACATGACCTGCACGCTCTCTGCATAACAGCTTTGCCTCACTAGCTAACTTCCTGCTCTTAGCAATGACTAACCCCGTCAGTTTGTGCCTAGATCCAGGTTTATATGACACTGCCTCCTTTTCTCTGCCCACCCAAACATATTCCCTGCCAGGAATCACATTTTCCCACCAAAATTCTCGTAAAATCCCATGTATCAACTCCCAGTAACCCAGGTCCCTTACCACCCGAAATATTGTGCTTCCATTCGGTGTCCAGCAATACAGATCAACCCAGTCGCGATCCATTATTTCCATTTGGCCCTGCACCTGAGGCATGTAATAGAAAGGCATTGTGGACCACGGCAACCCTGTCTCCGGCTTGCCTTTATTATAAGGACACTTCACTTCCAGAACCCCACCTCCCGGAAAGCAGCCCAGAAGACCATCCGGGGAGGCACCGAGCCAATGAAAACGCTCCTCTGAGTGAACCGCAAACCCAAACGAACTCACCTCATGACCTGTGATCTTCTTGTATCGATCAATAGCTGCCACTTCGTTGAGTACACCCCATTCCACGGCCCTTTTTTTTGAAGAATCCAACATTTGTTCTTCCGTTTCAAACACTTTCTCATGCCACAACGCAAAGCGACGTTTCCCTTTCCAAAATCCTAAGGCAGTACTGAAGGTGCTTGTAGTCAGCTTGTCCCTTCGAAGGGCAAACCACTCATCTGACCGTTGAGGGGTATCGGATGGGGAAAGTTGGGAGGCTGATACTACTACAGATGACTGGTTCTGAACAATGAGAGGGGTAGATGAAGAAATCAATGGCAAGGCACGTGTGGAAAGATTTCTTAAAATTCCTTTTGCATGCTTTCTCCTGGAAGATGGTGACACGAGAGCTTTCCGGAGAATGCCACAGAATTTAACGGTGCAGGAATTGCTTGTGGCCGGGACTGTCATTCCAAATTTGCCTGCAGGAAGTACCTAAGAGAAGATACACAGTATTTACATAGTGAAGTATGCCAAAAGATATACATAATTTGATTTACGTTCTGCTTTTGCAATAAAAAATGTTTTGATTTCGCAAGTTAAACGTTCAACAAATGGTCCATCAGTGGTATACTTCGTTAAGAGTGGTCTGTCTAATAATGCCGAAACTCATTATTGAAGCTTCGAAAATGAAGCATGTTAAGAGCTCACCCAGTAACTCAAATATCTTAAAAAAGACAATATGCAAGCAGCAATTTTTTTATACAATTTTCATACAAATCTACGGTATCCAAGCACACTGCAAAAATGACTTATTTTTTTGGCATAAAAAAATAGTCTCTAAGCTCACCCGTTGACTCAAATGTCATCAAAAGACTTCTCCCTCTCAATAAAGAAGGAAATTTTCATACAACAGTACCCAAGCACACTACAATCTTCAATGCGCTAATTTTCATTTTGCGTCTGCTCAGCCAATAGAACAGCCCTAAAAAACCTATAGCACAGTTCAACCGATTTCACGTACCTAGCAAATTTAGTTATGATCCAAGTAATTTATGTTATAGAAAAGCTTGCAAGAAAGGTGTACCCGAAAGACAAGAGAAGTTGAGCTGCAGGCGCTTATTTTGAAGCGAGCTAGAGGGACGAGGACTGTAATAAAAATTGAAGGTGCTCAAAGCCGAAAACATGATGCGAAGCTCTTGATTGCAGAGAAGGAAATTGGACAAGCTTCATATTCCTCAACGTGGACATAAGCTATTATTGATGGATTGGATTGGCAGGTGTGACTGTGAATTGCGTTTGAATTTACGAGTATCGGCAGTGCGGGAGAATAGGGTTTCGGTTGCTAGGGAGCAGGGTGGAAGGAGACATTCAATTCCAATAGCGTTAGCGTTACGGCTTCATCTACAATCCGTCCAATGGGTTTTGGGCCAATTGAGGATGTTGGGCATTCTTTCTGAGTCTCAGGACCACATGGGCTTGTAATATTAATTAATGCCTCTAGCTATCTCTGGTAAAATTACAGAATTATCAAAAAGAACAACTGCTTGCTTCTGACAGTTGGTTAGATCTCAAAGGAATTGCCATAATCACGAGTTAACTGCAAATTTATATATGGATGCTCATCGTGGTGAGGGATAAAAATAAAAGATATTCAAAATTCAAAGTAAATAAAAAAAGGAAAGCCACTACCACTACACTCCTGTCACAGGCTCAAAGGTACGGACAGGGAATCAGGGTAAAAGGGTAATTTAGTGTCCACAGCCGCCTTACGAAGATTCCAACCGACTCCTCTAAAAAAATCTAATTTTTAATTATAAATTTAAGTAAACCCCGAGAAAGAAGACGCGTTCGCGAGGAAAAACCCTATACTCTAGTCTGTACAGTCTCTCTAAACCGAAGCTGCTTCTTCGCCTCTGCGTCGATCTGCGAGGGGGCATTCTCGGCCCTCTCTCTCGCCTTCTCTTGCCCCTTCACTATTGCGGGCTTATCGATCTGGTGTTCAGACTTCTCCGGTAAGTTGTTTTTTTAGCCCTAATTTTCCTTATTCTGTGAAAGATTTTTTTTTTTTTTTTCCCTTCTCTTGCCCTAATGTTTTCTTTTGGTTTCCGAAAGTGGACAATTATGGATATTTAAGTTTTGGGTACTTCGTTGTTTCTCCGATTTGATACAAAACTAGCAAAATTGACAACTTTAGTATGTAGTTTGATCGGCCTCTGTTCTAACTTTGTATACGTTCCCTAATTTATTACCTGGGTGCGAGAGTTTCTTTTTCTACTTGAGCTATTCTTTTAGCTGCTTAGGTGGCTATTACGAAGAATTGAATTGCAGAAAAAAATGAAAAATAAAGATATCCGTTGGATTATTTTCGTTTCATGTGATATACGTTTCTTTTCCTTTGGTGTTTATAGGAATTATCAGTATACTCAGTTAATTTGATGTACTTTTTTAGGAAAGTAGACTATATACCCGACATGGAAATTTTGGTTTTCTGATTTGATATAGCTTTTGCTCTTCTTCATTCTGAACACTTGGTTCAAAGGAACCTGTAGTGCGTTACTGTTTCTGGTGTTACTGATGTTTTTGATTGATTTATGCAGATATTGCTGCCATCTTCTTCCTTTTGGATATTTATACTAGCTATCTAGTGAGCTATATTTCCATGGAATAGCATTCTTTTTGAGACTTTTAATAGAAGGAGTTGAAGTCTTTTGGCATTTTACAACTCAGAAACGTTGACAGTGCCCTCATACAAATTGTTTAGTTCAACACCATGATTGCTACTGAAACTATAGTACCAAGATTGAAGATTAAGTTCTCCACTAAAAGGATAGAAGTTGATCCTGCTAGTACAAAATGTGAGCTTGGGCAGAAAGTGTCTCCCATTTATGAAAGTGGAGACTGTGATTTAAAGGGAAAACCTTCCGTCATGGGCTCCAACAAACGTGGACTGCCAGGGAACGTTGAGGGGCAAAAGGAGAAGAGACAGAAGATGGATCGTAAATTATCTCATCAGTGTGCTATCATTCTGAAGAGTATTACTGCTCATCGATTTGGATGGGTTTTTAGTAAGCCAGTGGATCCTGTTGCATTGAACATTCCAGATTATTTTACAATTATATCTGAACCTATGGATTTAGGTACAGTTAAATCTAAGCTGGATAAAAATCTGTACTCTGGCCTTGAGGAGTTTGCAGCTGATGTCAGACTGACATTTTCAAATGCCATGACTTATAATCCTCCCGGTAATGATGTTCATAAAATGGCAAATGACCTCAGTAACATTTTTGAGAGGAAATTGAAAGACTATGAAAAAAAATGGAAGTCGGAAGAGGAGCATGGAAAAAGTACGGTTGGAGCAATCAAGGAAACCATGAGAAAAAGTTGTAACGGGATGCATTCTCTGCAAAACGATATCTTGCCCAAGAAGTTACAATTATCTGAACCGAAAGGCCTTCAGAAATGTGGTTCATTGGCTGCAAGAGATGCCAAAGTGAGTTCTGTTTCCTGCAAGCGGAAGCCTTACTGGAACACAAGAATGACAGATATTTCTTGTGTTGTGTGTATGCGCATTTGTTTATTTTTAATATATGTCTAAATAGACTTTTTATTGGTGATGCTTTGCTCATAGGTGGAGGTTCCTAAATCAACACAAATTCCTCGTAAATTGGTTGTGAAAGATTTGCACAAAGGTATGAAGCATTAACAGAGTACAGTATGGATTTGTGGCTCTTTAAAGGAGCTAATAGCTGTGTGTTCTATAGGGAACAATGATAACAGTGATAGAGGGCATCCTTCTGGCTCTATAAAGGCCTGTCCTTCAATGGGTCTTGTCACACGCAAGTGTAGAATTTGTTGTGACGTTATATGCCATTGTGTCATTCATAGTGATTCAACACTAGCATCATCAGGTAATTGGACAATCTCCTGGCTGCTTCTCTTGACTATTTCCCTTTTTCCTTAATTGATTATTAAATGTCTGCATTGGTTTAGATATATCTTCTGAAGGATCAGAAGGGAAGAATCTACATTCATGTGGAGCTGATGCTTTGAGACCGGTATGGATAATTATATTGTTGTTATTAATATCTATCTTGAATCAACTTGACTGTTGCTATTAGAAATTTCTTTGTTGTTAAAATCGAAGAAGAAATATTTATATATTATTTAAATATGAGGATTGCCAGGGAAAATGTACAACACCTTCTCCCAGGAAGTCCGATCCCAATTCTGATGGTTCTCTGGATAGTGAACATATGTGTTCTGCTACATCTCCTGCTACTTACGGTGCATCTGGAGAGGGTTAGCTTCTCTTCGTTCTTTGCTTCAACTGACAGTTGCTTTTGTACCATTTACTGTATGATTCTAATTACGAAATTTTGTTTGTGTTTATTATGCTTTAGCATGGAGCACCACGGTCTTCGATGTACAACTATCTCCCAAAAAGGCTCTCCGTGCTGCAATGCTAAAGAGTCGTTTTGCCGATACCATCTTGAAAGCCCAACAGAAGACACTTCTTGATCACGTAAGGCTTCTGTAATGGGTAGTTTGTGATGCTGAACTTTGCATTCTCGCTTAATAAAGTTTTCTAGTGTAGTTTCTTAATCCACTTTCCGTCCCTGGTTAGGGTGACAAAGCCAATCCTGCAAAATTGCAGCAGGAAAAAGAGAGATTGGAAAGGATGCAACGTGAAGGTGAATATACACGTCACGTAGTCTTTGGAGTACAAAATATAATTTGACACACGACATATCTATGTGCATGTTTTGTTTTGAATATTGAATGGTCATCAAAGAATTGTTTGTCTCTGTCGTTGTGCTAATTATCTTTCTGATTTGCGCCTCATATCTTTGGGGATTTCCTTAATTTGTTACCATAGTTGATGCTACACGAGACATATGTAATAATTATCTGGGAAGCCTTCCTGCTTGTCCATTTAAGTTCCTTGAAGTGATATTTCTCGTTAGGGTTTATTTGAATTGTGTTCTGTTCATTTGTGATCTCATCCTGACGTGCATCATTTTGCATGACAGAGAAAGCTAGGATCGAAGCACAAATCAAAGCTGCTGAAGCTGCTGCAAGAATGAAGGCTGCGGGGGAGTCAAAGCAACAAAGAGAAAAGGAGAGAGAAGCCGCACGTGCTGCAATTCAACAGGTTGTCCTCGTTCGATTTGTACAATTGTTTTAACTTAAACTCACTCTTATAGCTTGAAAAATCTAATCAAATTGTTTACTTTTGTAGATGGAAAGAACTGTTGAGATTGAGCATAACTTGGAGATTTTGAAAGAACTGGAAATGTTGAGTGGTTGTAAGCTATCTTACCAGGTCCTTAGTCGGAAGAATGGCTCTAAAAAGGCCGCAATGAAGGCATTCAATAAATCTCAAAACGAGAGCCCGTTGGAGCGGCTTGGTTTATTTATCAAGGATGAGTATGTGGCAGACGAGGACGAGGAGGCTATGATATCTGGTTGGGAAGAAGGGGAAATTTTTTCGTGATTCGTCTTCATACTGTTCTTCCTGCTCTATTATGTTCATAGTTTTTTTAGACAGGGGAACTAGTTTGTATATTGGCTTTACGATGAAATGGAAGAACCCTTTTTTCTTATTATTATTATTTTGGAACGATGTGGGAAAAAATAGGAAAGTATTTCTAAACAGAAAATTTCCACTTATTTCAATTTTTTGGACGTAGTGAGCAGAATGCCTCCAAGTTTTAAGAATACAAAGTTGAATCTAGTGCGAATTTACACGCCTCGAACACAATTCAAGTATTTAACAGACCATGCACAACTTGTTCGAGTTGGATCACTTTGATTTCAGTAGCAACAAAGTCAGTTCGATTTTGAAGCTTGCAATCAATACTGTCCAACAAGCATCTATTGTAGATCGAGTTTCAAAGCAACTAACTGGCTAAGTCAAAAACACTGTTCAGCTCGGAGCAATCTCCACAATAAAGGGGGGAAGTTTTTGAGGACGCCGACTGAAAGAAACTTGCAAGCTGGTAATAGAAAGAAGGGTTAACATGCCGCAATATGTTGCCCAAAGGAAATAGTATCTATACTGCGATTTCATATGGCAGAATAGCAGTGTCTAAACATGCTACCGATCAACATAATAGTTCATACGACGTATCTATTTTTAGCAGCTTTGTCAAGCTTCTTTGCATCCTCCTGGCGAAATAGAGACCGAGAGTAGAAACAAAAGATAAGCCTCTATAAAATCTAATCCAGATAACACAAAAAAAGGATAGAAAGAGTGTACATCTAGCGCAAACATCACATCAGTACTATTTGCTTACATGAAATATGAAGCCAATGGTCTCCTTATAATCAAGAAACTCCTTCCACTGTTTTCCAATGCTCATCTGCATTACGAAAGTGTAATTCATAAATTGTTAAAGTTGCAACCAGAATCGGCAAAAGATCACACTCACATGTTGGCATGTGGACCCTCCACATAAAACCCGAACATTGTAATATCATGAGTGTCTCCTTTGTTCATGTTTCATAGCGCTATTATACAAAGTAACGACACAATACAGGCTAGGACCAATAAAAGAGTAAATAACAATTATAAATAACTCTGTTGAGGTACGGACAAACTAGATATCCTTCCAACACTCAGAGATAATACAACTCCTTTCTACTAGTAAAACAACAGATGTGTAGTTTGAATATCACAAAGGAAAAAAAAATTGTGTATAGGTTCAATTCGTCATGATAAGGGGGGAAGAAGGAGAGTGATAGAAATTTTTGCAAAGAGATAATTCCAATTCAATTCGTCATGAGAAGATTAATCACAGACATACAGTGAAACCCATATATAACAATAAAAAATGACGTGCTTTGGCAAAGAACTACCTAATTCATAGAATCTTTGAATGCAATTACAGATAACAAAATGGAAGAGCATATTGCACTGCTTTCTTTAAAAAAATTTCCTGTTCCCCCTTTAATAAGCAAATTCGAAGTTTATAATGGTTGACAAATGATAATCATAGTTCAATAGCTGGTACAATAATCACTAGAATTTTAATTTCCTCTCCCCCTTCCCCAACCACCAAGAAAAGAAAAGTGTTACCTGAGCTGCTTCATTTGAAGCGTTCTTAGTCCAAATAGCAATTTTATCTGGCCTGTTTCTCACATTTACTACTGCTCCACAAATTTCGTCTCCATGATCAAATTGCTCTCCAATCATTGCCAGCAACTGGTGTGAACAAATAAAAAGTATTAGCGTATCAAATGGCATCCGGTGTGATCAGGGGTTAATTATCATTATCAGAGATTCCAAAACATACAGTATATAACCAACACGTGTCAGATTTCCCTCTAGGAAATATTACGGTCCATTTTCCTCCATTAGCACAAACAGGATCCTCCCATTTTGGCTCAATCTTATATTTGAAACAATGGAAGTCTGCTCCGATAGCTAACTTGCTTGGATGATGTATGTTGTTGTAAACGCTGAATCAAAAATTTTTCATGGCAATTATCAGGTACTTGAAGCAAAAGAAAACTTTCTTACGACTTGAAAAATTAAGATGGTGAATTTTATAGTTGATACATTGAAAGTGGCATGGAATAATGTTGTACAAGTGGTGCACATTAGCCAAATAATTTATCAGCGTATAGTGAGGGGAAAAAAATAGGCAGCTATAAGGCCAGAAATCCCAATATTATCCCAGGTTAGGGAAAGTCGTTATTATAATGCATGGGACCATGAGTGACGATCTTTATAATATAGTGTAAAATGCTCCCTCATAATCTCCCCCAACTTCTCTTATATTCCACTGAAAAAGAAAAAAAAAAATCCAATCTTCCCCTTTTCATTCCTCTTTGAATTTAGAATATTGGATACAGTAATTTTTGAAACACTGAAAATATTGTCATCAAGAATGTAAGAGAAAAGAAGCCATGTTTCATCAAATGATACAAATGGATCAATTTCTGAGCCGACCAACGACAAATAAAAGGAAATAAGGGAAAAAGAGCAGAGTAAAGAAAAGAGATTAAACCCGAGAAAGAAAGCAACCTTTAGTCCCTAAAATTATCACCAGTAAGCAGCAAGAGCAAGGAAAAGAAAAACACACTAACAATATAACTAAGTGAAGCGAATTGGATGCTCACTTTCTGAAATATCAGAATCCTCACCTTCTACCCTTAGCTCAGATTTATAAGCGCGCTGTGCCAAGATTATTAGTAAAAACTAAAATCTCAAAAACTAAATCATGAAATTCCAAGCTGCTTTTTCCTATCTTTCAATCAATTTTCTCAGCACCCAAATAAACCAATTCAAACGAGAAATTGATTTTTTTTTTTTTTTAATAAAAAAACTCACCCCCAAAACTCCTCAACAGTAGCGAAGGTATAGATCGGTCGCATAGAACTGCCCCAAGCAGCTTGCTTGGCCTTGGCAGAGGGATTATCGAACCAGAAGGTCCAAGAATTCTCAAGCGGATGGGGTTGATGTACGATCGCATTTGAAGCCTTGGAAGATGCAGTATCATCGTCCCCGACAATCTCTCCCTCCTCGAGATCATCCTCGTCGGTTTCAGGAACCCTAGAGTTAGGATTGGTGAGCGTGTTGTTGATTTGGTCGTCAGTGATGGTAGACCTTGGTGAATCTTCCACCACCATTTTCTCTCTCGCTTTATTCTGTTGGGACAAGATTTTCGTTCACCTTCTCGCAGTTCAGGACCAGATACTTCTGAAATGAATCCTCTATACTCTTGCTATTGCTGAATTTAAGCGGGCCGACCTTTTTCTTTTTTCGTCAAAAAATTGGCGGGGAAGGTTTGGGTTCCTTATGATTGGGCTCAAAGGCGTGCTTACTGGATCCATGGTCCATCCAACAAAGACATAAAAGGATCTCCAATAACAAGGAAATAAATAATATTAATTAATTATGATCCATATTACCAAAAAAATAAAAATAAAATTATACTATGATATAATGATGAAAGAAAGTAGGTTTCTTTAAAGTCATTCCATATATTTTATGTTTCACGTTCTACTTTATTTTCCTAAAAAATTCTGGCTCATCATTTTTCTTTTGGGATTCCCATGATTTGTGGTTTTCTTTGTTGAAAAGAGAGGAGGGTAAATCTGAAGAATAAGAATTAGAATCAGGTGATCATCTATACATAGCCTACTTTTCTCCTCAGTTGTTCTGTTTCCATACCTTCCAATTCATGTTATTTTTCTGAACTCCTTAATTTTGAGAGTATCCTCCTTTCTTTCTGAAAATAGATAATCTATTAAAGTGATACCAACTATAAATTATACAGAAGTGTAGTCACAGATTGCAGAGCCAAAGTTTTTTTTTTTAATTCCTTTCAAGTTGATGAGGTTGGATGTTTTTTCATAATTAATCATCTAGGTTTGTAGATTATCTTTGACCAAGATTTTTATAGGCTTATTTAAATCATCCATGCTTTCATATGTATATTTTTTAAAAATATTCTTTCATGTATATATAAACTGAAACGTGCTCTTCATCTTCAAGTTATTTTTTTTTAATTAAAAAGAAAAAAAAATACCAGTAAGTTAACCTCAAGTTTGACAAAATATCTTGTTCAATCAAAATTTTAGTCAAACAATGGATGCTTATCAGCTAAAGTACACAAATAAATAATAAGCTATTTATCACGTTTTGTTTTGTAAACAATTACACAATCACTCTTCCTCGTTGACAAGAAATTGGGAACTGGGGATAAATGAAAAGCACATGTATATATAGGCAATATATTTATGCATATGTAGTGTGCAATATGTTTCTTCCGATGTCATTGATCTGTAACTGCTTGTTGAATTGTAGCTACCATAACCATGCGCATTGCTAGCTGTCCACCTTTTCTCTACGGAATCAATTTCTACATTTAATATTATATCACGTGTTGTGAACACAACAGGTATTGTCACCAGAGGTGGGCGAGGTAGGACTCGAACCCAAGACCTTGGAGTTTTGTCCTTTGAACTAAGTGGTGTGACCACTTGAGCTAGAGACACCTCTTAGTCTAGTGGTCACACCACTAACTCAAGAGGACAAAACCCTAAGGTCCTGGGTTCGAGGCCTCCCTCGCCCACCTCTGGGGACAATACCTGTTGTGTTCACAACATAAAAGGTGCCGCGGGTGGATAGCTCGTTGCGGGGGAGCACCAGACATGGTATTGTCCCTCAAAGTGGGCGAGGTTGGTCTCGAACCCAGGCCTTGAAGGTTTTGTCCTCTTGGTAAGTGGCATGACCACTAGGCCAAGAGGCGCCTCTAGCTCAAGTGGTCACACCATTTAGTTCAGAAGATAAAACCTTTAGGCCTAGGTTCGAGACCAACCTCACCCACATAGAGGATAATACCTTAGGGGGACTTGGTCCACCCATACCCCCAACAAAAAGGCGCCGCGGGTGGATAGCTCATTGCGGGGGAGCACCAGACACAATATTGTCCCTCAGAGTGGGCGAGGTTGGTCTCAAACCCAGGCCCTAAGGGTTTTGTCCTCTTGGTAAGTGGCGTGACCACTAGGCCAAGAGGCGCCTCTAGCTCAAGTGATCACACCACTTAGTTTAGAGGACAAAACCTCTAGGCCTGGGTTCGAGACCAACCTCGCCTACCTAAAGGACAATACCTTAGGGGAACTTGGTCCGCCCATACCCCCAACATCACGAGATAGTGCAAAGAGTTTTATAAATTAAATCATGAGTTGTCTTGTCTGAATCAAAGTTTTTTTTTTTTTTTAATGCTGCAACGTAACTATGATAGATCTCAGATGAAGGAACTTTCTGAAATATTTTTCTATAAATTCTGGCTACCACCTTAGTCGATAAATGTCCAGAGAAGAAGAAACATATATGGCTTCCTATTATCACCCAGAAAATTATAAAAACTCTGAATCACTCTTGAACGTTCAAGAGCTTGTGAAGAAACCCCTAGCCTCAGTTCCTCAACGCTATATTCGTCTTAGTCAGGAATCTCCAACTATCCCAGATGATATCCGTGGATTGGAGATACCCTCCATTGACATCAAACAACTGGTTTTGGAGGAAACCAACGAAGCTGAACTGGAGAAATTGCACTCAGCTTGCAGGAATTGGGGTATCTTCCAGGTTTTGATAAAAAAAACAATGCCTTTAGTTTTGTTCCTTAATTTGTTCATTTCGGTCAAAGTATCAGACGTCCTATAGAACCAACAATCGAATTGCTTTGATTTGTCTATGATCATTAATTTTTGCAGTTGGTAAACCATGGACTCAGTTCACAAATGTTAGAGAAACTTAAAAATGAGACTGAAAAATTTTTCAACTTACCATTGGAAGAAAAGATGAAGTACAAGATAAGGCCAGGTGATGTTGAAGGCTATGGACGTGTAATTACATCAGAAGATCAAAGGCTTGATTGGAGTGATAGATTCTACATGACTACCAACCCTCTTCACAAAAGAAAACCACACATTTTCCCAGAGCTCCCTTCATCACTCAGGTTCTTTCTCCCTCATCCTTACTGTAATTGGTTTGCAGTTGTGTATGTAAAGTTAATCAATTAATTATCTTCATGCATGCAGGTCTATCCTTGATTCATACATGGTGGAATTGCAAAGGCTCGCCATGACACTTCTGGGTTTGCTGGCAAAATCCCTAAAGATGAAGATAAGAGAAATGGAAGAGTTATTTGAAGATGGTATGCAATCTGTGAGGATGACATACTATCCTCCATGCCCACAACCAGAGCTGGCTATGGGAATTACTGAACATTCAGATGCAACTGGCATTACAATCCTTAACCAAATCAATGGGGTGGATGGCCTTCGGATAAAGAAAGATGGGGTTTGGATTCCCGTGAAATTCCAATCAGATGCCCTCGTTGTGAATATTGGAGACATTCTCGAGGTTTGCCATGCTTCTATGTTTCTCACCCTTCCCTTTCATAATAAGTTATTAAAGAGACAGCTTGAAGTATATATATAAAACTCAAGGCAAATTCTAAAGAGACAGATCACTCGACAAAACTTACGTGCATGTATGTTCGGTTTTGCAGATTATGAGCAATGGCGCATACACAAGTGTTGAGCACAGGGCAATGGTAAATTCAAACGGAGAGAATCTCAATAGCCATGTTCTTCAACCCCAAACTTGAAGCTGAGATCGGACCCGCCATCAGTCTAACGAACCCACAAAATCCACCTTTATTCAAAAGGACTGCAATGGAAAAATATGTGAAAGATAACCTTTCTCGCAAGCTTGATGGAAAGTTTAACGTAGAGAATATGAGGATCAAAACTGAAGAAGCTGCTAATGCTATGTGAATATCCAGTCTTGCAAGAACTAAACGTGGTGAGTAGCTCTGCAGATATAAAATGTAAAAGAAAGATTGAATGAAGTTTACTTTCTGAATTGTGGATGATATTACTCATATATATATATAGAGAGAGAGAGGCTATGGATATGCTATAAATAACATATTTGGTTATTCAGTGTAAATGTATTAATATAAATTAGTTGAAATTTGAAAATAAACAGAGACAGGTGTATGTTTAATGAAAAAGTTATATTTTGAAAAAAGAAAATGTTCATAGATTATTGGGATCATATAGATATTAGAGTATGTTTAAAGATTATTTTTAATAGGAACAAAGTGATTATTTGAAAAGAAATGCTTTTTCAATTTTTTTTTTTTAATTTGTGTTTGACTCCAAATTCAAATATAGATATATATTTACAATATTTAAGAAAAATAGCATTCATGCAATATTTAATACTTTCAAATCTTTTAAATTGTGATAGGATTTTCAAATTATTAAATAGTACATGTAAAATAATTAATGTTATGAATAAATTACTATTACTCATGAATTGGTTGAGATTTAAGGTTAATAAGATTAGTACACAAATATTTTATTATTAACTTAAATATTTAAAAAAACGATCGAATTTAATTTCAAAATACAAAATTCTCAGAACCAACAAGTATATATCATCAACTTACAAAAACTTCTAAAGCATCCTCTTTATTCAATATTTTATTAAACATTATGCGATGAGATAAACCATACACTTGGCCGTAAGAGAGAAGATTTCATGGGGCGCCTAATAAACAGTTCTGTTGGTAGCTTCAACTTCTTATCTTCATAAACTCTATGTTTGACTTTCCATCAAGCTTGCGAGAGAAGAACTGTTTGACATAGTTTTCCATTCCTATCCTTTTGAAAAGAGGAGGATTTTGTGGGTTTATTAGACTAATTGAAGGTCCAACTTCAGATTCAAACTTGGGGTTGAAGAACAAAGCAACAGAGAGCCTTTCCTTTTCTGAATTCACGACTGCCCTATGCTCCACGCTTTTGTATATTCCATTGCTCATAATCTGCAAAATCAAGCAATTACATTAATTATTTTATTACATATAAATCCAAATGATTTCTCTGCTATTTTTTTTTTCCCCTAATATCATCATCTAGTACACAAGTTGTTACATTGTCTCATAGAGTAACAAGAAAGACTTTATATATATGGCTTCATTAGATTAAAAAGCCTTCTGCGATTTGTTCTCTCTTCTGAATGGACAAAAATCAATCAAGGCATTGACGCATCATGTGATGTAAGTACCCTTTTAAAGCTAAACTTCCTTCTCGTCTTATCTCTATTCTTTTACTTTTATTCGCCGGGAGGGTGGAACATTTGGAAAAAATCATTAATAGGTCTAATAGATACTTTTTGAATTATGATGAGTACACCTAGCTAGCTAGGCGAACTTTAATTCTAGGAATTAGAATTGAATTAATTTTTACAGACATATTTCCCTGAGGGAAAGGAAAGAGAAGCATGACAAACCTCTAGAATATCCCCAATATTGACAACGAGGGCATCTGAGATGAAATTCACAGGAATCCATAACCCATCTTTCTTTAGCTGTAGGCCATTAACTTCATTAAGCTGGTTAAGGATTGTAATGCCCGAAGCATCTGAATGAGCAGTAATGCCCATAACCAGCTCTGGCTGTGGGCATGGAGGGTAGTTTGTAATTCTCATGGTTTGCATCCCATTCTCAAATGTATCTTGTATCTCTTTTTTGTCTATCTTCATGACTTTTGCCAGAGAACCCAGCAGTATCATTGCAAGATTCTGTAATTCCAGTATGTAGGAACCCAAAATAGTCCTGAATACATAGATATATAAGAAATTATACAAGTGACTCAGTGAATATATAAACAACTATAAAACTATTTACTTTTTGTCATTTTGTAGTGTGAGTGAGAGAGAGGGACCTCAGGGATGATGGGAGCTCTGGGAAAAGATGAGGTTTCCTTGTATGAAGAGGGTTGGTAACCATGTAAAACCTATCACCCCAATCAAGCTTTTGATCTTCTGATAGAATCAAAGCTCCATAGCCTTCAACATCACCCGGCCTTATCTTGTACTTAAACTTTTCTTCCAATGGAAGCTTAAAAAATTCTTGAAGCTCATCTTTAAGTTTCTCTAGCACTAGAGCACTGACTCCATGGTTCACCAACTGGGTAAACAGAAAAGGAATTAATTAATTAGCATATATGGGTACAGAGAGTTAGCAAACAGAAAAACAAATGGAGTGTAACCCATCATCATCATGGAGACCTGAAAGAAACCCCAATCTTTGCAAGCCAAGTGTAATTTCTCCAATTCAAGTTCCATGGCTTCCCCAGAAACCAGTTGTTTCATGTCAATGGTGGGTATTTCTGGGGAAAGAGTTTCATTTTGGGTAATTGGAGGGTCTTGATCATCAAGGCGAATGTAGCGTTGGGGAATTGAGGCAAGGGGGTTCTTCATAAGCTGTTGAACACATAAGAGTGAATCAAAGCTCTCGTGGTTTTCTAGCAGATGGTAGGATGCCATGGTTCTTTCCCTGTGTGCCTAATAACTATGTAATGTAATCAACCTATAATTTATAGAATGACCTTTGCACAGTTTAATTAATGCCTGCCCGGTACCCTATTAATTGTCCCCTTTGACTTTCTTCAAATTTGAGCGCTATCATTTATGATGTTAATAAATATTAACAGACATTCCTAGACATCACATGGAAAAAAAAAGTCCAATCTAATTGAAAGAAATGAATGAATAAAATCACATTTATAATCTCCTAGCTATCATATAGCAAAATTAAAAAAAAAAAAAAAAAAAAAAAGAAGAAGAAGAAGAAGGAAAATCCAACTCAAACTTAGAATAGCTAATATCAATATTGTGTGATATAAAAAAAAAAAAAAAAAAAAATTGATTCAAATTTTAAGAGTTGATTCCCACGTGGCATTTTTCTTCCCCTCTCCTGCATCATTGACATTTGCATATTCATATAGAGAACTCGTAGTGTTAGTATCTTTATATACACTCCATAAATTATCAGCTAAACTGTTAATTCTGCAACTTAGTAAAGCCTCCTTAATTATTAGTTGATCTCTCATTAGCCGATTCTATCATCTTATATAATTATAAAATCCTAATCGATGACAGTTCGTAGCATGAATCATCGCAGAGATATGGTCAATAGAACCAGCCAAATTTAATATTTCCTTCCAAAAATATTAAAGGCGGTCAATTGAATTAATAATTATCAAATTAATTGTGAATTACTTGCTTAAAATAATGATGACACGTAATCATTGATTCAGCAAGAGTCAATTGAATCAGCTTATTTCCCAGAATAGGAATAGGAGTAGTTCTCTGCTATTGGCAGGTTCTTCATTCTGTGTCTAAACTAACACCGACACATAATTTAGTGGATCGGAAAGAACGCCATATATATATGTGCTAAGACTGCGTGCAGAGAAGGAATTATATTGGCCTTGGCCTTTGCTCTGAGCAGCCAATGAAGATGCCATGTCGTCTACGTAACTCGGCGACTTGCACCCCGGCCCTAGCAATGGCTTGGCATTGAGAGTGGATTTTACAAGCTAAACTAGATACATCAAAAACACACGCCATTACTCCAATCATCTAATTTTTGAAAACACTAAGCATGCACAGACATGGAAAGTGATAGATGGGTCACTATTTCTGGCAAATGCATGTACAACAAATGATCGATTCAGAATAGATTTAATCATCATCATAATAATAATAATTTACAACAAAATAAATTCAATTTAACACATATTACAGCTTGAACTAGGCGGACCGATGGCTTCATTCCCTATTGAAAACCTTAAGTATATTTAATCCATGATTTCAATATCCTCAGGCGATGAGTCTTATGCTTCGCCAGCATAATCCTTCCTGCAGGGACCAATATCTTTCCCAAACCTAGTATAATATTCATAAAAAGATTTGTGAGAACATAAACACAAGAAAAAAGGTTAGCACATGATATGAGGCAAAAACAGTGTTGGCTTTATGGTCATGTAAAATCACATCAGAACGACAAGTCTAATGCTGCATGCTCAAAGACTGCGCGAGGCTATATCTTAGTTGGCTGACCCACCTATTTTTTGCTACATATACAGCTTCACGGTTTGTGCATAAGAAGCTGTACTTGCAGATGAAACATCTATCTAATCGAGGAACAGAGTTGAGTAAATCTAGACTAACAAGTTGCAAAATAAATCTAGAAGTGGGGAAAAAAAAATTTGATAAACACCAAAGCTAACCAGAGTTTAAGCAACGTTTTGCCACATTCTCCACATGAGAAATTTGAGTACTAGTTTGAAATTAAAGAATACAGCTACAAATTGCTTAAGATATAAATATTCTGACATAACAATAAATATCAAGTCTATGTCTCATCGTGGTATGTGGTAGAGATATAAGTTTGGCAGACCAGAGTTCAAATATGATTGTAATGGAATCTGCAGCTCTTCGCCTAGTTTCTTATCTCCATTCAGAGTTCTCCAATTTCAGTTAAATGTCTCACTCTACACACCCAATATGTCATTTTTGATAGACAAGAACCAATAGATCATGCCAAGTAGGGCAAAAATGGTAGTAGTACTTATGGGCATTAGAATTTTTTTTCCCCTGGTTGACATCAAGTTATGAGCAATATGAATTCAGGAGTATTCAGATTTCTCCTGCTAAGCCTTCTAGCCAGGCTCCTTGCAACGCTGCATGTCCATCGGACAATCTTATTAATTGAAGGATTAATCTCTATGAACCTATACATCTCCACAAGTTCCAAAACACTCACAATGACAGTATGAAACATGTTTCACCACATTCTTGTAAATGGTATAATAAGAATCTGCTCCAGTTCTAAGCCATATTTAGCTCATAGATTGACCCGCAAAATTTTGCCGCACATCAACCCTGAAGGCTTCACCAAACATAATACATGTTCCTAACATCGCTTAGTTTTCCGTCCTTCGCCAGAATAAATGATTTATCATTTTCTTTTACTAAATGCCCACTTTGCAATCTTCTCTGCTTGTCAGAATCATCTTAGAAAGGTCTATGCTAATGTTTTCTTGCTACACTGGGAAAGCATTTGGTAATAATCCCCACCATATCACATCACAAGTTGAAGTAACTCCCCCCGCCAATTCAAAGCAACATGGAGATTAAACTCGTTTTTAAAAAATAAAAACTTCACGCTCGTAAACAAGAAAGACAAATACAAGTAATCAAAAACGAAATGTCATACTAAACTAAACCATTCGATCACTGGTTTCAAAAATTAATTAGATACCCGTGTCAGAGATGTTGGCATTGAACCCAGAGAGGAATAAAGGATCTCAGTACACCAGACGCAGCAAATTACAGTTAGAGCTAAAGAAGGCATAACCAATATAAAATGCAAAAAGAGGCAGAAGAAAACAAACTATTTTAATAATCGAAACTCCATCATGTATCAAAATAGCGGAAATTTCCAACCACTAGCAGACAGGGAAACCCACCCATCAACAATTAGAAAACGGGGAAAAACCCATGATGAGAAAATGGAAAAAATAACGAAAAAGGAGCTACCTTTTTAGCAAAAACCATATCTTAAGCAGCTGAATCACCAAAGCACCATAGCCAATGTGGGGTTGGGATTGAGAGTCAGCAAACATTTACTAAAACCCTAAAATAGTCTCCAACGAAGAGAGCTGAAAGGACCAGTTTCAAAGCAGATTTTCAAGTGCAGAGAGTGTTGGGCCAGAGAGAGTAGCTAAGTGAAAACAAGGGCTCCAATTTGTGCAGAAGCAGGGGACTTATAGAGGGAAGCTTCAGTGCGCGAATCACGAGGACAATGAGACAGGGAGAGTGGAGAGAGAATAAGTTTTTTTTTTTTTCTCTCCGCATCATAGGTAATTTATTTGGTTTGAAAATGAAAGCCCGCCTTTGTGTCCTCACGGCCGAAAGCCCCGGCAAAGCTCGCGACACAAATTTGTCTCTTATCTCGTGTCTGTCTCCTGGTCCCTGCTCTGGTTTTTCAAACCTCTCAGCTGGCGCGTACGTTCACTCCCAACTTGCAATTCTTTCACGGCCCAATATCATGTTTTGATGACGGCCCAGTATTATTATTTGGGAGTACTGAACCCACTTTGTGGTTATGTTATTTGATAGTGAAAATGAGAGAGCATGTAAATAAAGTTAGTTATTATTATTATTTTTTAATTTTAACGAGTCAAAACAAATACACAAACCTTTCTACATTGAATTTTTAATTTAAATTATATATAACACTTCTTTTTATGTACCAAAAAAGAAACTCTTTTTCATACTTCAAAATATACATGTACGGATGATAATGGAATGTACCTTCAGAGAAGTTGCCTCCTTATTTTCATTCTAAAAGTTTCAATTATCAAATTCTTTAAATCTGGTTGCAAAAGTAGACTCTTTTTTTTTTTAATAATTCTATTGGATATGCCAATCGAAGGTAGCTACTAGCTAGCGTGTCTTTGAAATCTCCGAAGAGAAAAATATTTAGTTTTAGTGCACAAAATTAATATGAAAATACTCTTATTGTAATTAAAAAAAAATACAAAGTCTATACACATAAATAGTAGGTTTGGTTAAGCATTTTAAATGTGATTTTGCTTTCCCACAATCATATTATTAGCATGTTTAGGACAGTAGTGGTTACCACCTCTGAACACATGTGGAATATAAACATGTTTTTTCTTTCAATTGCAACCCTAAACATGTCATAGATATTATTATCTAGTGCACAAAATGAAAACCAAAATCGTAAATCAGAATAAAAATATAAATGAAATGGGGCATCAAGCTATTTCATTTTTTTTGGTATGCTTAATTAGTATAAGATGTAATTATAATTAGTTTACAAAGTTAATAGTACTCCTTATTAAAAGGTTCTAAAGAATAGAATTAAAAAAATAAAATAATTTAAGTTCCAAAAAAATATAAGTTAAGAAAAATAAAGTGTTAATTTCATTAAGTATGTAATAAGCAATTATACCTTTAAGATTGTTCCTTCCTATTTGTTTGAATCAAGCTTCAAAAAATAATCATGTTATATTTTTTTTTACCAAATATGAAAATTCTTATTTCATAAAGAAAACATAAAATCCAATTATCCCTATGCCTTACTTAGCTTGCACTTGGCTAGTGTAGAGTGCATTTAATACTTACAGGGTAGAAAAAAAATAAAAATAAAATGAAGAACCCTTATTTTTGGTTAATGGGCTAGGTTTTGTCCAAAAAAAAAGGTGACCGCGGCCCGCTCCATTCCCAATGCTAAACGCCTAAACCTAATTAAAACCCTCTCAGCCTCGGCCTCTCCACTGTTTCCTTCGTTCATTCTATCGGCTTCCACTTTTCTGCTGTGTACAACCCTTCTACCTCCTCGATCATCTTCAATCCGTGGTATCTCAATGTCTCATATGATCAAAATCCAGAAATAATGGGTTTTGAAATCTATCCATCTGCTTTACTGATATGCTAAGAAATTTTCTTCGTCATTCCTGCCATGGCTGCACTATCGAGAAGCCTCCTCTATCGTCTTCGTCTTCTCACAATCAATACAACGACGACGGCTTCGTCTTCGTTGCAGCACCAGTTCTTGAGGGGATTCAGCTCGGCATATGTTGAGGCTAGCGAGATCGAACTTCCACCCTCTCGGGTTATTGAATCAAAGCCAGGGGTGATGACTCCGAATTCTAAACGAACTGGGGTTATAGCGCTCAAGTGTGGAATGACTGCACTTTGGGATAAATGGGGGGCTAGAATTCCTATTACTATTCTTTGGGTCGATGACAATATTGTGTCTCAGGTTAAGACACCAGAGAAGGAAGGCATTTGTGCTCTCCAGGTGCGATCTTCTCACCATTGTTTTATTGGTCTTGCTATCTAACTGTGTTGCGTTTGATTTGAGGCTTTTAATAGAAAAGTAAAATCAAGTTCCATCTTGCACTTCATTTCATTACTTCTTCATGCCCTGCAACTCTAACGTCATGCTTAGATGCATATCTGTATTTCTCCGATTCATCATCACTTTATATGGAAACACACGGAGGAAAAAAAGAGTAATTTATCATGGCTAAGTGTCTGGAGGAGTAAAATGAAGTTTCCATTTCCATCTTGCAATTGTTCATTTCCTTATGTTTTCATGCTCAGCAACTCATACATTATGCTTAAAATGCATATATGTATTTCCCTGTTTCATGATGAATTTCTTTGGTAATGAAAGGAGACAAACAATAATTTATCATGGGTAAGTGTCTATCTATCTAATGATAGACTTCTTTATTACCGTGTTGCTAGATAGATTGGTTGTGGACAGAAGAAGGAAAAACATTTGACGAAACCTGAAGTGGGTCATTTTAGAGCTCAAGGAGTTCCATTGATGAGAAAACTTAGAGAGTTTCCAGTGACAGAAGATGCACTTCTTCCAGTAGGTACGTCAATCAGCGTTCGCCATTTTGTTCCTGGACAGTATGTTGATGTCACCGGAATCTCAAGAGGAAAAGGTTTTCAGGTTATTTCCTTTTCCCTTCTTAGAAAATTAATGTTGTTCATAAGCCATTTTTTTTTTTCTTTCCTTTGGAATTTGTGTTGTTTGTTGCATGCGTTTGTGCATTTATGGTACCTACGCATTTTTCATTCTATATGGGGGAAGCTGGGTGTATCTTGTGTTTAGTAGGTTCATTGAAGTCCGCGGTGAATTTGCAATGGTCAAATGCTGCTTTAGATGAAACTATTCAGTTGCTCATGTGTTGGTTCCATCTTTTCTGGACAGCCATGTGTGCACAGAATCATGTTCAATTCAGTCTCTGTTTGTTAGCACAGATTTCTCTTACCTGGTTTTTCTCTTCATAGTACTGTTCTTGTTAGTTTGTTTCAGCTTTCTCAAACTGAGGACACCGTAGTTTTACTTTAGGTTCTGTGCAAGGTGATTTATAATGCTCTCTTCATATATTTTCTTTCATAAAATTTGTTAATTTTTTTTATCGGTGATTAATGTAGTAAAAATATAATTCACATTTTCTGGGATATTTTATTGTCTATACCGTTGGATCTCTTCTCTCTTTTGTGGTCAGTCCTTTCATGTGAGTAAAGCAGAGTATATAACTTGGTGAATTAATGTCACATAATTTTTTGATCTAAAGTTCTCTCTACTTATTTAAGTGTCAAATTTTCACTATCTCCTTTATTTCCAGGGTGGGATGAAGAGGCACGGATTTAAGGGAATGCCAGCATCTCACGGTGCATCATTATCTCATCGAAGTATTGGCTCCACGGGTCAAAGGGATGCTCCTGGAAAGGCAAGGAGGACACTTTTTAGATTGATTTATCTTTGTCAGTACACAATATTCTGTACTTAGGATGTTGAGATCCCATATATTGGTTATTGACTAAGATTATTGTGTTTAAATAATATTTACCTTCTGGTTGTTGCTTTAATAAATAGTCATTTCTTTGTTATCAACTAGGTTTTTAAAGGTAAAAAGATGCCTGGCCGCATGGGTGGAAAGCAGAGAACCGTTAAGAATGTGTGGGTCTACAAAATAGATCCGGCAAGGAATTTGATGTGGGTGCGAGGCCAGGTAGAATCTTTTTCTGTGTTTATTATCCAAATGTAATTGTGATAGTGGATGTGAACGGCAAGACCTACTTGATATACACAGAAGACTACTACAGAATTATCATTCAGAGTCGTGCTATAAACTTTTCTGCGCTCAGGGCTAATTTTCTGGCAGAAGGAGTCTTACTTGGTAGAAAATTGGAACTTGTCAATAAATAATTGAGGATAGATCGTTTAGGGGATTAGGTATTTGCTCCTTTAAGTAGTATATATATGATAAATGTGTCTGAAATAAGCGGTTCCACAAAATTATGAATTGCTTTGATATATAGTTGATGGTATAAACTATTCTTGGCTCGTTTGATAAGCTAAAAGTTTGAGCTAATAAAAAGCAAAAGCAATTTTATTGTGGTCTATCTGTTTTTATCATGGCTGATTTCATATTACCCATTCTGATTTTGTGGTGTGCGTAACAGGTTCCAGGATCCGAAGGGAACTTTGTTTTCATAAAAGATGCTTTCTATAAGAAACCCGACATATCCCTACTTCCTTTCCCGACTTACTTGGCCGCCGAAGATGAAGACACTGAAAAGTTGGAAGCTGTGGTCGCTGATCTTGGGGACGCAGATCCATTTTTGGCAGATTAGTGGTCCTATAGCAAATCCATATAAAAGTGATTGATTTATGTTAGAGCTTACATTTTACGGCCATGTTATTTCCTAAAGTGATTTTCGAGGAGACATCCGAGTGTTCAATCGTTAGCTTTTTTGGTCAAAGGACTGGACGTAACTTAACAGATTCATTTGATCCCAAAATTGATATTGGGCAGACGTGTGTGCTTTTGGACCTTAAAATAAGAGTTGAATTAATGAAGAATTCACATTATCCGCAAAGCTTTCCTCTTTCTTTTCTTTAGGGGCAGAGGTTATTACGTTTGGATGAGTTAATGGTGCATTAACGAGTAAAGAAAAACAAACCAAAATTGTACAGAGATTTGTTAGTATCTATGTAGTTTAGTATTACTTTCTCTAGTAGTTTCTTTCTGTTTTTCAGCGCTAGACACAATTTGGGAAATATCAGCTAAGACTTCATTTCTTTAATCGCTAATGATATTTATTAAAACGAGTATTTGGCGAGTCTGCTCTTATTTATTCATTACGGATTTTAACAGATAATACCCCACAAGATTTTTTTAATAATTTATCAATATTCTTTCCCGCTTTAAGTGAAACAATCCCGACCTTTCTATTTATTTATTTTTCAGCAAGATTGTTGTTTGACTATGGCCAATCGGTTCGGGTCTGGCATGCTCGAATGGCCCGACCTTTTATTTATTTATTTTTTAAAATTCTGAAAATTCATCTAAAGCCCTAAAATTTCTCTCGTCACTCTTCACTCTCAAGTTCGGGGACTGGGACTTAGTTTTTTCCACCGGAACCGGAACTGGAACTGAGGGATCCAAGAGGTCCTCTTCCAGATCGATTATGGTTTCTAAATACAGTGTAAGTTCCTTCACTAGTCTTTGACACCTTCTTCTTTCTTTTGTTTCCAATATCTCCTCTTTATGTTCTTACAGCTAATCATCTCCAGCATTTCCCAATCTAGGCCTTTCTTCTGCTTGAAAGTTGAGAACTCTGCTGCGGTCACATGGTAGCTTTCAGAGGAATATCCGGTAGCTTATATCAATGCTTCTCTCGCAGAAAGCACTTCGATTCTCTTTCGCAATGTCTTTTCCTCCGAGGACTGGCTTCCAAGATTTTTGTTAAACGTACTCTTTTTTTTCTTTTTTAATTGTTCTGTCCTTCTTGATTGTGAGATACTGTCACAGTTTGAGAACTTTGAAACCTGGGATATTAAGAAGTTGAACCTATTAGGATCTGGAACGGATTAGATTGGTTATTGCCTTGAAATTTTGACTTGCTTCGTTTGTTACCATTAATGCGTCATAAGCAGTCAATACAATAATGAAAAATAGGACCATGAAGCCTTCTGTAATTGAGGCAGGGGCTCCGTTTTAGGGTGTAGGCTGCAGCTTATCACTCAGTATTTGATGCTTAAATTTTTCTTCTTTTTTCCAGATAAAGTGTCAGCATATCTAATGATATAATTTGACAGCTAGCTTTATCACTTTATTCACTCTGAACTATCTTGCAGTTGCCATAACTAATAAGTATCTTCTGCAGATTTAGCATTTTCTATTACAGAAGAGAAGTTAGCCGAAGCTTTTTCACAATATGGTGAAGTCATTAAAGGTATGTTCCACTGGTGTAATTACAAACTTCAAACCTATCGGCTTTAATTTATCATTCACTTGTTTCCCTCTCTTTTTACAGCTGATGTAGTAATGAATAAAGCTAAAACAAGATGCAAAGGTTTTGGATTCGTGACCTTTGCTGAAGAGGAAGAAGCTCATAAGGCATGTATGGACATGAATGGAAAGGCAAGATTCTGCTATCTTCATTTTTCATTTGATATAAAGTTAATGACTTAGAAATTGAACCAACGCTTTTTGCAGACATTATTAGGACGTGTGATATATGTGGACATGGAGCCAGGTAAACGTACGAGTCGAGATAGAACTTCTCCTAAGCAGGCATCTGATGATTGATACATAATTTCCTAGTAAATGTCTGTAGAATAATGAGAAGTGCATGACTGGTCGGAGTAATCCATTTATGGGTAGTTTTCTTCTGCTTGAGAAAATGGCATTGTCTCTCTTGGTCTATTTCGTTTAAAGGCCAAAGTTAGAATTTCAAATTGCGAAGGATTTGTTGGATCTTCCAGGAACTAACCAAGTTATTCAGTCGGCATTCAGCTATTTGGAATTTGGTGCACCAAATCCAACCCTTTGAACCTTGGTTGTATCGGACGTTTAATTTAGTCTGATGAGATCTTCATTATACGAAACTTCTCTTTTATTACCAAAATGAAAGTGTCTTCTATTTTATTTTATCTATTGAAAAAGTTTTAGTAACTTGATCGTATTAACTTGCATTGTGTGGTAATGGGAGTTACTGTTTTATCCACCGTCCGTGGAATTGGAAAAACTTCACCAGCAGACTTCTTTGCCGCACGTACTATGCACAAAATAAATATTGTTGAGGCTTGAGTAAAAGAAAATCTCGATTTTACATCAGTTTTGACTCTAACGTAATAATACAAATTTTGACTAACAGATTTTTGGCACCTTCGCTTAACATTTTTATGGAATTCACTCTAATGAGGCTTCAACTTTCAGAACTTGAAGTAGGAATACTTGACAGTCACCCATTGAAATGTGCCTCAAGACACGTTATCTACTGTTCATGAATAGAAACTTTCTGGCATTTGCCAATTTGTATTACCAAACAAGTTATATATATACTTTGTAATATAAATATCAACCACCAATCGAAGGGAGTGTTCTAACTCAAGGTAGAGAGAGAGCATAGTGTGATTTAGTAGTGAAAGTGTATTTTGATAAAATCTAAAAAGTTAGGACTTGGAAACTCCAAACTCAACTTAGTTGCCACAAGGAAATATCTAACTTCAATACCGACCATCTACCTATGACCTAATCATAAAGCATTGTCGTTGACAAATAAACATGTATTCAATTCAGTAAAAAAAGATTGTACTGCAAAACGTATGCAACCTTGAAAAAGAATGGAATTATTATTAATTATACAAGAGTTATTTTCTTTTTGGCTGAGCCTCCAGATAAGGAAAACTGAGGCAACGAAATCAAACCTAGTAAGCTTGAGCGGCAAAGTTAGTAGAAGGAAGTCTCTGGCGTTTCTCCACATACGCATAAGGAAACCACCCTCCCCTACCATTGCATTCTCCTTCTGCCCATCCTGTTGAGCTTACCTGGGTAATCATATTGTAAACATTGAGACTCAGAGAAAATAAGAGACAAAATCCAACTAATCAAACAAATATGACAGACACACCATTAGAGTTATTATGGGCAACCATTTGCAATGTGATAAGAAATAGAATATGCACTAGTTTATACTAAAATCCCAGTGGATATGTTCAATTTTTCTTCAAGAGCTCTCTATAAACCGAGGTTAGCTAGTAAAATGTGAATCCGGTGTGGATAAAAGATTTGATTATATAGCTCAGATATTGTTATTAATGATATTGATCCGATTTGATATCATAAAGATGTAATTTATCCCATTGAATTTACCAACAAAAGATTTATCATCTCTAGGGGGTTAAAGGGTGGATTATATATATAGTCTTGCTATATTCAAATGGTTCCTGTTCCTCGGGCTGGCTAAAATTAAGCAACAAATAAAAACAGTTGCCTTGCTAATATATGGAAACTAGTTTCCAGAATGAGAATCAATCTTCTCCTTTAATGGCCATTATCATAACTTGTATAAGGTCCAAAGGGAAAAGAAAAGAACCCATAACTGTATCCTGAGATTTAAATGAAAAAAGAATACCTTCCTCACAACAATGAAGTCACCCCCGTTCAAGCTCAGTTCATTTTCTGATAAAGCATCAAAGGGATGCATTGCCTGCAAGAAATAAGCCATAAATAAGTAAGCGAACTATTAGAATCTGATTCAGTTTTCATGGAATCATATCATTCCCTATCAGAACGAGAACGGCAAGATTCTTGCTTGAATTATTCAGACAGCATCCTCAAAGGGAAATTGGCCAGAATCACAATAATCATGCTTGGGTCCGACTAGAGATTCCTCACCTCTCTAAAGTAATTACCACTTACTTGATCAGCATGACTTGCTAGTTTGGAAATATAAGATTTTCTAAAATTTTCGGAAAATAATATAAAGACTGGAAAACTTAGAGAAAACAGGTTCCCTACATAAATATCCAGTTTTCCTTTTTCATGTTTTACAATTCAGATAATAGTTTTATACTGAAAGTATTTTCCAGGCTTTCATTTTCAGAGACTGATTCACAGATCTTAATGAATCGGCTTTCTCAGTATCTCCATAGAAATAGTAGTGATATACAATGAGAGATGGAAAAGGCAAAACATCTTCAATGCCGAAATTCACCGTAAGCTTTTGGGCCGAGGTTTCTTTTTGCAATTTCATCTAGATTCAATATGCAAATTTCATATAAAAGATAGGATAACGAAGGTACTTAAGAAAACATTAAAGTCACAAGGATAGTTATGTAACATACTTCAGCCAAGAAGTACATTGTTTTCTCGGAGCCATTCTCAGATGCAAGCACAGGAGGGGCAGATTCTTTCCTCTGTCTCTCCGAGACCATCTGAGAAAAAGAGTTACTGTGAGAAGAAACTGTATTTATGTCTGTTATGGGAATGAGTAAAATTGATAACCACAAAAATAAACAAAAAGAAAAACACAAGTGATAACGATAACTAAAAATAAAATCCTAAAAAATTTACAACAGCTGTTCTCTCACCTCAGCTTCAATTTCACTAAGAATAGCTGCAACTCTTAAATGGAAAGTCTTTTCTCCTTCAACCTATAAAATCATAAGCACAATTGTCTAAAACAAACTCCAAAACAATTGCATGATGTGAGTGTATATGATAACAATCAACTAGTAACATACCATAGCAACAAGTCTCTGAAATGTCAGTCTTTGCTGTTGCGCTTCAACAACAGCCAACGCAGCTGTAGATTCTTTACCAAGAACTGCCATGTTTGCTTTTAACTCCTGAACCTTTGCTTCAGTAGCATGCAGCTTTGCAACATGTTCAGGAGTTGGAGATTCCCTAACCCGTGCTTGTCTTCTGGAAATCTCCTCCTTCTGATACAAGTTTTTAAAATAATTTGAGATATAAGATGAAGATGATCAAAGTAAAAACCCAAAAACAAGAATTTAAGTACAGTGATAACCTAACAGAGTATATTTTCCGATTATTTTAGCTTGCTTGCACCAAAAGCAATAAAAATCTATTTGCTACACTGATCATCTTGAACTATAAAGGAGAGATGAAATTCCAATGAAATGTACAAGTGCCTGATCCATTTTGACTAACCATTGCCTCTGCTTCTTGTCTCATCCGACTATATCTTTGAGCAAGATGACGAGCATCCTCCAAAGGTGCACCATTGATCATTGCTCTCAAGGGGTCTAAAACCTGGAAAGATTAAAAATATGGGGTTTATATCTCTATCCCATAAATCAACAAATAATGTAAAATACCAGTTTTTGTGGCAGCCCATTTGAAGATTTTATCTTCAAAGTGACCGCCTCATCCATCTAACTAAACCAGCTTGCAGACCAAATAAATAATGGTAAAGCAAAGCAAAGTGATGCAGATATGATAAGTGAAAATGGATCAGGCAACCTGAATATGTAAAAGCTGATTTAATTCTTCTTGCTCTTTTTCCACATGTTTGCGAGCATCACCATATACTGACGCAGCCTTAGCCAAAATGTTGTCACTAATGTTCTCTGCCCCATATTTACAGCAATCCTCAGAAAGCTTCATTCCTGTCCACCATGGATATTCTGTATTATGCTTTACCCAGAAATAGTAAGTCAAAGAACATAACTTGAGTGCATGATCATGAGAATAAACAGAATTAGCAGGAAACCCGCACTCCGGGGGCGGGACTTCTCTTCACCTGCTTCAACGTGCTTATAACCTATTGCTGTAAATGTTTCTGCTGCTTTAACAACTTCCTTTTGGAAATCCTGGATCAGAAGAGAGTTGCATGCACATGAAGAAATATAACCAAAAATAAAAGGAAAAACCACTCAAGATAACATTTCTTTCAAGAATTTATTTATGACAGTAACTCCAAATAGAAGAGAGAGGTTCGTAAAGGCCACAAACACAAATTCATGTTCATAGCAAAGCCAACAATCAATCTAACATGACAAAATATAAACAGAAGAGTCTTCACCTTCCCGGCACGGGTGGACCTGTAAAGTTTCTCTAGCTGTTGATGTGTCTGCATTTCAACCTCGTCAATGACCATTACATCTGAGCTCTCATATTTACTACTGCTTAACTGTTTTATTACAGCCTGAAACAAAAATAAATCATATAGAATTCTATGAATAGAAACTTCCAGGATATCTCACTATTTCAAGAAGAAGATTCATAAAATTTTGAAACTCCAATTGGGATTTGGTACATGTAACTAACACATGAAGACTCGAACTTGCATTTTCTTTCCAATTCATCGGCAACCAAACGATGCAGCATTAGAGAAATGCCGAAGGTAGTTACCTGTTGTTGTTTAGTTACTTGGTCTCTGAATTTGCTGGCTTGTCTTCGCAAAGCGTCCATGGCAAGCGCTTATCCTGTCTTCTTTCTTCAGCTATCGCACTCCTAAATGCGCGAACGACCACTTTTACTTTACTGAAGTTGGATTTGGATTCGGATCAGAGAGGCTAGATGTCAATCTTCAGATCCAATGTAAATGTAAAAGCTGAAGCTGATGCAACTGCTTTCTCTTCCTGTTCATCATCTTGAGTAATAAAACACTAGCCTAGTCGTAATCCGAGGTACTAAAATAAAGAAAAAAAAAACAATAAAACAGAAAATTACTGAAGTTACAATTTTGACCCAAACCATATTTAAGTGATCTTATTAGGGCTTATTTACAAGTATATACTAATTTTAAAATTTTTTATTGATACATATTAAATTTAAAAATATTTATCAATATATATTACCTTTTCAAATGGTATCACTTTTATAATAAAAATATTTTATCATAATAAATATAAATATTTGTATTTACTATAAGATGCATATCTTTATAATTTTTCATGAATAATTGTGCAAATTTCTTTTACGCCTTAAGTGAATCAAATGTCAATCCATGAAATTTTATAATATCAATAATAACATTACCCTTGGCTTGTCACACTTGGATCAATGTTCCTTCACAATTAACTACGAAAAATGGTTTCATCACTAATATCCACATCTAATTATAATTGTGAGGTGGCAATGTATGTGCAAACCTCCTCTCATATGTATTTTGTATTCAATAGTGTTTTCTTTATTTAATGATTATGCATGTTATATATAATTTGTCATATATCATAAAAATGGATAAATATCAACCACTCAAATTGTATTCTCACAGGGAGAAAATTTTTCTTATTATTAATATTAAAATTAAAATTTTTTGTATAAAAACAAAAAATAATTTATTGTTTTTTGACTCAAACTTAAGGGCTTTTTTCTGTTAGTCTTAGAAAATAAATATCAGGGTTTTTATTCATGAGAACCTGTGCAATTTTTATTTTTTTTTACATGCATCAAAATTCAGTTTTGGATCAATCCTTAATAATTCAATTTTGTATACTAGTTTTTATTGACGTGGTTAGTATTATCAATTAAGCAGTTATTGTCCGTACAGTCAGCGTTTAGACTGACTTGCAAAAGCTTCATGTAATGATAAAAAAAAAAATAATGATAATATATATTTTTTACAAAAAAAAAAAAAAATCCCCAAATAAAGAAGCTTGTATCATAATTTCAGTTACCCATTAATTATTGATTAATTCAGAGAAAACAAATCAACAACCCAAAAATTAAAAAAAAAAAAAATTCATGCATACAGCTTGCATTGCGGTGCAGTGCTGTGTTGGAGGTAGATTCCAAATTTTGAAACAATCACATCCTTTCACTACTACGACAGTTTCACACTTACCTTAAAGCTGGCGCCCCTCACTTCTCACTCCGTCACTGTATTTTTTATTTATTTATATTTATTTTTCTGGCTTGATTCAATTCACTGACGAAGCGTCGCGAGTGTGCTAGAGTGATTTGCTCAGTGGCCCATTTGCGTGGCCTCATCAATTCGCAGGGTGAGGGATCTATCTCTGTAGATCTTCTCTCTTTTGGGTTAGTGGCAGTACTATTCTGTAACTTTGTGGTGCATAGCGAAAAGGGGCATAGAGACACACAGGGTCCTTGTACTTGGAGAGGGAAACAACCCACGATCCGGTGAGGTCTATTTTACTCCGTCGCTAGGCCAATCATGCCATCAGGTGCTAAAAGGAGAAAGGCTGCCAAGAAAAAGAAGGAAAAGGAGGCCAACATCAACAACCCTTCAACCGATAACCCTCAAGGTAACATTTTCGGTCCAAAAAATTATTTATGGATATCTAACTGGCATCTAATCATGTGGGTATCCTCTATCGCTTTCAATTATTGATTTCTATCGATTGCCTTTTATTTTCTTTTCAATAAAGTAGTAGGGTATCTTTCGATTCTGCTTGTTTTGTATTTTTTTTTTTTTTTCTTGGTTCGGATTCCTGGGAATATGCTGTTTTCTTGCCGTTTCACTTGATTGGACTCTTATGTTGCTTTGAATTTTGGGATTGATTGTGTTTGGATTTTTGGCTATTTTGTGTGCTGGGTAATCGATAGAAAACCACCTCTTCGGATATATATATACAAGAAGGAAGAGGAAACGTGAATTTGAAGCCGTTAACTACTTAACTCTGTCCTCATGGCAGTTTTAAAGATCCAATACATGGTCTGGACAGTTCTGGCCAGTTAGTAAACATGTTCTGCCATGATTTACGTGGTTACGGTGGCAGTTACTTAACAGTTAACACTGCCTTATGCTATCCGAATTTCCTATATGTTGGAATTCGTCCACTTTATACGGACCATTTTATTGAAGTTTCTTGCACTTGAATTTCTGTAACTTTACTTTCTTTCTTCTATCTCTTACGCCTATCAGTGTTTGTTAATTTGGTTGTTTTGTTTGACATTTGTTCTAATTGACAAATGATAGGAAATGATGACTCGAAGTCTCAAGATGAGAAGGGAAGTGATGGTGCGGAGGTCAATTCACCTGCATATCGTGACCAGGATGACCATCATCGTCCATTTAATGAAGGTGATGAAGAGGTGGAGGAGAGAGACCCATCAGTTGCTCAACCATCTAATGCTGACCTGAAGTCCGTTATAGAAATCCCTACTGATATTAAGAGTGCTGAGGTGGTAGAAGAAAAGGATGATAGAGGTGTTAACATAGAGAGGTATTTGAGATCTGAGGAGAGTTATGATTGCCAAAATATCAGTGTTGAGCACATTGAATCTGCCAAGCAATCACATGAGGGGGATAGGAACTCCAGCAGCACTTCATACGATGAATCCCTCACTGAAAAGAACTGGAAGGAAGAGCCGTATAACTCAATTCAAGAGACGATTGCAAGTGAGGACTTGGTTAAATCCGTTGAACCTTTTCCTGTTCAAAAGACTTTGATTACTGAAAATGCACCTGTTGAGGAGACTAGTAATTTTGTTGGGGAATCTTCTGTTGATTCAGTTAAGGCAGTGGATTCTCTATCTGAGGTAAAATGTAATGATACTGGAAGTTCTTTAATAGAGAAGTCAGTGGTCCCTCAAGCTGAAGCAACCAACCTTAGTACGAAGAAAAATGACGATAAAGTATATCTCTTATCTGATAAATATGTTAAAACCCCAAGTTTAGAGGAACCCGAGCCAAAAGAATACGATGGCAAAGTATCAGCATCATTATCTGGTGGTCATTTCACTGAATCCACTAAGGATACAGAACATATTAAAGACTCTGACAAACCAGAAAGCTCTGTAGATCAGGTACTGCATTTTCTTGTGATAGCCGGCTATGTTTTACTTGACAGTGACACATCAAATTTACGGTAGAAATTTACTTTGAACTTGTTTTTCTCTTTTGAAAGGAACCTCTGGTAGCGTCAACTCCACATCTGGTGCAAAAGACATGCTGGTTGAGTTGCTGTGGATTGTTTGACGTGCTATCAGGCTCCAACAGATAAATTCAGGTTGTTTATCACTTAAAACTGTATTTTTTGAATGTTATCATCTCCATATCACCTTCCTTTCCTTTGTCTGAGAATGTCTATCAGAAGTACGTTTTTTTTTTTTTCGGATGGAAGTCTATCAGAAGTACTTTATTGTTGGTTTGTTGAAATTTCATACTTTGTCAGGTATAATTCAATTTAGAGAAGAAGCTGAAAGTTAGTTGTAGAGCTGTGTCTTGTCTCCATGTTTATGCCACCGGTGCAGGAACAGAATGGGATTATCACTTCTCTCTGATGGAAAAATTATCCATGAGCCTTTCTGACTACTTGTAATAAATGCCTATATCTAGGAACACAGGAGTTGTAGTAGTAGGGCAGGGCTATAATTTTTCTTGTTCTTGTCAGATGCTTCTATTTCTCTGAAACAAATCAATATTTGTTGGACATTATAGTTGTTTTCCTTCTAAGTGCATGCCAAAGTTTATGAGTATATTTTTGATAAAAAGAAGAAATTCATTCTTAGAAGAGAAAGAAAATCCCCAGGTCCATGCCTTTTGGTATTTGGGTTATTTATTTGATGTTTGAATAGCTGAACTAGGAGTATCATTGTTCACATATTAACTCTGAATCATGTTTCTCAATTTCCTTTGGTGGTTCAGAGTGTATATATCTTCTTATATGTGTATTGTCTTGATTGCAAAAGTCATTGCTAACATATAGTATATCATACATGTGCATTGCTTTGTTTATAACTACTAATCTCTGGGTGCATTAGTCACTTAACGAGTCGTGTTACTTAGCCCCCAGCGGGAGGCCCGCACGACGGGCTATTAGCTCAGTGGTAGAGCGCGCCCCTGATAATTGCATCGTTGTGCCTGGGCTGTGAGGATGAAATGAAAATTGGATTCATGGAACAAGAGAAAGGTTTCCCATTCCTTAGCCGGAAAGATGTGGCCATGAAATAGGGATTAAGTGAAACAGAATTGACTGGGGGGTAGAGTCGTGGAAACACCCGTTTCTTCCATATTGTTCCATGGACCTTAGCTCCATGGAACAGTATGTTATTCAGATAATTCTCTTATTAATATGTATCTGGGACTTTTAAATTATTCTTAGTTGACAAGTTGTGTTTTTATTCTGTTGCAGGAATGAAGGGTCTCATCCGATGGATCAAGCTTGTTAAGATTAATATGAAGGATTTCATGCAGAAAATTTTGTGATGTTCTATCTAATGTAGATGTCTCTTTCGAGACTCCCTCCCCAGGGGAAAAAAAGGAAAAAAGAATGAGCAGGATGCTCAATGATATGCGATAGAAGGTTTAAATACAATAATGTTTGTGGGTGATTGTGTTAGTTGCAGTTAGTCGCTCATTATACCGAGTCATGCAGACAAATTTTGTTAGTTCAGCATTTTATGTTGTCTCAGGTTGCTGTATTTTCTTCCATTCCTATTGCTTACTGTTGAGGTAGAAACTTGTGTAAAAATCTGTTTTCAGATTTTCATATTTTTGTGCTGTCTCATACTTAGATGGTTATTCTTTGTGAAATAAAGATCTACCGTTGGCAAACTAAATATATTTTGTTTCTTTTACGGTTGGGGTAATGCATTGTTTGAATTGGTCAGTTCTGAAAATAGCTGATTTTCCATTGCATTTAGAGTGGATTGTGCCAATCCTTAATAAAAAAAACCCTCTGTTTTCCAGATCTTGATATTCTATTGTACTCATCGTCGTGGTATAAATAACAGCTCTCTTCCTTTGCGAAGATCGAAGTAACCACAACATTCTTTACTCGAGGGTCTAAAGGTAGCTTTGTGAAGGAAGCAACACCAATTCTATTTGATAAAGGATAGAAAGAAGCAAAAATATAATAATGGTTTTGTACGTGACTTATTCTTCATTCATAAAGATCCAATAATACAATCACACTATAATCTGCCAATTTTGTTAATGAAGAGACTTGATGGGAAAAAATATAAAATTATAAAAGGAAAAGAAGCACACAAACACCATCACACTCAACTTCCAAGCTTATCTCCTTTGTGAAGTGGCACCATGAATTGCGGCGATGTACAGAAGCTGCGTAGCAGCAAGGATGATTAGAAAAGCCTCCATTGTTCTCTGCAAAATTGGACATATCAAAGCTCTTCTTTCAAGTAAGAAAATTCAGGGTTTAAAATTCTAGAAACTGCAAGAAAAGAAACTTGTAACTATGATTGAAAGAAAATGTATGTTGTGCCTTACCAGGCGTGCATTTCTGATCTCGAGTTCAATCTCTTTGCATGCAAATCTGCAGAAAACCATTTTATATTAAATTGGTGCAAAGGGGAAGAGAGAGAAGATAAGCTGAGCCAAGAGTTGTAGCCAAACATTTATTAAAAAAAGAAAAAAAGGATAGATTACCCCATGGCAAGGAGTGTAAGACTCCAAGCAATAATAGCAGCTGAAGCAGCAGACGGCAAGCTCTCAGAAGTCCATGAACGGACGTGGTTAATTCCTGATATTACTGATGCAACACCAACGACTCCAGCAATCAGAGCAAATGTGACAAAGAATCCAGTGGCGGCATTTCCCATAGGAAAATATATGGGTGAAAAATGAGCTGGAAGATCAAAACCCGGGCCTACAATTCTTAAATAGCATGAGTATACTGAAGAAGAAAAAAGAAAAACCAGAAGAAAAAGAGGGGGAATTGACTATGACTATATTCACCTATGACGAAACCATGATCAATTGCTCTATTCATAGCCCAACCACCAATGCCTAAAATTATGACATACATGCAGAAATTCAGCCCCAAAAGAAGCGTGGCGACTTGTTTCATTTGCTCATTTGCCATCGATCTTCGTATTTGTATTATGGGTTTTAGGACAAGGGAAAAGCTGCTTAGAACAGGACAGCTAGCAGATTTGATTTTATGCACCTAAAAAGTTAAGTGAAGGAAAGTGCTCTGATCCACGGTGCTTGTGTTCTGAGCAGGAGAGGGTTCTTATAAGTGACTAAGTGAGAAATGGATAGCAAGTTTTGGTTCTTTTCTTGACAAGGCTGCTAGTTTAAAAGCTCTGCAGGGTTGTAAAGGTGGGTGCTCTATACTTCACCTTCAAGGCAAGAGGAGGGAGATTAAGATATGCCTGATTCTTCCTTGCCTTATATATTTGAAGGCTTGTTTATTGTATATGATATACCTTACTGAATTTGGAGTTGTGTGTTCATCGAGGAAAGTCATATTCTTTGCCAACTCACTAATTATGTAATGTGGTCCCACTTCGTCTTCAAAGCTTTCTAACTTACGAACACTTTGTATGTAAATCTTATTTAGAGCAAGTCGAGTAGAATACCGAAAAATAAAATGTTCCGATAACAAATAAATTTTGAGATTCTTAAATCCTAGGTTCAAAAGAGATAAATAAATAAATAAATTTTCAGTGCTATATAGTTATTCCATTTATATCCAAATCATTTCATATGTTACGAAATTATATATGAATTGAGGTTACACGTGATTATTTCGTTATTATTAAACATGTTAACCGAACTGAATGTTCGGATTATCACATTCATTCAAAAGGCCTAACGATTAAGCAAAATCCTAAGACGATGTTTATTTATTTGTCCAATTACAATTCGTTGTTACATCATAGTCATATGAATAAGATTTAGCCATGAACATAGTTTCTAAAACTATAGAAGTTCCGAGATCATAATTAAAGAAAACAGAGAGAAGCATAGAAAAGATAAACATATTAACGTATACCATGGTACAATCTTTGCCAAAAATAAAGTTATAATCTAACATGAGCGTATCATTCAAAATCTCACTACAAAACATAAATGACTCTGGTAAGCCAATCAGATCACTCATCCTCCTGGCTGCGCAATCTGGCAGTTTTGTTTGTCACAACAACATCAAGCTGGGCTGCTCTCTCGACAATTTCCTTTCTCTTCCTAGTCGATACATTATGTGCAATCTCAGCACAGTATGTCCTGAATTGCCAGTAATCAAGCATCTCAGCAAACATTTTCCCACGAAGCGCATAAAGAAAAAGTGTAAATTATTAACTTCACCTGTTGTGCATCATCAGCAATTCCAGCTCCTTGACACTGTGGACAACAAATTTCTTAAAACCATTCGGGAGATAGTGACGAGTTTTTTTATCCGAACCATAACCAATGTTTGGCATCAAGGTGCATCCCTTGAACTTTCTCCTGACACGGGAATCAATACCTTTGGGTCTGCGCCAGTTTGTCTGTTGCAAAACAAATTGCACAGAAAATAAAATTTAGTCGGAAACAGGAGAAACAACAATTGAAATTTACTCAACAGATAAATGTATTACTAAGGTTGAAATGACAGCAATGCATTGCAAGTATCTCGGATTGAAAAGAAATATATGTTTGTTACTAGAACTTCTCTCAGATCAATTATTACGAATAGAGTCAAGATGTAAACAGGGTTTTAGTAACAGAAGGCCTATAGACATCAAAGCCAACCGTGTCGCAAGACATGTTCAAATCTCTATATGCCCTTAAAACGAAATGTCCAGCTACAGACATAAAAGTCTGGACATCAGATACACGGGCAAATGAACATCATAAAATCCAAAACAAGGCGAGACACACTCAAAGATTAGAAGAACAAAAATCTGCAACTTCAGCCGAAAGATGGTGATTTTTGTGTACTAATCACAGTTTTTCATAATTAATGGGAAATTTGCATCATAAGTCGCAGAAGAACAAAGGAACCAAATTAGACAAAAGAAAAAAATTTAAGATAATTAAAAAGATAAATAAATGGAAAAATTTTCAAATGAAAACTTTCTTGAAAAATATACAGAGATCAGATGGTAGTGCATGTTGGTAATCATCATCTATTGCAGAAATGATGGTTAGGTATCATCATATCTCATTGCATATCTTGAAATACAAGATTTTATAAATTAAGCTAGAATTAATACAAGCACAGATCCTGACTTTAAAAGTCACTAACTTAAGAAGGAAATGGTAAGGAATAGGGAGTGATCTTACTCTCTTAAGAAACTTCCAAAGTCAAGAGTACACATTTTAGATGGGATCAGAAACACATAATCACCACTTCGTATCAATAGATACTAGTAAGTCTGGGTGTCAAAATAATAATATCATCATTTCCCATATTGAATTCAAAGGATAAGAAAAAGTAGAAACAGTCGTTGCATGTATATATAATACAATACAATAAAGACTTCAGATGAACAGATTTATCAGCAAGTCTCCGAAGGAAAACTCCAACCGCTTAATGTAACAAATTCTACATATACATCAAGATGGGATCAGATAGTCGATCGTTCCCCATGCATCAAAATAGTAAGACTGGGTGTCAAAAAGCTATCCTCATATCCCAAAATACAAATAAAACCAAGTGACATCGTTAAATAAAAGAAAAATCGGCCATTTAGAATGTTAAAAAAAATAAAAATTGAAATGTCAAAAATAAAAGACATGCAAATCACAATTATTATTTCATGAACTCAAAATTGACAAAGGATCAGATAAAATGTCAGTCACCATATTACACCGGGTGGTGCAAATTAAGACTGGGGCGACAATAACAATCATCACGTCCTCTTAACAATATATGAAAATAACCATATGCACAGAAACGGATTTACTACGCGGAACTTATTTCAATACCTTTACAGAGATCTTGCGGTCACTCTGGGGCCGCTTGAACTTCTTGACCCGCTTCTTCACTATCTTCTTCGAAAGCAACGGAACGGCCATTTTCCGCTTACCTAATTCTTCAATACAAATGCAAAAATGAAAAATTAAATTCAGACGAATCAACTTCTAAACCATTGAAAATCTAGTGCAAACTCTATAATACAACAAATAAATAGATAAAAAAAGGAATTGCAGACGCAATGGGCACAGAGATGGAGACTCACTGCGAAGTAGGGTTTGGCTTTGCCGCCGAGCTCCTAACTGAACTCACTTGATTGAGCTTATATAGGCGATAGAGTGCTATAAGTTCGCATCTAGGGTTTTTGGGAGAGATTATCCTTTGCTCCGCTCGAACGTTCTCTCAGAACCCGAACGGGTTAAGTTGCAGCCATATGAGCCCAAGAACAAAGGGCCTAAAAGATAAAACAAAAAGGCCCGCCTCTTTTATAGTCTTAAACAGCCCAATGAAGCAAAAATACCAAAAAAGAAAAAGAATTAAAAAATAAAAGCAAATTCATTTAAAATAAAAATTACGAACTTGATAACAAAATATCAAATATTATACAGATAATATATTAAATATATTACAATAGAGATCATTAACTCTTTTTTTTTATCTGATTAATCATATTTAATGTGAAATTGTAACTATCAACATATAAAGCATAATGTCTTAAAATTGAAGCAATCTATCTATCATTCATTTATTTATTTATTTTTTTAAAAAAAAAACCTCTAAATTATTGTGCAAATTTATAAATTTATGTCGCTTTTGCAATGGATTGAATAACAACTACATTGTAAAATTAAGGTTGATGTTACGATAAAATAAATTTAATGAATTAATATGGGCTTTTTACTATGCCACTGCCGAACACAGTGCAATAATTGGTAGGATGACAGGGGCAGTATGCAGAACGGACAAGCAGATGGATGAAGCAATAATACGCAGCAGCAGGAACAAGAAGTTCTTATGCATGCAGCAGCAGCAACATCTATCTATCTGCAAGAACAGAAGCAATCTTCAGCTACTGCATTCCCCACATAATCAGTCACTGAACATATTCTAGCTTTACTGTTAACAAAAACACAATTTCTGGAAGGAATTAAGGTTGCTATGTGGTTAGAAGCAGGAAGTACCAGTAGCACGTGCAGTGGAACTGAATAGTTTTTAATGAGATCGATCGATCGGCACCGGATCATACACAGTTTGAACTTCTAATTCTATAATAGTTAATTTCTCTGCTACGCCCCACAGTGGGAAGGGAAATTTGACAAACTAGGGAGAATTTCTTGCTTCCCCACCGACGGAAGACGTAGACGTGTAGTGGCATATGTTTGGCCATGTTATCTCTGAGCCATATTTCTCGCAACTTGTTCTACAATGTCCCACATGTCGTGCATGTTATGTTATCGCTGTTTAATAAACTCGAGAATCTATATATATATATATTCAGTGTCGTTGTAAGCCAATGTTGGGAACGATCTTGCCAAGAAAAATGCTTTATTGCTAAGCATTCCCACGTTGTCTGAAACTTTTGCAGTTGGATAAAAGACCTTACTGTTCTGGAGAATTAATTTGATGAAGAAATCTCTCTGGTGCTCTTTGCTTAAAAAAATGTTGAAGCTGGTTCAGGTTCATCTGATTATGTATGCCAATTGATCATAATATTTGCGTTGTTTGTAAGATAATTTTGACATAAAATATCCTTCTAGCATAACCTATTTTATTCGAACGAGAATAAATTCTCATGCTGGCATTAATTCTTTTTTGGCTAATTTACAGCAATTATACAACACCTCGTACGAAAGGGCAAATATATTAAGCCAAGCATGTCCTGTACGGTGTCGCACTTACCATGCATGTACAACGAATTCAGACGTGACAATATGAGAGTACTAAGTAACTTCAAATACAACTATGTAACTTGTTTTGGACACCAGACCATGTGATAATTAATATCTTCCTTGAGTTTTCTACTAAAAATCTTGTCTATAAATTCATGCATGTTCTTACAACCTATATATATATATATATATTCTTTCAGTCTTTGCATTAATATCACAAGCATATTCTTTCTCATGGCCTCAGCTAATTATACAAACCACTTTGTCTTCCTTTTTCAAGCCATCTTCTCCATCTTTCTCTTCTTTCAATCTTCAAATGCTGCCACCGTTGATGTGCTGAGCTTCGGGGCTAAACCCGATGGCCGCTCCGATTCCACAGTTCCCTTCCTTAGGGCGTGGTCTACAGCATGCAACTCAATTCAACCGGCAACGATTTACATACCCAGGGGAAGTTTCTTGTTAAAACAAGTCACATTTAATGGTCCTTGCAAGAAAAGGATTAATTTTCAAATGGATGGCACACTTGTCGCCTCTTCGAATTATTGGTCACTTGGGAATTCTGGCCATTGGATCTTGTTCAGAAAAGTTGATAGGCTTACGATCTACGGAGGGACCATCAATGCCCAGGCTAAGGGTTATTGGGGCTGCCGGAGAGCAGGGAGGAGCTGTCCTGCTGGAGCTAGGGTATGTAATTAATGCATGCACGTGTGTGTATGATAATATAATGTATATTAATGAAGTTAAGTGAAGTGCACTTTGTTAAGTATGAGTTTCGTCTAACGTAAAGGTCAAGATTCTCTTACTCAAAACAAAAACTTTCAACTAAGTATATATTAATTGAAGACACCTTTTACCTTTAGAGTGTCACGATTGGTTTGGAGCTAGCTAGTGCTTTATTAACATGATTTGTGATATGTAAATGCAGTCGATTACATTCAGTTGGTCCAACAATGTGGTGGTTAGAGGATTAACGTCGCTTAACAGCCAGAAAATACACATTGCCGTTGATCATTGCAATAACGTTCTGATCCAAGATGTGCATATTAGAGCACCGAGCGGGAGCCCCAACACAGATGGAATTAATGTACAGTTTTCAAAGGGAGTTACTGTCAGCCATTGCACCATAATGACAGGCGATGATTGCATATCCATCAGCCAAGGCAGCACCAATATGTGGATAGAGCGTGTTGCCTGCGGACCGGGACACGGCATCAGGTAACTAACTGTTTCTAATTTCTGTTTAGTTTTTCTTTGATTTCTTAGCTTTGTTCCTGTTTGTTACAGCATTGGCAGCTTGGGAACGTATGTGAACGAGGCCGGTGTTCAGAACGTAACAGTGACAAATTCTGTATTCACAAAAACGCTAAACGGGGTTCGCATAAAATCATGGGCACAACCTAGCAATGGATTTGCTAGAGATATTGTTTTCCGAAACCTCATAATGAATAATGTCTACAATCCCATCATTATTGATCAAAGATATTGTCCTGGAGATAGAGGATGCCCTCGTCGGGTAATTGCACTTGGATGATATATATAACTAATTTAATTTTTTTAAGATAAGAAGCAAAGCAATTCTTAATAATGTTATATTTTTTCATTTATGCGCACAGAGTTCTGGAGTGAAGATTAGTGGAGTTACATATGACCAAATAAGGGGAACATCGTTATCTCCCGTAGCCATAAACTTTGATTGCAGTCCAAGTAATCCATGCCGGACTATCAAATTGAAAGACACAAAGCTGACTTATGTTAAGGGAGCTGCAACTTCATCTTGTAGATATGCAACCGGGAGTAACAACGGAGCGGTCGTACCAAGGAGTTGTCTTTCAGAATAAAATGATCACGCTAATAAGCCTATTGGTTTTAATTCCTTCCTATTTCTTTTGATTATTCTGAACAGTTTCTATTATTGTTCTTCCCTTTAATTCAGAAATCCCAAACTTCTGCAACATTCTATGTTGTGTTTCATATATATATATATATATATATATATCTAATTCTTTTATTTAATTTAACTAAATAATTATTACGTGTTAAAGGAAACATGAGAAATTATCAGGAATAAAATCAGAAAGAAAAAAAAAAATAAAGTGGAATAAACACTTAAAATCAGATTTTACACTTAACTTCACCTTGCTTTGGGAATGTTCTATGACGAGACAAAAACCTTGGCCGGCAAAACTCTTAGACAATAAGATGTAATAAAAAAACAACGTACCTACAAACTGCCATTAGTGGAAAATCTATCAGAGACCTGCAGAGAATGGATGCAAATTATGAAAGCCTATGCAGACAATCATCATAAACAGTGATAATTAGCTCTTTTAAATAGATCAAATCAATTAATTTGAATCCAAACTCAAAAAGAAGGCTCTAAAAAAACTGATCAATGACATCCTAGAAGGAACATCTTCAGGATAATTCATATTGTGTCATATGCACAACTAGTTAGCAGACTAAAATTCCATTTTTCTCATATATAGTTGCATCAGCTTCACTTTCACATTTATTGTGGTCGACTGATGATCCAATGACAGGACATTATAAGTTTGGTCCTTTCAAAACATGGAACCTCAAACAACTTCACCCAGCAAGGCTGGGATGTCTGAGGAGAATGATACATCTATTCTTATTGTCATCTACTGTGAATTGATTATCTGTAAATGTAACTAAAATGAGTTTTATCTTATTGCCATCACAATTATGCTCATTACCATATTATCCATTTATTCTAATAAATTTGTTGATGTGTCATAATACATATCTATATTTGTACAATTGTGTGCACTTTTTGCCATATCTACCAAATACGTTTGCCAAGCATCGTACTAACTATCATTCCAAAGACCAAAGTTCTATACCTATGCAAGCAATTGCCAATTTGATGGCTATAATATAAGTTTCCAGCTAAATGCCACATTTTGTCTCTTCAATTTGCTTGTTTTTTCCCCTCATCAGTGGTATAACTAAAGTTTTGCCTTGCATATATGATTTATGAAATGATAGTTCGATAAAAATCCTAGTAGAGAGAAGATGTCAAGAAAGAAACGTGAAACAGTATCACAATATTGAAGATCCAAGTAAACAATAAACTAGATAATTGTTTGCATTTCTATCAACAGAGATGGAATTGGATTGGCCTTCATATATGGAACACAAGAAATGAAAACATTTAAATATAAGAACTATATTCCATAAAAGATAAAATCAATAACATTTAATGTACAACCCGATAAATTATAAAAACTTCAACTGTACAAGGGATAGAGAGAGAAGAAGAGACAGTTACCACAACTTCCTTTTTAAGAGAAACAAAGCTCCATAGAGTTCTATACTGAGAGGAAAACTGAACCAATTGCAGACTCAACAAAGGACAACGAATAGCTTATCATAGATAATTCATTTCAAGAACTCATATGGAAAAGAGACTTGAGCATCTAATTAGGGGCAAAGCTTTCTTAAATTAGAAAAAAGGAGGAAGTACTGCTAACTATGGTCTAACGAGAAATCTTATGCACTGTTACCAAATCTCTTTGCAATGATAGGACGGACATCATCAGCATCGGCCAGGGTTTCTAGAAAGGGAAGTAATGACAATAGTGCACAATCTAATGGATCATCAAACCAACTCTTTATAGGAATGCCATTATTCACTTGCAGCCGGAAAACCTGAAATGTACAATAACTAATAAGTTGACACATTAATCACATACTACTATCCAATGAAGACATTCCTTTACCCCCTCTCCCTCCTCCCTCTCCTCCCTTTTCTGCGGCAGGAGGTGGCATTCCTTTTTTCTTGTAAAATGCCTAACATTAGGCGAGGATAGACATACCAAAAGTAAAAAAGCATTATGGGGATAAGGCATAATCACTTTCACTAGCCATCAGAAAACACATGAAAACTGGCAGGAAAATAGAAAGAGAAAAATCCATTAGCTGAACCATCAACGAAGAGACAGATTCTGTACCTGAGGGGAATTATCAACTATGGCAACTTTTGCAAGATCAACACCTAATACAGTCAGATCTTTGGTGTAATTTCCATCTAAAAAAACACACGATTCACGATATACCCGGTGACAAATGAGTTTTCCATCTGGATCCAATATATCAAGTAGTTGCTTTGCATAAATGCTTTGGCTGGCAGTAAAAATAACAACTTCGAACATCTCTGCTACTCTCTCCAAAAATGTATGGAGGTATGGCCTCTGTTTTACATACACAGTGTACTCTTTTATATTGAAGAAAACAGTGAAAGTGAAATCTGCATCATCGCACTGTTCCAGCTTAGAATGAACAAGTGTCTCTGCACATATGAAAGCATGATGGGAAAGATGAATGGACTTCCTACCAGGAGAAAAGAAAAAAGCAGAGAGAGAGCAATGACAATATTAATCTACAGCAAATAATCTTTAGGGAGCCCACACAATGTGATGAGAAGTAGTGAATTAAACCTATTGCCCAAAAAGCATCTGAATTCATACCATTGGCATCTGATTTACGTGCATTGGCATATTCAAGAATTATAAATCAATAAATACTAGGAAAACATGTTGGGTCATTTTCTTACCATCTAAATCAAGCACTAGGGTTACAGACTTTCTTCTCTGAGATTCCTTCGGAGGTACAGTGGGCTGAAAATTTGATTCTTCAGCTGAAAGTTCTGGTAAATTCTTGATATATGACTGTGGATCGAAGCACTCAGCCTTATCCAAGTTGATTAAAGCATCAGACTCCTGGTTGGAGGATCTTATCTGACTCATTGCTGAATACAAGCCAGTGTTTTCTCGTACTGTCATGACTTCTTCACATGGTCTGACATCAGAAGTGCTGCCATTTTTAACATCATCTTCAAGAGCAGGCAGGACCATGTACCGGTCAGCTGCATCAAATAACGCCGTTGATTCAGCAGATTTATAGTCAGATATGTAGCAGTTGGCCTCATTGCCTTCACCATCAAAGGGTAAGCTTGTAAAGATCAGGTCAGATATATAGAAGTCTGATACGTCACATGTTTCATAGCCACATATGCTTATTCTCTCATCACCTTCATCAGCTCCTAATGCTGGCATGTCAGTATCACTGATGCTGCCTACTACAACATAAGAGTTGTAAGCACATAAATGAAGCATTGAAGCAGTCATGAAGAAATAACTAACCAGACACATCTAGGGTATGTAATAGAAATTATTTTCAATCAAGTCTTATGTGGGTCTAGGGCAAAGATGCTGCTAATGAAGAGCAGGAAAAAAAAAAGTATTATCTAACATTCAATGATTAGACTTGTCAGTCTGACCTGCATCGTTGGCAGTATCAAGTTGAGCATGGACGTCAATAGGCTTAAAAGCAGGAGAAAAAATTGTTTCTAAGTTTGCTGTATAGCAGTTGCTAGGTTCCTGGACAGAAATAAATGCTCTCTCAGTATTGCATTCTAGAAAAGTTCAAGGGTCATTCTGACAGAATAGAGTAAGAATTGACAAGCTATGAATTTCGGCAGAAAATCAATTATTTTTATAATACATCAGCAAAATCTTCCTGGTTAAAAACTGGCCTCCTTCCACTGAACAATCATATAAAATTGTGTTGGGGAGTTTCAAGGGTAAGAAAAACATACACGTACCATACCTTAGATGCAATGATTAGGGATTAGAATTACAAAAGCAAAGATTCTCCTATATATGGTAGAGTAACATTGCTTAGGGCATTGCAGTTTCTGGTTCCAAGGTATCAGAGTAACACATGAAGAAACATGCAGTGTAAAGAGAATGCCAATAAATAAATAAGTAAATAAATACAGTAACCAAAGCCAGTACAATCAAATTTTACCATTCTTACTAGGGCAGAGGAATTCAGAGAAAATAATTGCTGATGCGGAAATTCGGAATTTTCTTCTTCCACAAAGTCCTTATGTTCAATGGATCCACCATTCTCCAGGTCCTTGGAGGACAACGGTATTGTTGAGGAAACTAGGTAAATAACAAGAACCGTAAATGCTAATAATTTAAATAAATTCCTGCAAACGTCTTTAACACAAGGCCAATAATGAGTTGTACCTACTACTTAAACACAGGACTAAATAATATGAAGAAAGGAAATAAATTGCTAGTGATATATAGATACATATAAATTCGAAGAGAGGCCCACTTAACAACACACTCTACAGAGATTTATAGGATATGAAGTGAAGGAAAAGCATAGAAAATAACAACAGACACTTGGATAGTAATCTAAAAGAGAGACAGGTATGAGCCTTCTCTAAGTTCAGTTAGCTTACCATCTTGGCGATCATGAATTGTTGTCTCTAGTTTTGCTGAAATTGTGATTTTAGAGCATGGCTTTTTGGAAATTCTATTTGATTTTGGAGAAACGATAAGATCCCTTCTTTCTCTTATACAGCTCGTGCTTACTTTGCTCTTCATTTTTAGGGATGGCATTTGACCTGTGCTTATGATAGAGACAACAATCTTGCTTTGGGCACATCAGTGAGGAAACAAGCCCCCTCTACCTCTAGACAATCAAAGCAGTGGACTGCTGCAAACAAGTGGACAAAACTGCAACACACGATCATTTATAAAATTAAAAATGCATCAAGGATAAAAAGCTCTGTGACATAGCATGCAAGCAGCATTTTCATAAAACGCCAAGAAACCCAAATGCTCAAGTTAAAGCGCCAAATTTGTTTGGAAGCTAACCAAACAAAGCTGCTTAAAACCCAGTAGTCACAGTATAGAAAGAAAGACATGTCCACTTCATAAAAAGCTAAGAAACCCAAAATCCATGTTCCGAAATACACATAATTTCGACATTAACGTGTGAAATTGGAAGTCAACCATAGAAATTATCCAAACTAAAACCCAGTACCACAGAGTATTGAAAGACGCGAATGAACCAGAGACCATAAACGAATTGAAAGCCATAGAAAAAGCAAGACCAACTTACAGTTATGCAGTATAACTAACAAAGACACGGTGGAAAGAGAACAGAGAACATGGAAGGCCCAAATAACATTGAAGAAATAGTACACAAAAGCTTTAATTCAGATGAAAAACGCTAAGTTAAAGTAATTAACTGTGAAATTCCAAGAGAAAAAAGTAGCTTACGCTGTGTAGAAAGAAGCTCTGCCTCTCTCTCTCTCTCTTTTTCTCTGCCCCCCGACCTTTCTCACTGTTAATTCCACGGGTGAGACAGAAAAGGAGTGTGTCAGCTAGCTTCTCTTGGATCCTTGGGACGGCAGAGATGGAATCCATGGGAAGTGGTTTCGACCGGTAAGAACTTGCCACATGGGCTGTGGAAGCAGCTTAGTTTGACGAGTTGACACGTGCTGCTTCGCAGAAAGAGAGGAGAAAAAGCTTTTGGGGCTCTTGACGACCACCGCTCATTTGAGCGCGTGCATGTCACAAGAGTTGGTGTCAGAGTATTAGATGATCCTTTACCAATCACAATGAAACACTTGAAGAGAAAGGGTGCATTTGCTGGACCATGTGCCTCGGAACTCAGTGCTAGATCTCATAGCCATACATATATATACCTCAGCTTTAGGTTGTCATTCATTATGACTCCGATAGCAGAATCATCCATCTCTAGGCATTGCAACCTAATTTCATTTGATTCTAGTCCTCCATTCCCTCAACTATATATACCATCAAATTTTGAAGCAGCAGCTAAGCTGTCCATTGCAGCAATGCCATGAATTAAAATTGATATGCTTCTCATCTGCAAAAGCTGCCGGATTATATATATTTTTCAGGAGCTCCTCTCTCTTCCATGAATGGGAAATTAACTGCTAACGGCGCAGGCATGATGATTGAACCGAATCCTCAGATTATCATCATGTGATCGCTGCACTTTAATTTGATCCCATGAAGTTTCTTTCATAAGTTTTCGTTTATTTATTTCTTATACATGTGAACGAAAACAAACTAGAAAAGCATGCATGCATGCATGACAAAAAAAAAAAAACCCTTGAAAAGCATATATATATACATATATATATATACATATATATATATATATACATATATATATATACATATATAATATATACATGTATATATATATATTATTTGAAGTATCTTTAATTTTCAAGTGGGTTCCACTATGCTAAAAACCAAGAAACATTGCCCAATTGAGAAGTAATTTAGCACTCAGTCTTATCCAATATATATCTGTTGGATGGACCACATTAGTACAAAAGAGGTGAAGAGACCTATTCTGCCGAAAACAATAAGAAATATCTTTGATTCTTTTTTCTGATTTAAGGTTGTAATGAGTAAGAAAGCACGCATCGTACTAAGAAGTGCAGCAATAAATGATTCAACTGTATATGTTCTTTACTTTTCACAAGAAAATAAAACAAAGTTGTATTGACAAGCTAGCTCCTTTTTGTGGACTATAATTAAACCAGCATTGAGATGGATATTCACGTGGTTTCCATTTGAAGAAACTTGCAACGTAGTAGAAGATATAGTTTTCATAATGTTGGAGCATGAAGCTGCTTGTGTCTGATATATGATCGACCATTGGTCCTAGCTATGCTATCCCAGCCAAATATATATACGTGTACAAATATATAACTTTTAACAATTGAATACAAGAATGAAAATGGCTACAGGGTATCTTCTATATTATGCCCATTAGGTCTGTGCTTGTTACAAAGGGTTAATGGGAAGCAATAAATAAAGAAAAAGGAAAAACAACGAGGTCCCTACTAATACCCTCAAAGTGATACTAAGAATAAATATTTTATAATTAATATTCGAATTGATATAAGAAGGCCGTTAATTGAAATGATTTTAATATTGATAGTACTGCATCAAAAGAACAGCTAAATGCTAGCTAGTTGGCTGTAATACTCTGTTGAACGGCCCAAATTTCTTTGGCAGAAACGATATATTGCAAATTTCATTCATCAACTGAATTTATTAGCTTCACCAACTGTTGAAATTGATCATATATGCATCAATAGTCTCTTCTTCATTTTGAAAAAAAAAAAAAAGAAAAAATCTTGTACAATATTCTTTGATGTCCGAGATTGAGTGTACGTTGCATAAATCAAGTTTTAGTGGTTGGATATATATGGTGTACTGTCCCATCCATATTAAATCTCTCTACTGGATGGAATAATCAAAGATAAATTGAATGGTAGAACATGGACCAGAAGTCTTGGTATTCATACTACCCAACTGATGACTCAACTCAAGAAAAAGATTGTCAAAAACTTTATCTTTCTTTAAATTTTGGATATGTACTATGTATATTAATTAGTTGATACAATTAATTAGTCACTCTTAGTTTGCAAGTAATATCTACTGAAGTTGATGTTGAAGGCCGACAAGCAATCTAGCTACTTCACGTGTATCCACACCTTGTCCCAATGACGTTTGTCCCCACATGCTCTCTCTTGAAAATACTTTACTATAACGATACTATTCTATCTGAAAGAGACCAGCATGCACGGCATGCTCTCTCGTCTCTGCATGGCAATATTATATGTATGTATAACAAGTACTTGATTAAGGATAATGTGCATGGTTGGTTAAAAAAAAAAATTGCTATATTATTACTCTTCTACTTCTAAAATAGACAGCAATCATGTGAGTGAAAGAAAGTTCTAAAACTGAAAGCTCTTTTCTGGTTTGCTCAAATATTAATTACCATCTCAACTAATATTAAATGGCCTAACAAACATTATCATATAATAAAGAAGCTGAGACACAGAGAGTTAGCATGGTATCATGCTCTGAATCTTAATTTCGTCGCCACAAAGCATAAGGACAGACAACATTGGTAAATGTTATTCACTATTCCAATTGAATGGTTCACAATTTATGGCCCAAGATCGAGGATTCCGTACTCCACTGTTGCCACTCTCTGCAAATTTGTTGTCCTTTTTCTTTTGGCAAGATTTTATTGTCCTTCAAAGAGAGCCACATAAATAATAATAAATAAATTATATAAAAGGTGAAATGTATCGGACAGCAATCGTGCTCCTTTTGCATTTCTGTCCATTCTCGTTTTTATTTTGGTCTAACTGTGATCCATAATCACACCTTTTCTCTTTCTTTTGGTTATGATAATAGAGAGGACCGCAGTGATACTTAGTTTGAATTGTATCTTCTATTCTCTTGAGTCTTGTCTTACCAAGAAAAGATCTTTATTTCTTTTGTCTACTACATTATATGCCAAGAAAAACAGAAGGAAGGGAAAGAATAGGAATATAATATCTTGCAAAGAGAACTCTGTTAACTTAATCGTATTAAGATTCTTGCAAAGCAAACTGATAAAATAAGTGCAAAACACACTAGAACTTTTGCATGAATTGGATACAGGACACACGGACATAGAGAGAGATAAAGAGAACATTTTGAAATAAATACTTAAGTAGTGACTGTGCACTGAATAAGTAGATCTTTTCCTTTTCAATTTCATGCAGAGTAGTAAGCATCTCATTGTCAAATTAAAATTGGAAAAAAGTGAAGTACGATAATGCAAGCACGGGAAGAGTGTTGAAACGATTTTAAGCACGAGATAGTCCACAACCTACATAATGACAAAGACGTGTGCAAACCACCATGAAAATCACAAACTAGCAGAATACAGAAGTTGCAGCAGCAGCTACTGAAGAATATAAAGACCCACCTTCTTCCATGCCCAGGTGAGTTTTTGAGCAAAAACCCAAAATTTAATCAGAACCCACAAAATGAGCTTCGGAAGCAGAGAGCAGGATGCAGCCTTTTCAACATCAGCCGCAAGCAACATGAAGACCAACACTAAGACCAGCACCTTGTTCTTCAACGACAAGGCACTAACTCAGTACAGTGCTGATGCTGAGATTTTAGCTGAGTTTGACCAGTCCGGTGTGTCTGGTAAATTTTTGGACTATACAACGTCTGCTATTTATCCTCCCAAATTGGTGTCGGAAGAGAAAATGGTTACTTATTTGTCGAAAATCCAAAGAGGGGGTCTTATTCAGCCCTTTGGGTGCATGATTGCAATTGAAGAACCCACTTTCAGAATCATCAGCTACAGTGAGAATTGCTTTGAATTGTTGAGTTTAAACAGACAGTTTGATTCGAAGCAGTTTAAAGGTCTCATTGGAGTTGATGCTACTACACTCTTCACGCCTTCTTCTGGGGCTTCCCTTGTAAAAGCTGCAGCTTCTAGGGAGGTTTCACTTTTGAACCCAATTTTGGTCTATTCAAGGGCAACCCAGAAGCCTTTCTATGCTATAATGCATAGAATTGATGTGGGGATCGTGATTGATTTGGAACCTGCAAAGTCTAGTGATCCTGCATTCTCACTTGCTGGTGCCGTGCAGTCTCAGAAGCTAGCTGTTAGGGTAATCTCAAGGCTGCAATCTCTTCCTCGGGGAGATATTGGTGTTTTATGTGATACTGTTGTTGAGGAAGTGCAGAAGCTTACCGGGTATGACAGGGTTATGGTTTATAAGTTCCATGATGATTGTCATGGAGAAGTTGTATCTGAGATAAGAAGGTCAGATTTAGTGCCCTATTTGGGTTTGCATTATCCAGCCACGGATGTCCCTCAAGCTGCACGCTTTTTGTTCAAGCAAAATCGGGTTAGGATGATTTGTGATTGCAACGCAAACCCAGTTAAGGTCATTCAAAGTGAAGAGTTAAGGAAGCCTCTTATCTTGGTCAATTCAACCCTTCGGTCACCACATGGATGTCACACACAATACATGGCTAACATGGGCTCCATTGCCTCTTTGGTAATGGCAATTTTGGTTAATGGGAATGATACAACAAGGCTTTGGGGTCTGCTAGTTTGTCATCATACTTCACCGCGCTATGTGCCTTTTCCACTTCGCCATGCTTGTGAGTTCCTTATGCAGGCTTTTGGACTGCAGCTTTACATGGAGATTCAGTTGGCATCACAAATGGCAGAGAAGAAAATTCTGAGAACTCAGACCTTACTCTGTGACATGCTCCTCCGTGATGCCCCATTTGGTATTGTGACTCAGTCTCCCAGTATCTTGGACCTTGTTAAGTGTGATGGGGCTGCAATGTATTATGATGGGAAGTGTTGGTTGTTAGGCGTAACCCCAACTGAGACACAGGTGAAAGACATTGCAGAATGGCTAGTTAATTGTCATGGCGACTCAACAGGTTTGAGCACAGATAGTTTGGCAGATTCTTGTTATCCAGGTGCTGCTTCACTGGGGGAGGCAGTTTGTGGCATGGCCACAGCAAGAATCAATTCGAGAGATTTCCTGTTCTGGTTTAGGTCTCACACTGCTGAGGAAGTAAAATGGGGAGGAGCCAAACACCATCCAGAGGACAAGGATGATGGTGGAAAATTGAACCCAAGATCATCATTTAAGGCTTTTCTTGAAGTCGTCAAAAGCAAAAGTTTGCCTTGGGAGGTGTCAGAAATCAATGCCATCCATTCATTACAGCTTATAATGAGAGACTCATTTCGGAACACTGAGAACTCTGGTCCTAAGACTCTAAATTATCTGCAGCAGCAGCAGAGTCACACTGGAACGGGTGGGGTGGATGAACTCAGTTCAGTTACATATGAAATGGTTAGATTAATTGAAACAGCAACGGTTCCAATTCTGGGAGTTGACTCAGCTGGTCTAATCAATGGATGGAATGCAAAAATTGCTGAATTGGCAGGCCTGCCAGCAAGTGAAGCTATGGGAAAATCCCTCGTAAATGAAGTACTCCATGAGGACTCACGTGAAAAAGTCAAAAACATTTTACGCAGAGCCTTGCAAGGTAACTCATTTCTTGTACTAATTGCCAATTAAATATCTGTAGTTATGGTTCCACTATCTAGCTCATGTGATAGCATGCATATTTTACATTGCTGTTAATAAACTATACTGTGTAATTATCTTTTAGAATTTGATTTTTACCTATATTGTGCTACCCATTCATGAAACTCAGTTATAAAATATCCTGACAGTCTGCTTGCAAAAGTTTCCGAAAATATCTTTGATTAATTGAGATTGAGTTGTATTTCTGCTATTTCTTTTTCCTCTTGATTCCCTGGTTTCATATTTATTTTTGTTGCTCTAGAAGAAAACTTGAGTTTCATACTATAGCACTATTGATTAATTAAAATTTTCTCCAGGTCAGGAGGACAAAAACGTTGAATTGAAATTAAGACAATTTGGGTTTCATCAAGAAAAGTCAGTTGTGCATATTATAGCCAACGCGTGCACAAGTAGGGATTACACAAATGCCGTTGTTGGGGTGTGCTTTGTGGGTCAAGATATCAGTAACGAGAAAGTTGTTCTGGATAAATTCATCAAGTTGGAAGGTGATTACAAAGCAATTATACAGAGTCTTAGTCCACTGATTCCACCCATTTTTGCTTCTGATGAGAATGCTTGCTGCTCTGAATGGAATGCAGCAATGGAAAGGTTAACTGGTTGGAAGAGAGATGAAGTTATAGGAAAAATGCTTCCTGGGGAAATCTTTGGAAGTTTATGTCAGTTGAAAGGTCAAGATACTCTGACTAATTTTGTGATTTTATTGTATCGAGGAATCGGTGGTCAAGACTCTGAGAGGTTCCCTTTCGGATTTTTTAATAAAACGGGAGAATTCATAGAGGTTTTCTTAACAGCTAACAAGAGGACGGATCCTGGTGGAAATATAGTTGGTTGTTTCTGCTTCCTGCAGATTGTATCACCAGACCAGTATCAGCACTCAGAAGGATACAAATCAAAACGAAGGAATCGCCCTTCAGAATTTGAACAGTTGGCTTATATATTACAAGAGACGAAGAATCCTTTAAATGGCCTACGCTTCATGCACAAACTTCTGGGAAAAACCGCCGTCTCAGAAAGCCAGAAGCAATTCCTTGACACTAGCGATGCATGTGAAAGACAGATCATGGCAATCATTGAGGATACAAATTTAGGAAGTCTAGAAGAAGGGTAAGTGTTCTCTTTGCACTGCATCCTCTCTTCGAGATTTTTCTTTCCTTATAGTTGATGTTTGAGGCATCTGACTTTATGAATGTTCTATTTGTGCATATATTCATACAAATCTACACTCATATTAGACTGACAAATGTGCAGTAATACTAACGTTCGTTCTCACATCATCACTGATAATAACAGCACCTTGCAGCTAAACATGGAGGAATTCGTTCTGGGGAATATTTTAGATGCCATTGTCAGTCAAGTCATGATCTTGATAAGAGCAAAAAACCTGCAGCTGTTTCACGAAATTCCAGACGAGATAAAAACTATCAAACTATACGGTGATCAAATTAGGCTTCAGGTCGTCTTATCTGATTTTTTGCTCAATGTGGTCAGTCACACACCATCTCCTAACGGCTGGGTAGAAATCAAAATTTCACCTGGTCTAAAGATTATACAGGATGGCAGTGAGCTTATACATCTGCAGTTCAGGTACACAAACTGAGATTTTCACTTTTTTTTCCATTGACCACGTGCAGCTCGTCAATTTGGTTTCTAACTACTTACTCCTCTAGTTCTTTGTTTAGCATATCAAGGATTATGGGATGGCAGTGAGCTCATACATCTCAATCTAGCTTGTCCTTTGTTGAACTCCATGAGTAAATCTAGGATTACAGAAGTGGCCTTTTTGGTAAAACTGATGTAATAAACAAAACTTTACTAAGATTACATATCATATTTATTGCAAGAAAAAAACTAGTGCTAAAATGGGCAACTCCATGTAATTACTATTTGTACATTAAAATACTCGTAATTTTTCCCGAAATTACTTTGACGATCGTGGTGTTCAATGCAGAATGACTCATGCTGGTCAAGGTCTACCTTCCACTGTTCTTCAGGATATGTTCGAAGGAGGAAACCAATGGAATTCACCGGAAGGTCTAGGGTTAAACATGTCCAGGAAAATTCTCAGCAAGATGAATGGTCGTGTCCACTATGTAAGAGAACATAACAAGTGCTACTTCCTTATTGATCTTGACCTTAGAACAAGAAAAGAAAGGCAAAGGGTTTTGCTAGAAGATAGAAGCGTGATGACTTAGCTTTATCCTCCAGATTCTCCTACACGTGCAAAGGGGACAGGACAGGAGGGTCATCGGCGGAGAAGTCTCTAACATCAGAGACATGACGGAAATATGGTAACTGCATATATTCTATGATATGTAGTTTACGGAAAATTTTCACCTATGATATGTGTATATAGCATTAGCAAGTATATTAGAAGAGCAGAGAAGTTATGTACCTCCCTCTCCCAAAAAAAGTAGATTAATGAAATCTATCAAGTGTTATTGTAAAGTTAGGTTATTCTTCTCTTAGAATAAGCTCTGATCTTCCGATGTTACTGTCAGAATTGGTTTGTGGATTTGACAACATCATTAGTTCCTGTAATTTGTAAAAGCTTCAAGATCAAGTTTCTGAAGTTCCTAGTAGAATTCAAGTGAAATTGTGTGCTCTGTCATCTGACATTACTTAGGCGTTGGAGATTGAGATTTGGTCAAAAAGTTTCTACTTAACAGATAGTTATAACTTTAAGTTTTTTTCCTCACTCGAGAGATTTCTATAAATGCATTGAACTTGTTTTGGCTTCCGCCTTTGTCCGACATCAAAAAGACAACAAGGTCAAATGCACTCATCACTCAAGACTAGCAAAAATACAACAAAAATAGCAACTATAGAATATAAATCAGCACTAGATTGTGCTCTAGATAAGTCGTATCAAACTTGAATCACTTCTAACAAATACAAAACGTAAACCGCATGTTGTAGGTTTAGTAGTAAAGTCAAGCATGCAAGTACAATTCCCGTCATAGCAAATTTTCTGGGAACAAATTATAAGGAATTTCTTGGTGGGTAGCTCAGTTTGGCTTTAATGGAAGTACCTTTTAACGAATAAGAGAACAGGAAAATGCTCAGACTTGGGGAACAACACAACTTCCAGTTATATATGGAAGAGCAGAAACAAACTACGTCCCCTTCTTGTACCTGTGCATGAAGATTCTCCATCCTTAACCGTCTGTTAGAACTAGAGAAGAAACAAATTTTGGATTCTTCAAGATAAATCCCAATTTGCTGACCCTGACAACGAGAAGGGGAGGGAGTTCAGAAAAAATTTTGTGCACCATCATATTCAAATCCGCATTTGACATTTCTTTTCAAGAGTCAAGACTACAAATACATCAGACGAATACAGACAAAAAGAAGCCTGCTTTATTCCCTCTATACAATTTTGTGACCCCATGTCAACTTGCCAACTCTCTAAATCTCATTCTCAACCCTAACTAACCATATGAACAATTTCAAGATACTTCAATGGCAACCCACCAAAACGATAAAAAAACAAAAAAGAGCTAAAATGGAGAGGAACACCTTCTCACAAAGGAAACTCAGTTCACAAAACTCCAGCCTATGCTCCCTTGTTGGCTTTACATTATCAGACCAACTAAACGCAAAGCAGATCAACCAAAATGCTCCAAGCTTCAGAAGCTTTCTGGCAAATACTTCAGAAAATGACTATGGTACAAAATCTACATCTTCTGATATCGCTTCCTAATTATATGCCCCAGATAAAGAGATAAATATGTGCAAATGTCAAGGTTAACAGCCCCCACGTCAGGCTTCTACAACTCTGCTTTGGATATAAAGTTAACTTATCTCCAAGTTCTCCGAAGGGCCATCCTTCGGAGGGCTTCCAGGAAAATCACTTGAATGTGACTCATTTGGCCTAAGGACGTGGATATTCAAATTGTTGGAGGGAAGATGCTCTTGTATGATCTACAAAGTGCAAAAATATTCATCAGTCAGATTATAACTAGTATTGATTTTACTAACTACTAGTCCCAAAATGAAAATCACAATTAAATACACCAGTTTACATTTTTAATCAATGCCTGTACAGAGTTACAAATTATATATTACCTGATCGCCAGCTTCAGGACCCTCTGAATGGAAAACAATAGGGCGGCAGCGCTTATCTTCATTCATTAAACTGGAATTTTGGAAGTGACTAACAAGGGCAGCCTTTCCTTGGATTCGAGCATATGCCAAAGAGGCAACTTTCTCACTATTAAACTTCTCCCACTTCTTCCCATTAAATGACTGCAATATAAGACACATCAGTGAATATGCCATTTTACATTTCAGGAAATCCCGAGTCAGCATGTAATTTCTAAGATGTTCTTTCTCTCTGTAATAAATTCCAGGAATCCGTCATTAATTGCTGGGGCAGAATTAATATTTATGTGGTAAAGTAAACAGGCCTGAATGAAATAGAAATATGCAAAAAATACTGAACAAGAAAGTCCCAAAAAACCTCATAGAATGGAATTATGAGTGATGGTGAGAGCATGTTAATAAATGCATAGCCCACGTTGCATTTATTCTGCATGGACAAGCAAAAATATCAATCAGCTTCACTTTAGGGAAAAAAATTGGGGACCAAAAAAGAACTAAAGGTGCAAATAGAACCAAACATATACCTTAAAATCGATCGGCAGATAGAGAAAATCATAGGTACCCCTATGATATTCATCAATGGCAGCTAGTAACATTTTTGAAGTGTATCTGCAGCATATTAACAATAAATAAATCATAAAAGCATCTAGTAAAGAAAACATCAATTGACAGTCTTCTAAGAGTTAACATACTTATTTGGGATGTTCTTTATCATTAAAGTAGTCCTTGTGTCTTCACCACTTTTAATCTTATCCAGGTCAAGCTGAAATTGTTTCTTGCTATCATCTTGGGTCCCATTGTTTTCTATCCTTCTGCTCCGCCCACGATCAGTCAAACCCTCAAATGTGTTAAGTGGCAGCCCTGGGTAAGGACCATTACCCAAAAACACTGGGCTAAGCCTAGGAGAAGATCTCATTCTGAAGTTTGAAGAGCCATTTTCTGACATATTTCTTGGTATAGCAATGCCAGCATTAACAGAACCACCCACTGTACCAATGTAATTTCCATCATTGTGTCCTAAGCTCATGCCGCCATAAGCAACATGATTCATGAAAGATGCATCCGGTGACTCAGAAAGCAAACCGAAATGCCTCTCAAAAGGAGCACCGGATGGAGCAGAGCCAACGTGATGATGGTGGTGATGCTGGGACAAACCAATGAAGGAACTATTCTGACCTGCATATGGGAAGGCATGGGTCTTCCCATTAGATGTAAATGGACGTCCCACAGATGGCCTTGTCCAAGCTGAAGCTGAAGGTTTGGTGTGCTCTGAGTATACGTTTGAACTTCCCCATAGAAATTGTGGGCCAGACAAAGTTTCAATTGAGGATCCATTGGAAGTTGATGGACCAAAAGAGGAAAGTGCTCCCTGATATTGGGTGAATTTTGGCTCTGGTAATGAATGTGACTGAAATGCAGCTCCATGTGATGAACTGTTGGTAGCATACAGGTGATCTCCATGAATACTCCTTCCTACGTCCTTGCCAACAGTTGTACCCTTGACAGTATTTGATACCTGAGGTTGTAGTATTGAAGCTAAACCAGGTAAATGGTTACCTGTTGTTGGGCTCATGATCCTAGATCCGGGAGATTTACTCATAGTTTGCATTGCATTGTGTTCAATGGGATTGTTAAGCGGCATCCAGTTACCTGCAAAGGATACAGTTAACATTCATACAGTCAGAGGTCACGACTTCAGACGAGATACAAATAAGTCTATAATTCAACGCATACTTCCTAAATTAACCAGTCACACAAGTTACATTTAAGTACCTGGTGGGGAGTTAGTAAGTGGTGAACCCACTTGCATCCGGAAACTCCGTGACTCATCTTGTTCAAGCTCTTGATTTAGTTGCAGCATTAAACTAGAAGGTGCAAGATTTATCAACTATATATTCATTAATCAACATATGATGAAAAGAAAACAAAACATATAGAGATCCAGATGTGATACATTCATCAGTTCTTCATAAATTAGTAATAAACTAGGTACCAGATGAAAATCGACATAAACTAAAGGCAAAACAAAAGCATAGTGCTTGACCTAGTGTACTAAATGAATGCAATTGGAAACTATAAAAGAAATGTGCTTCAAGGAAGAAGTAAATGAAACATAAAATGTTCTTGATGGGCTAATAAATACAAGCAAGGGTCAAATTATTAATTACGCACTTTCGACGAGCTCCACCAGGACGACTTGGTTCTAGTTTTATGCGTTTACCAGCTATGTCACTCCTGTTCAATGACTTGAGTGCTGCTTCAGCAGCTCTAACATCATAATATTCAATGAACTTATGATGCCTCTTATGTGGTGTTTCCCTTATCTGCAGAAACATTAATTCATTCAACACAAATAAAAAAGTAATTGACAAAGATCTAAAAGGTTTAAGAAAAAACTATTACCTCTTTGACCTCACCATATGCCCCAAATATTTGACGAAGGTCTTCATTTGAAACAGATGGATCCAAATTAAACACCACCAAAGTACCCTGATTAATATCCTTGTCTGATGGATTATCCTGGCATGTATAATAACAAAAAGTCAAAAGAATATGATTATCAAAGCCTTTAATTGATGAAAGCATAAATAATGGGGACTTCAAATTTGTCAAAAACCTTTGGTATTGAGAAATGAATGTCAAGTTTCCTGCGCCGCAGCGGTTTGTTTTGTAATGCACGCATAGCTGTTCGAGCAGCACGGATATCATAATAGGATATCATTACAAATCCACGATGTTTACATGCAGTATAGAGGGTTCTAATATCACCATATTGCTGAAAAGAAAAACATCTAAAAACATCATTAATAAAATGTATAGCAAATGTACAGAATATAAATATTGGTTAACAGATTTGGGTGTGCAGTACTCCTGAAGCAAATGTAAACTACGAAGCAAAAGTTGCTATTGATTTCTAAATAGAACTCAACCCAATTTAAACTCACCTCAAAAAGTGCTATCAGTTCAGAATCTTCCACGTTACTGTTAATATTTCGAACAAATAATGTTCGAGAAGGATGTTCTCCATATGGATGTTCTCCAGCAATAGTTCCCACACCATTAGGAAAAGAATAATGGGCCACGCCATTACCAATAGAACCATCAGAGAAACTTAATTTTGACATACCCACACTAAGACTTTCCTGTGGGTCAGTTTCTAATTCCATACCTCCACCACTACCAAAAAGATCATACTCTTCCAAGTCCTCCAGGGAACCAGGCAAGCCACTTAGGTCAAAATCATCCGCTATGCCAGCTAAAAGCTCCTCCTCGTCATCAGGAAGCAAGGGTCCAATTGCATGGCTATCAAGCTCTTCAAGTGAATCATTACCCTCTATGTCTTGATGGAGCTGTTGAAAGCTAGATGAGATGTCATCAACAGATTGATAACCATTTTCAGTGTCATTCAAGTTCACTACAAGTTAGCAAAACAAACAGGTCAAGAAAATTCAATAACACATAGAGAACACCAAACCTTCAAGAAATTATTACTGACGCATACACTTTTCGTGTGGCAAAACAGGTAATGAACTGGAGAAAAGGGTAGCATCAAATGACGCATGGTATGCATCTGAACCAGGTAAAATCTCCCATGCACCACGTCTCACTTCCTTTGATATATTTACAGAGGGAATCTTGGTAGGTCCTAAATACATAGAGTATATTAAATCAGGCATTATAATTCATGTTGACAGTAAAACCAAATGAAAGACTTTAAAAGAAGTACCTGGAGATGAACTATCAAAAGACTGCTTCATCGCATCACTTTTCTTCTTCATGTTGAAAATAGTATATCTAAATTAGTTTCTTATCATGAAAAAGATATAGCTTTCACACACTGTATCTGCCATATCTAACAGATCGCTTAAAATAACAGAGCTACAGAAAGTTAACAAGCTATTACCCTGTAAGTCTACGGAAGATTGTTGTAAGTGAGGTTATAGATACAAATTTTCAGGCGGCATTTCCTTGTCTTTTATTTCTGTTTTAGTGCGTGTTTGTTTGCATTTTACATGGGACGAAGGGAACCAAATACATCCTTCTTCAATAATGAATATTCATTTACCTGCTCCTACTGCAGATCTAAGCACAGTACAAAATTAAAATAAAACATATTATGGCGATTTTGCATTCGTCATGTACCACCAAAATAAAAGAGAATTTCTTCTCTTAATATCAAAAGTAGACAGGGTGGGGGAACAAAGGCCAAAAGACCTTTTCAGAGAAGAATTCTGCATTTGGCTATTGCCTCAACCACAACTATCTTCTATAATTGAAACAAAGTGAAATATGTGCTCTGACAATGATTCACTTTATTCCAAACACTGCCTCCCCAACTCCAAGGACCTTGCTTTCCAGAGAGAGACTCACTTTTGATTTCAGGCGTTTAATACAAAAACAAGGAACTTGCACCTCAACACAAGTTCAACGTATCCAACAATAAAATAAATCCCCCTCACCACCCAAATACGAAATCAAATTGCCTTAGGTTTTTCCCAATTGATGGGAGGAAAAAAGCGTCACCGTTCAATAAAGCAAGTGATCGCGACAACCAAATCACCCCAATTTCTCATAACCGAATGGTTAAGTAACCCTTTCCTCCCAAAAGCTTAAAATTAAAGAACTATCAGTAATTTGAGACTTCAGAGTACCATAACTGAAAACCCAATTCAGCATAATTTCTGCAATCGAATTTGCGCCCCCACACCCCACACCCCCCCCCCCCGGGCGAGAAAGCAAAGCCAAGTCAAGAACTTGGGTGATCGATTTGATCAAACCCATAAAATGTTCAAGTCCTTAATGATTTTTACATTCAAATAAATTAGGTAACAATTAATCAAACGAAAACCCATTAAAAATTACCTGCAAAGGGTACACAAATTCAGTAAACCCAAACCCTAAAGCTCGAATTAAATATATAGGATCCTCAGACAAAAGGCTTGACAAGTTGACACCTAAAACCACATGGGTATCTAACAGATTCGACAGAAACCTCTCAAACGATCACAAACTAGGAGGGAAGTGAAGAAGAGAAAAGGCAGAGTCTTTTCTAGTATTTCAGCTACTTTTATGCACCGCCCCAATGGGAATCTTTTCTGAGAGGGAAAGAAGGGTACACAGCACGAGCGTCACCGCGATTGGCCCCAACGAAGTGAAAAAGCAGCATAGAATGATTGAGAGAGAGACGAAAGAGAGAAAAATAAGGGTTGGGTTTGTGAATGTGGAGGAATCAACTGTATTTAAAGGTCATTTGGTGTCCAAAATTGTTTTGGGCATTTATTCAATTTAATAATAATCCAGCTTCCCTCAAAACACATTTTATTAGTAATAATTGAATAATAACTCACTCTTGGTATCAACCTGGCGTTGACGTGAATTTACCACATCACCACTATGATTACTTTTTTTTTTTTCTTCACGGTTATTTTTTTATTTTTCTTTCTAGTTTTGTTTTAAATTATGATTATGATCATGATCATGATAATTAAGAAAAACCAACCCTCGATGAAAGAATATAATCAAAAGTTGGTGCAAGAATGGGATAAATGCATGATTAAGGTACGGATAATGATGGCTGATGGGCCTAAAAGGAAAGAATGATTGGATAAGGTATTAGGAATTAAATAAATATCTATATCTATGGGTTAATTATAATATATGAATCATATAAAAAAATATATAACATACAAATTTTATATTCCATTTACGATGATGATTGTGGCCCGGGTCATTATTGGATGAATATTGGTGGCAGAATAGATAACTTTTCTTTAAATGGAAAACAGGGAAGGGAGTTGAATAGAGTACACTGATTCATCCCCCCAAAAACGAACCAAATATGCATTTTAACAATAAGTGGAAAGGTCAAAAAAGCCATCTACTTCTAATTTATTTCATTTACATTACTCTTTCAGAGGTTATCATAATAGTTCACTCGTTTTTCAAGTCATTTCAAATAAAAATATATATAAATATAAATGATATAAAAGACGAAGTGACAAAAAGACAAAGCACACGCGGACATAGATTTGTTTTATAAAATGTAGTTTCATTAAACAGATCGTTTAACACAAGCAAAGACATAGCGCGAACTTAGGGAATTTAGATAGCAAAAATAATAAACTCCAAGAGGCAAGAGGGTTAAATTAATGTCCCCAAAACAATTATTGAAATAAAGATTTAGTTTTCCAACAATATAATTGAATAATAAACAAGTATATGATAATTTAATCTATCCAGCAGTGATGGATATACTTACGGAAAGCTCCTCAATAAGATTACAAAATCAATACCATTAATTAAACAATGTTTGATCAATGCTGACTGTCAACACAAATCCTTGATTCATACTATGAAACATTCAATTATTAATAAGAAATAAAGAGTAATATTTTTTAATAGGCTGGAGAATCATAAATAATTGAAGAATAAAAATAAAAAATCCGGTGTCTGTTAAATGATAAGTCATATTTTCATTGCTCTCCGGACAAAGACAAGCTGGTCGTTTTCCTTTTTCTTCTCTTTATTTTTTTCTCCCCCGACTAAAAGCGACAAGTTGTTTGATCTCTCAAATTGTCTATTTCAAACTTTGTCAATATATATATATATATATATATATATATAAACATTGATAAAAAGATAAATGAAAGAAGAAAAAAAGAGAGTAAAAAGCAGTTGAAAAGCTCATTCTAGTGGGATAGGAATTAGGAATATTCCAGTCAGCATCCAGCAGACCAGATTACGTGAATTTCTTAAATTTGTGCCAACGAAGACATAAGACTTTAACAGATATTAAAAGTACGAATTACAGTAAAATAATTACAAAGTGATTAAATATGAATTTTATTGTATATATATATAGAGAGAGAGAGAGAGTCATAGACATTTATTAACTCACGTAACTGCGAGAAGTGTGCGGAATAAAGCGCTAACCAGGTTACGTTTAAAGTCAGCATTCCTTTATGAGATAATAATACAAGTCCGATCCAGGTTTTCAACTACTATTGTGCGATACGTAGTTTAATTGATGAGCGGATTAATAATTTATAGAATTTACACGTATGTATATATCATTTAATCTTACAAGAGAGAGCGTACTCTTTCATGTGAGTTATTATTATTATAACTATAAATATAGGATCGATATTAGAAGTAAAGTAAGTGAATTGCTATTATATCATTAAGATTAAGAGCAATTAATCCTCCTCTAAGTTTAATTAATTTGAGGATCGCCCTTTCCTTTAAAGGTAATGATTTTTCTGGAAAAGTTGGCTTTAATACAATACAATACAATACTTTCCCATGTCGTCTCAGCCAAAAGGTCTTTCTCCCCATATGAAAAACGTTACAAATACAATATAATTAATACGTGCAAAGCTGGCTAGCAACTTTTCTCCTCCTCTACTTTAGTCTATACAAAGCAGTAAGAATGCGATGCATTTCATTTCAACCAAAGCCAATAAAATATAGTGTACAACAAAAGAAGAAAAACCTGAGTTTCAAGTCAGATAGATAGATTAACAACTCTTCCACTTTAATTATTTATTTGTATTTAATATGTCTATATTCATAAATGTCCTGTCAGTGAGGTGAATGAATGTAACTTTATTTAGAAGATGATACATCAATTAATTAGTTTGCAACAAATAATAAACAGAAATACGTGGCAGTTGCTATTTTTTGTTTCGAGTTTTGCTAATGGGGGTTGTAACGTTAACGTCAGTCAAACTCTACAGTACACGTAACGTAAGGGACAAGTCCAATGCACGGCCCTCTTTTCAAAGTTTCGTGGATGACGTCATTTCCGAGTGATTAATTCCTCCGCAAAATTCTCTTCCCGTAGTCATTTGTAAAACTATTAATTAATTTTAGGGCCCAGAGCATATGGGGGCTTTCTTGGGCTTTTGTTTTGCTATCGTGTTTGTTAGCCCAAAATTGGCGAACTGGCTTCGATCCTTGTGCATTCTCACACAAACGCCATCCTTCTTCTGCATTCATTTGATACTGACAGAAAGATAGATAGGTTGCAGATAAGTGAGAAATTATAGATTTGATTTGAAGGAAGAAAGAGACCCTGACGGTCCAAAAAGAAAGTGGACGACGAAATCAAGTATCTAACAATACATTCATTCGTTGATTGTCTCTTGCCCCAGTTTTCTTACCATTCCCACCAAAAGTTTATAATTCAAAAAATGTCTCCTCTATTTTTAATCCATTAATTATTTCCAAAATAATTAAGTGACTGTTTAGAATTTGGGGATAAATTGCATATTTTTTTAAAAAAATTATATTATATTATATGCACGTGAATATTTTTAGACTTTTCTTTTTCTTAAAAATACATTATCTCTGCTAAATTGAGATCCATTATATTATATATATGTGAAAAATTTTCAAAAATATATTTTTTACGGCTTAAATTAAATTGGACCGCATTATTAAGGTACATATATATCTGTCATGTTTCGCGGTATAAAGTGGTGTCCTTGTTACTCTCTCTGCTTCCCGTCCCAGCCAAAAATCAAACGAGAAGGAGAAAAAAATGTCTTCTGCCTCGCTCTCGTCTACCTTGTCTCTCTACACCAACGTCATCGACAACAAGAAGCCATATCTCCAACTCCGAGCTCTAGCTCTAGCTCGCCCTCCTCCTTCTCGCTCTCACTCTTCGCTCAGCTACAATCCGCTCAGGTAGTCTTGATCCTTCCGATTCCATATATTTCAATACGTGGCCAAGAAAATGTATTAACGTGTTTGTTTTCCATTTTTGTGTCGAGATCTTTGATCGACTCTAATGGAAGGATCGTGAAATCAAAGAGAAGCATTGGATCGAATGCGGTTTCTTATCCTGCTCCCATCAGCGTGGATAATCTGCGGTGGATCTCTACTATTTCTTCTGTGTCAGTAACTTCCCCTATCTAATGTTTATGTACATCTGTATTAATGTGCATATTTATCGATGTATTGTATATGCACGAGTTTGACTTTGTGATTGGCAAGTTATGAATTGCCTTCTGTTTCAAAATTAGACCCTTTCCTGTATCATCTGTGATGTATAATAATATAAATTATTTTGCTAATCCCCGCGTTGGGGCATAAGCAGGACTCCTGTATGCTTGTTTTGTTTATCAGATTTTGAAGATCAAATGAGGGTTGACGATGGAGGGGAATGACTCTTTTTTTGTTAATTGTTTTGACCAAATTACCAGTTGAAATTTAAGTATTTGGTTAATTGCTTTGACCAAGACTTAAACGCCTCCACTAGGAAGACACAGTGTTAACTGTCAAATTACTAACATATAGGCAATCGTAGAAAAGATTATTATATAGATTCTTTCTCCTTCCAACAGTTGCTTTGGACCAACTTTGTGATCTTCCATGGATTTTTATTTATAGATAACCTTGTAGTAAAATTTTATGGTTTAACTATACATTATTATCCAAGCTGCAAGTTTCTTTTCTCCCTTATTTTGGGAATAACGAAAAATTTTAAGCGTGACTAGTGGACATTCGAAATTTTTTAGGGTTTTATTACTGGCAAGGGGAACTGCTGTGCCTAAACAATTTATTGTTCCATTATTTGCTTTGCAAGCACCTGCAAGTGTCGTCACCTGGATAAAGTAAGGCTTTGATTTTTTCTGTTTATTTCCTTTAAACATTAATGCAAACCATGTCTAATTGTTTCCAAATAATTTTTTCTTGAATAGTTCTTTGTCTCTGTACTTGCTCAGTTTCTATCAGTGAACAAAGTTCCTTCCTTTTCCCATTCCATCCCTCAGCTTATTCTAAGCACATTGGATGCAGGGGTACGTATGGTGTTTGGGCTGCATTCTTGGCACTCCTGGTTCGTCTCTTCTTCTTTATTCCGGGTAGGTTCTCTTATCCATTATTCTGTTACACGAAATTGATTTTAGCTTTCGCAGATTATAATGGTGTAATGGACTAGAATAGGATTTAGCAAATCTAGAGGGAGTAACAGTGGATTTTATGTATTTCCAGAGCAACAGCGCCTTCATTGAAAATGGTGTAAAACAATACATGGTTTTAGGAAACTCAAGATGGGTCATACATCTTATCTTAGCATACACTGAGAATCATAAAAGAAATAAAAGTCTGATTGTAGAGCATGCTAACATGAGAAGATGTTTTACACTTGCTTCCTTTTTATCTTTGTAATTTTCCAAACTAACTTACTCAAAATTTCTGCTTCTGGGTCTTCTTTATTTCCAGGTGAACTTGAATTGCCACTTGTAGCATTACTTTTAGTGATGGTGGCTCCTTATGATGTTATGAAACTAAGGTAAGTAAAACGATCGTATTGAGGATCATTAAAGCCATGATCTTCTTTTCATGCTTTGAATTTTTTTTATCCTTATCTATGCCAGGGGAACACAACAAGGGGCTATAATTTCATTGTTGATTGCTGGGTATTTGGCTTTCCAGCATTTCTCAAGAGCAAGCTTGCAGAAAGCATTTGACCAAGGTTCAATTGTTGCCACCTTAGCTGTAATTTCTATAATCGTTGCTTCTTTCTTGCTTCTGATCTGAGTTGACTGTAAAATGATGTATAGCACTAGCCTGTTGTAAATAAGAATAATACCAAGAATGGTGATGTGACTGTGGGTAAAATCATCATGTATTCAAGAGACTCAATCTTGTACTTTGTACTAATTCATAGTAAGCCCAATAATGAAGTTATTGTTTCTATTCATGTTTTTCTATATTTGGAACTTGGTCTTCTTTTTATATCAACGTGACTGAAGTCGGTTCTCGTCTTAGATTCCATAACAAGTTTCCTTCTTACACGCATCCATTGTCTCTGCTGCTGTTGTATATATAACGAGGAATGTATATAATATGCAGCTCTTAATGTTTATGTTATTCAGATAGGGTCCACCAGGTACCAGTGTATGCAATGCATTAGGAAATGGAAAAAATGCCCAAACCCCCTTCCCTCAGCTTTTCCAGAATTATTTTTTTTTTTAAAAAAATGGTATATGTATTTGAGCATGTTATGCATCCTGGGCAATATCAACTTTGGCAGAAAGGTTCCCTGGCACCATATTAATATCTTTTCTTAAAGTTCGAGATTCATAAGTTTCATTATAAAATTTGAAACGTTAGTTACCCGAAGAGTATAGCTCAACTCAAAGCAGTTCTTCTGTGAACACTAAATAGTATTTACCATAATTGTTTTCAATTTTTTATTTTAAAATTTTACGCTTTAACATTTTATAGGAGAGTCTAAAAACATTAATCTAACCATGGTGTGTTCCACTCGCAAGTTTTTAGAGTTGTTTTCTTAATGCTGTTTAACAGACATATAAATTCTTGACAAATTTCTCGTTGGAAAGTTGTGACACTTACTATCAGGGGAAAAGAACTGATTTTTGGCTCTACAAATATGTGTACTATATTGAAGGGCAGAATGCCAATATTTAAAGTTTCTCAGGATTACTAATGTTAAGACTATTAATGCAGCTGTCCGAATATTCTTGTTACCAACCTTGTTCTCGACAAAACAAGGTATTTTTCAGCAATGCTTTTAAGATTTAACTTTGTTTGGCCACGTAAATTGTAAGATGATTACAGGGCTTTTGTACGGAAGAGAAGTTCTAAACTGAAGTAAATTGTCTAATATTTTATTATGCTAATACTGCATAAGAACTGTCTACAAGATCTAGAAACATTTTTGCTATACTATAATTTTGGGCTTTATGATGCCACTAATGGGCAGATGTAGATGAAAGGAAGAATTAATTTTAATGCGAGACTTGAGACAACAAATATGGAATTGTTAACTCTCTGCTTCCTTGGAGTCTGACAAAAACTGCTGGTAGAAAAGAATGAGTGTCTTGTCTAGATGTAATGTGCTACAAGAAATGAAGCGGTGAACAAGAGCAGCAAGGAGTAAGAGGCAGATGTGGCTGAATTGGGGCTTTCTGTTGGTTCTGAACCATAGACTGTTGACCCGTCGCCAGGGTATGTCATGCTAGGAGTTGTTTGCGCCACTGGACTTGGTGGGCTTTGGATTGTTGTTGGTGGCGGAGGGATGCTGCATTCATAACAGATGTCGAGATGTATAGGTTTCTTCCTTTATGTTTTATGCATTTATAGAAGGAATAACAAGATATGGATAGCTATGAGTTCTCACCTTTGTGCTTTCGGCGATGTATATTTGCAGTTCCCACTACCTGTAATAATGGTAAGTGTTATTTCATAATTAAGGCCGTGAAGCATACACAACAGTATTGATGTTGATAGGAATTAATTTGGCAAAAGCATCTGTAGACTAAGGGTAGCAGAATTCTCGAGAGAGGACAAAGAAATTCAATAGAAAGAAAGAGATTGATGACCGAGGTTGGTTTGCTGAAAGCGTAGAAAAAGTGAAACCCAAGTGTTGCTTTGAAGGTGAAAATGCTTTTTAAGGAACAAGAAGACTCGATCATTTGATGTCGAGAATAATATGGCCTCAAGCAGGTAATTAGGCATTTTGATCAAATTCTTACTCGGGTCGTTGCTTGTAAGCGTTGCTGTTCCGCCAAATACACAGCTGGTAGGTGCTGGATTTTTCTGATAGTAATCATTGAATGCATAAGAAGCATGGTCGCGCAAGGTGTTTGGGTTGTAACAACTTGCTCCTGGTTGTACTGCCGAACAGTCTGCACCTCCATAGCCACAGGCATAGTCAAGAGCAACCTGTAGAGCAGTGTCTGAGGCTGTTTGGCTTGCAACACACCATTGACCACTTGAAGATGTAGTACCAGTAGGAGTAGGTGTAGGAGTGGTCGGAGTTACTGGCGTTGTTGTGTCAGGTGCTTGAGGAGTTGTTGGGTTCACCGTAGGAGATGGATTTGCGCTGCCCGGAGTCGTTGGGTTCACCGTGGGAGATGGATTTGCGCTGCCCGGAGTCGTTGGGTTCACTGGGGGAGATGGATTTGCGCTGCCCGGAGTCGTTGGGTTGATGACTGGAACATCATCCAGTTGAGCACTAAATACATCAGATGATGACAAGGTTTCCTGATCCTCTTCATTTCTTGTTATTCTAGCGGTGCCTAGACCTGTCAAAGACACAAGCAAGACTCCTTTGAACTCTTCAGCAGGACAAAATAATTGAATTGCTGATATATAAATAATATAATATGTGAATCTGAAAGTATATATTAAGTCCAAGTTGGATGAGAGGAAAACTATAAATGAAGTACAAACATCCTCGTTCTCGATCGTCTATAGTTCACTTTGGTAATTGTTAAATTCTATATACAACTATTTTTATTTTATGTTTTCGAGCAATAAATGAAGCTAAGAGGATGAAACAAATATCTGAATTTATATTTCCGGTGGAAATCCAATCACCTGGACTGAAGAAAAGACACAAGGAGAACAGTGCAAAGCGCCAAGGATTTCTTCTGACACCCATTTCAGCAGGTTGGCTTCTATTGGATGTTACACTTGTTGGTTTGTGGAACAATGAATGTTAGGTAGAGAAGGCAAGATTCAGTAAACAAGAGAAGCACCTACGGTGTTTGTTCTCGTGAAGAAGAGTTTTATCTTTAAAATCTGCATCTTTTATTTACATATATAATGAGACTTAAGGAAGAATCGTAGATTTCTTGGATCGAAGAGAGAAGAAAGAATATGAGGAAACTTGAGAAAGGAGGCATTTGGTAGTTGAAATTAGCAAGCAAGAGAAGGCGCAAAAAGAGGGGAAAAAAAGTTTCATGGGGAAGGAAAAGGCAAAAGGGTGATCTGTTTGGAACAAAATCTGATGCTTGGGAGCTGAAATATAATATAAATGGTTTGTTTGGCGGTGATATCTTCTCCACGGTCTACTCCTTTTCTACTGTGTTTATGGGACTGAACCAGAAGTTAAAGCCTATAATAGACTGTGGATCTTAACTTTTCTCTGCCTTTTTAGGGTTTGTAACGAAGAATGTTGTCTCTCACTTCCATTTTGTTTGTATTAGTACTTTCTTGTTCTTGGGAATATAATATTTACGCTATAGAGCATTGTCATCCTTAAGCTACGTTAGTTGTTTATATTTTTCCTTTGTCCTACGTAGATTTGGTCACAATCCCCAGGTATCTCATTCTCATGCTTGAGGTCTTGTATGTTCCTTTTCCTTTTCTACGCAACATCTTTGAGGAACACCAACATAGAGTTCGGTACTTAGAAATTTCAAGCGATTCATAATAATAAAAAGACTATAGGGAGTGGATATTTTACTATTTAAGATAGTTCGTTACTTCGTATCTCCAGTTAGATTGTGTTTGGTATCTCTGCATGAAAATATAACTCTGGAATGACGCATCTGATGTAATTAAATGTTGGACGTGTACTAAACTTTTAACTTTTGAGTGTCAAATTTTTGTATTCTTATATATTTTAAGTCTCTTAAAAAATTATACATATGAAATCATCGTATATGTAGTTAAATGTTTAATGACACGATTGCTGTTTCTAATTAGATACTCTGAAATAATAGGGAAAAATATTTGCATTTGGATTAAATCCTGTTAAAGGCATTGTGTATAGCATAATGTTGCGAACAAGTAAGTGATGATTACATAAGATGTGTCCCATAATGTACAAGCCAGTGTCTTTACAAATATGATATACTCCATCTCCAGAACCCAGTCCTCAAGTCCCAGTCATTGTACGACCACAATTTTTTTTTTAAGTAGGTCAAAATAGAAACGCATTCTTGCATTGTGTTATCATAGAACCAGCTCCAGAAGATTACAACACTAAAATACCAAAAACTATCCAGGTCACTTCAACAATAGAGGAGCTTCGTCCTTTAGAGAATGCACAAATTTCCGTAAGAATATCTTTTCAGGAATATAAAAGGGTAGAATAATCCCAGCATTCTTCATTAAAACTCTTGTGCACATCAACCTTCCTTTCCCACGGCCATTTGCTTAGGGCCTTCGTAGCATATAATGCTGGAATGAAAGTTGACTTTAAAGGATCATGTCCCAATTCCTTTGCTTCCGCAGACTCATCTTTTGTTAGGTTGAATAACCTAGGCCATGTATGAAGAAATCTAGCAATGCTCGACACAGGCACCCCATTGTCAAGCAAGAGCTTGACATTAAGTACCATATCATCATAAAAAATAATGCCGCTGCAGCGAGTTATAGCTGTAATGGTCCTCTTGTCATGATGGAGGAACCTTTTTACAAAATTATAACTAGGGATTATATGGTTCACTAAGCTTCTTTTCAAGTATCTTGGACTCGGGGTAACTATGTCAACAACTTCAGAACACGAAGCACCTTTAGACAGCAAAAAGTCTAGCTTTGGCCGAATTGTATTTATGGGGTCTCTTCGAAGCAGGAATGGTTCCTTCCCAATGATATATCTCACGTAACTGAGAGTCTGAAAAGCCATAGCTCCTAAAAAGGTCAATAACTGAGTCAGGCTTTTTGGAGGACTCAAATGAGAGACGCTTAGAAACCAACAATGCGGTTTCTGGTGAAAACCCGCAGTTTTCTATGAGGTATTTCACTCTAAAAGACTCTTTCTTTGCAGTCCCTGTGCTGCACTTTTTTGTGAAAATTGAAGAACTCCGTTGCAGAAGAACACGAGTGCTTGAAATCGGTGAGGTTCTGAGAATACCCTTCGGGCAGAACAGGGATTTGATGTAAGACAATAACATTAGTTTGGATTTGGAAATGGAGCAAAAATGAGACAAAATATAAGTTATCTCATCTGGGGAAGATAAACTACATCACCCATTCTCCACCTAACAGAGAAATTATAAAATTTCAACTCTGAATGCCAAATTCTACCAGCAAAATAAATGAGGGGAGAGAAGCTAAAATACCCAAATGAAGGAGCTAGATTTGTTTTGTAAATGATCAAGTATCTACCTTGAATTGAATTGCAGAGGGGCTTCAGGTTATCTGTAATATGATTTGCAGCGGAGCCAGAGGCGTGTGACGAAATTAGAGAGAAAAAAAGTAAACAGGGGACGACCAGTTCATAGAGAAAGGTCATGCATTCACGCTCAAGTTTGCAGAAGGGGATAATGAAGCTCTTTTGTTTAGGATCTTTTGGTGTATGTATATTGTTCGGAACAAGCAGCAATCATAATGGTATCTTCTTGTGGGCTCCCTCCACTTCTCCCTATGGGCCTATGATAAATAAATGACCAGACTTTCAAATTTATTTACATATTTATATCCTCCACCATATCCATTTCTCTACATCATTGTCAAAATTTTTCTTTTGGGAAAACCCTGTCACACTAATATGTTTTATAACATAGCGTTCTCTAAATACATTTTCATTAAGCATATCACCAATGGAGAATTTAAACAAACAAACATAACACTACCAGTCTTATAAAATTATTTGTTCATTACTTCAGGTTTATTTAGTTCATCAAATATATCAAACAATTTAATAATAACTGCCCCAAGTTTATAGTTTTCAAATAATATAACAATAATTCATGGACTACTTTTCTTTAACATGAAGCTAATAATTTAGTCTTTTAATTTATTCAATAATAATTTTTAAAGGTACCTATTTGCATTTAGAAAAGAAAGAATAATAAGAAGTTAAAATGTATTTATCACTTATGGTAGATTTTCTCTTGCTACCTACGAGTATTTAATTGCTGAAATGATTATGCTTTGCAATAGTTACTATTATGGACTACGCCCATGGGCTCAGACCTCAAGTCTTACATAAAGCTTGGCAAGAGAGCTCCATCAAGACTTACATATACAACTTAATAATCCTTAAATCACCTTCACAACAATTACTATGAAGATCATCCATATTTAAATTTAAATAGACACAATCTTTGCGCTTGAAAACTCATTGGTTGATTGATAAATTTATGATTGAAAAATCACAATAATCAATAGGAAATCTACTATCGATTTTTTTATTATGATAACAATCATAGCGATGGAGTATGTGGTTGATTGTTTGAGAAGGTAAACTATTTATGAAGATTTTCCGCCTCACTGATAAAAGGAATAAATAAATTGAAATTAAATTAAATATAGGTAAACAAATAAAAGATGAAATTATATTTGGATTTGTATACTCAATAAAATTAATATACAATTTTGTTGTAGTTTTTCTCTTAAAAGATTGTTGAAATTTGCTTGTGAGTGTTTTAAAAGAGAGAAAATGGAGGATTAAGGATTACAGGAAGTAACAGCTTTAACAAAATAATGGTTATTTCCATTTCCAGAAAACGAAAACATTAAAAAAAATTGTGCGCACAGACAGAAAAGGAGGGGGAGAGGGTCAGAAGGGGTTTTCGGTGCAAAGCGAGAGAGAGAAACAGAGATAGAAAGAAGAGAGCTTAGGTATCTTCTTCGCGCGGCGGAACCCTAGAAAGCAATCAAGTTCTCTAGCCCTCTGGGCGTGTTCGCAGATCTGGGCTTGGTCGCAGAAACCGAGAAAGGGAGAGGGGGAGGAGGAGGTAGGAGCGGAGAGGATGACCGGGAAAGAAGGCAGCAATAATGGCAAGGGAAATAATGGGTTATCTGGGATTCCGGCGGCTTCGAGGAAGATAGTTCAGAGCTTAAAGGAGATTGTCAATAATTTTCCTGAGCATGAGATCTATGCTATGCTTAAGGAGTGTAACATGGACCCCAACGAAGCTGTTAGTCGGCTCCTCTCCCAAGGTTCTGTCTTGTCAAAGATTCATACTCACTCTCTCTGTTGTTCTATGTTTGCAGATAATTTTCTATTTTGGGGTTAACTTTTTTTTTTTTTTGGTTTCTGGATAACGAAAAACTTTGTTTTGGACTTGGCGTAACTATTTTTATGAGACTTACTTGACTGAATATTAACTATCAGTGCTTAATTTGATTCTGAATTCAAAGAGTTGAAGAAAGTATACTTTCTTTTTTCGTCTTCCTGAAGTTCAAGTTTGCTTGATATTTTTTTCCCCTCCTGATCGTATGGGTGAAATGGTGAATACGGAAATGGGAAGTCTTGCCAGATCTGTTCATTTGTGCCCTTTTCTGCTTGAACTTGTAGTTTCTTGTTATCAGGTGCTTTGGAAAAGAGGAAAAATCTGTCTCCTATTCTTAGTTGTATATGTTGAAGAATTAGACTTTCTAAGTTACTTGCTTTGCTGCTCTCCTTTTCGTTCTTTGCAACTTTCTATTTCTGTTCCTACTTCTTACACGTTCTGTCTTGGTTATTTTATTTTTTATTTTTACTTTTAAGCTTCTCTCTCTCTCTTAGTTGTAGCTAAGGCAATTTTCAATTTTACTTTACTAGTCTAATTCATCGATGGAGTCGGTGCTGCCACTCTGGCACAACAACTATTGAAGTTATTAGAGCTCCTCTGACTTCATGTTCTCATAGACGTCTTCTAGGAATCTTTGTCGTCGCAAAGACTGTTAATCATTATCCGTTGAGATCTCTATCTCTAGTAGTCAGAAGGATGATGTGATGACACATGCATAAAATAGTTGGATTTTCAGATAAATCTAATCTTTAATATATCAATTTTGTAGATCCTTTTCATGAGGTGAAGAGCAAACGAGATAAGAAAAAAGAGGTGCGTTTATGCGGGAAATGTGCATCTTATTTGCACAACTCAGAATTTAATTTATGTTTTATGATCAATTATGTTTTTTGCTGCCTGGGTTTATAAGTTAAATTTTAGGGGAAAAAGGTGAATGGTTTTTAGTTAATTTTCCTTTTCAGGTGTAGCATTATTAAATATAGCATACGTTTGCCAATAGGTTCTTTTAAATGCTTTTTCTTTTGCAGATTATATGAAGTGTTACATTAGATAATCAGTATGCTTCTACTTTTTCACCATTTCTGTTAGAATTCCTTATGATTTTTATGTACCTATTTTTTTTACTTGTTCTGCTTCAGAATAAGGATACAACAGATTCCAGGCCTCGTGGGACAAATAATACGTCTAGTCGGGGTGGTTGGGTTGGTACAGACCGTTATGCCGGACGTGGTGGTGCCAATCAATTCAATAGTGGTGGTATGTGGACTATACGTGCCTTTTTTTTTTTTTTTCTCATTAAAAAACTTGGCTGCATTTATTTTTATATTAGTATTGCCATAAACTTAAAAGATAATACCTCGTCTGCCAGTAATCTCTTGAATTTTCTGCCTTTATTTGGAGGTCAGATTCTGGTCTCCTGCAGGGGAAACCTGTGTACAAAAAGGAAAATGGAGCACATGGTTATGGAGGTTCTACATCTTCGTCTAGTATGGTTGGCAATAATATAAACCGGCGACCATCATCCTACAGGTTTCTATTATTTTCGTGGACTTGCAAACAAGATGCTTCTAGGTCGTTGTAGTCAGAAAAATGTGACTAAGCTTTTGCTTTGTCTTACTGTTCCATTCTAAATTCTAAATGGTTGCTATGTGGTTAAATGGGATTGGAATACTTATAATGAAGTTAGAACTAATTCAAAGATAAGATTTGGGGGAAGGAATGGACTAGGCAACGCATTATGTCTTCCTCTCATCAGTTTGCAGATATAATGGACAGAAAAGCAAGGTGTATCTGCTACTGATGCAATTTTTTCTTCTCAAGCCTACAGTGGGACACTGATTCCTAACATATTTTCTTCCCATCAAGGCTGATTATGGCTATTGGTTCTTTTGTGTATCTTTGGTAGGACAATATTTTTAACTCCTCATTTGTCTGCATGCACATGGGCATCAAACTCTGAAGTATTATTATGCAGACATTATGTTTTATCTAATATTTTATGCATAAGATGTAGTTCTTATGTGTCATGTATGTTCAAATTTGTTGCAGTGATTCTGTGACCACAGAAGATAAAACATATGCAGTAGGAACTGGTGATGCAATATCCTCGTCATCATCACAACATGGTGGATCACAATCTGCATGGATTGGGATCCCTGGTCAAGTATCAATGGCTGATATTGTCAAAATGGGTAGGCCACATGCCAAGGCATCTGTGCCTAACTCTTCTATCCACGGCGGTAACCATCAGAATGTTGTGGCACCTCCACCAACGTCACAACACAAGTTGCATTCGGTACAAGGTTATACTTCAAAGGTGTCAGAGACAAATACTGATCAAGGCTTTGAGATTAACCACGATGTTTCTCAAAATGATGAATGGCCTTCAATTGAGCATCAAGCTGCTGTCAGTGTATCCTCTGTTGTTGAATTGCATGCAAATTCTGAGTTCCATGTAAACTCCTCTAACTTGGATGATGCTAATCAACAGTGGAAGACCCATTTAGATGAACATGTAGCTGAAGATAGTCCTGTTGAGGATGAGGAGAATGTTGGACCTGCTTCCGTATCGGCTAAAAGTATAGCAGATGATAATACTGGAGGTGCACCTGTTTTTGATGGTAACCTGTACAAGGACATAAGTTCCTACCAGCCTCACAGGCACCCCTTTGAGAATAATGAAGGTGACCATGGTTCTTTACATTTTAGGCTGTTTTGCGATTTTGTTTTCAACTTTTCTTTGCATTGGACACATCAAGTCTCCTGTTCCTGAGTGCATCTTGTAATAATTGGAGTACTGCACTCCTTTGTAATTAAAAGCTCTAGTGCTGCCCGATGGATGTGTTGTCAAGTTTGTACGTTTTCATTTAATGATGCATGTTGTCTGTTTATTCAATGCTAAGAAAATACATGCAGGTATTTGTCTAAAATTATCCTTATTCATAAGCAGGCATAAGGAGACACCCTTTGATAAGTCAGCCCGAAGTTTTATTTATTAATTTATTTTGTTTCATATTGTTTTGTTGGACCCCCTAATTTACTGTGAATGGTTTGGAAGATGTACCTGCTGAATTCTTAAATTCTTAATTTCTACTCTTTCAGCTGAAGATAGTGTTTCATCGGTGGCTACAAATTTGGAGCAGCTAAATTTACACAAAGATGATCGGGGGGCAGAAGCTGAGGAGGATAACCCCTCTCTGGTGATTCCAAATCACCTACAACTCCATACTCTAGAATGCTTGAATCTAAGTTTTGGAAGTTTTGGATCTGAGGCAAATACTGCCTTTTCTGGACCTGGCCAATTTGTTTCTCAGCCATTCAAGAATAATTTGGAGGAGACATCAGCAGCAACAGATGTTTCGTCAATTGGACCCTCAGATGCTAGGTATGCCACTTTCAGGAAAATATCTGCTGTTGTAATTACCTGGTCATATATGGTTTTCTTAAGATTTTTTCTTGCAGAAATCCTGACTATTATGGCGATGAGCATCGTGCAGCCACCTCAGATGGCAATTCAGTTCACATAACAGCTGTGGGTGCTGGGACTTACGAACCTCCTGTTTCACAACCAGAAGTGTTGGAACCTGAACCCCCTGAGACTGCTCAGGGGAATAAGTATTCATTTCCTTCATCTTCGCATGGGTTTAATTATGAAAACAGCCAGCAGCCAGAGGTCACATTCACGCATTCTCAGACAAGCTCACAGATGCAGAACCTTGCTCCCTTCTCAAGTCTAATGGTAATGCATAGAATTACAATTTCTTGGATATGTAATATAATGGACATTTGTTATTTTGCGTCTTGGATGAAATAAAGTTGGACGTAAATAAAGATCTTGTAATTTTAAATAAAATTTGAGGAAGGATGTTGCTATGCATTTGGTATTCCAGTGTAAAATTCAACCTTCTTAATCGATGGTAGAGTAGTGGATTAACCATACATATTTCTTAAGTTATTGCAATTTTACACTCACATCCGATAACAGAATTGGGAATTCGGGCACATAAATGCTTGGTTTTCTTTATTTTGTTTCTATTTCTTTGTGGTAATAAGTGAGCTTTAATCACAAGTATTTTGGCTAAGTGTAAATTTTCCTGTAACAGCTTTCATCAAAATGACCATATTTCATCTATTTCTGTAGCTTTAATCTCTGCTTTTTATCTTCTATTTATCATCACAAGTATTTGGGTTGACATTTTTGCAGGCGTATACAAATTCTTTGCCCAGTGCACTGTTGGCTTCAACGGTTCAAACAGCAAGAGATGATATCCCTTATTCACCTTTCCCGGTGACACAATCGATGCCTGCAAAATACAGCAATGTTCCTTCGTCAATTGGTGGATCCACCATATCCATGTCAGAGGTGCACTGCTTCTCTTGCTTATTTGCATTCATCTATACAAGCATTTTTGAGGGTTCGCTGTCCTATGGTTTACAGGGTATTGTGCAGTGACAATGCCTTGTTGGCAGGTTCTTATCATGTAATTTGTACTGCTGGAATATAATTACAAATCAAAAGATATCTTCTTAGAGTATATTATGACCAAAATGTGTTATAATTATGACATGTACAGAGTTGGATGTTGTATTTGCATCATGAACTTATTGTTTTAATATGGAAATTTTAGAAATTTTAGGATGTTTTAGGAATTCAGACATTTGACAAACTTGCGTATGAATGTGCAGGCTTTAAGAGCAAGCAGCATTTCTACACCTCAGCCTAATCCACAAACGCTCCCTGGTGGAAGTGTAGCCACTGGACCTGCACTCCCTCAACACTTGGCCGTGCACCCTTATTCTCAACCTTCTCTTCCTTTGGGACATTTTGCTAATATGATTAGCTATCCTTTCTTGCCTCAGAGTTATACCTATATGCCTTCAGCTTTTCAGCAGGCTTTTGCTGGTAATAGCTCGTATCACCAATCTCTGGCAGCAGTTCTTCCTCAATATAAAAACAGCGTTTCTGTCAGCAGCTTGCCTCAGTCTGCTGCTATTCCATCTGGGTATGGTTTTGGTAGTTCAACCAGCATTCCAGGAGGAAGTTTCCCGTTGAACCCACCTGCTGCCCCTTCTGGCACAACTATTGGCTATGATGACGTTATCAATTCCCAGTACAAGGACAACAATCATATGATTTCTCTGCAGCAGGTGGAAAGCTTTCCTTCTTAAAATGCTGTACATTCATATGTTTACCTTTAACTTCTGTCGGAAGCTACTGAATTGAATAGGCTCCAAATCTCTATTAACGCTATTTTACTTGTATCTCTACTAGTACTATTTTACTCAAATTGGCTATTTCTGCTTGTTCTTCTGCCAGAACGAGAATTCTCCGATGTGGGTTCATGGACCTGGATCACGAACAATGTCTGCAGTCCCAACCAACAACTACTACAGTTTTCAGGGACAGAATCAACAACCAGGCGGATTTCGGCAAGGCCAGCAACCTTCCCAGCATTTTGGGACTCTTGGTTACCCAAATTATTATCATTCTCAGACTGGGGTTTCTCTGGAACATCAGCAGCAAAATCCTAGGGAAGCATCTCTGGTTGGTTCTCAAGGCGGCCAACCGTCTAAGCAGTCCCAACAAATATGGCAAAACAGCTACTAATCTTAATCTCCTCGTGGTTTTTCAGGGTCTTGATGTGAGTTTGAAAGTGGCCTCTCAGCCTTGGTCGAATAATTAAATTATCATTGTTTGGTCTCAGAAGACCTTGACTGGCTGCTGCCCTGTGCCAGAGGTTGTATTCTACATAATTATTATGATGTTTAACGTAGGTACTAAGTGTGCTAATTGGCTACTCAATACGGTTTTCGTTTTTTCTTTACATTCGTGTTCCCCCTTCTGGTTATAGTGGAAAGCTTCTTGGCAGTAAGGTTATAGGGGAAAGCTTCTTGGATACTGCCTCAGCTGTCGCAAATCACCCTGTGTTTTTGCTCATGTTTCTGCCATTACACCGTTTCTCGGATGTATAATGTTCCTTGCAAATCAATTAACATCTATGCATTTACGTTATAGGCACGATAGATTTTATTAAAAGAATGGCGTCAGGTTACTCAGAGTTTCAATGTCTAAGAGTAATACTAGAAGAACCAATGAACTGTAATTGATGCTATCAAATAAGAATCCAAAATACACTGTATGCGATAACGTTATAAGTACGCCATAATATAGCGATAAAATGAATTTCTTTAAGTGCCATTCAAGTAAAAAAAAAAAAATTAGCTACTGATGCCATATTACCTAAAACAACATGCCCTTACTATTTTTCATCGTCCAAGAACGCAAACATTTAAGTGACCGAGATACTTATAAACTGTTGATAGGAAGATGCAGAGAGCTGTCTCCTCAATTGCAAAACGCCATACGAATCACTTAAGAAGGGATCTTGTGAGATGTTCCCTAGCTGTAGCCAATGCTTGACTTAGTGTCTGCAAAAAGACACAGAATCCATTAAATCTCCACTATGGAAGTCACTTAGATTATATTTTCAGTACAGGGTTTTTTTCTCTATTAAAACAGTTCCGAAGGTGCTGGTTGTTTACCTGTTCAGACAAAGGAGCTCCAGAATCCATATTACTTGCAACTTTGTTAGCTATGACATTGGGGTCAGTTTCAAGAACGATGCTGCATATAAAATGAACATATAATAATTAGGTCAAAGAAATACTCAGAACAGCAACAGCTTAATATGCATAATCAGAGTTCATTAAAAACTGGGCCAGAGGATCAATCATGGATCAAACCAATTAAGAACACATGCTTAACTTGCCAAAGAAAAAGGAAAATTGAAAAAACATGCGTCGCTGGAAGGAAACATTATAGTAAAGAAAATGATAAAAAGAATGTTACAAGTTTTTATTTCCCATTCAGTAACTTTTACAATTGAAACTTAATAGTCCAAGATACATCAAAATATTCCAGAGCATCAAAAAGTAAAATTTCGATGCTCTTGCTTGCTAAGCATTTCATTTGGTAATAATTCTATTTAGTTTGAGAAAGAAGTCCCATTGATAAATCCACATTCTATCTTGCTTACTATATTAAACAATTCCAAGTTTTATTCAAGAAAATCATGATGAACAACGAAAGCTCCAAGTTTTATTGAAAGAAAATCAAATCGATTTTTAAATGTTCATGCAAGGAGAGAGGAGAGACAAGAGAGGAAGGGGTTAGAGGGCTAAATGAATCAACAGAAGCTAATAATAAATAAGCAATCGAAGAAGAGAAATTAATTACTAAAAGCATACTGCATACCCGCCATCAATAATTTCATCAAGGCACAATAGAATGAGATCCAAGTTCTCTAGTGCTTCCCTCTTGTCCACATTGCCTCTGGAAAAAAAAGGGAAGTGAGAAATATCATTAAGGGATACTACGTAAATAGCAATAATAACTTTAAATATGTGCAAGCAGATAAGCAGCTGAAGATTTACAAATAACCTGAGGAGAATACCAACAGCATCAAAAAATCCCTGCAGAACTGTTGCCAATATAAGCTCATTTTCATCCTCACTCCCGGTTACAAAAAAGTGAAGGTCTTGGACAAACTTGTAAACAACAATGTTGTTCTCAAACATTGCTATTTCCGCTGTAAAATGAAAACCCATAAAGACAATAAGGGTGAATTTGATAGTGAATTCACATATAAATATTGTTTGCAAGTTATTCCAACCAAATTTATATCCCAAGAAAACATGTAGATGACTGAAACTATGGATATTTTGATACTTCAACTCCATTAATGTCCTAATGACAACCATGTATTTACAAGCAAAGATGCACAACTACAAACATCATCGACTCATTTATAGAAACACATCAGATTCAGATGAGCACTAAAGAGCAACACCACATAAGACAGAACAGATAAATTCACAATCTACTATGACTATAGAAGTCATCATATTAGACAAGGTCCCCTAAAGAATTATAGTTAAACTTAAACCACACAGAGAAGTAATAGATTTAACACAAGCAATATGCCAAAGCAAAGGCCTTGAATGGCAACAAGAAAGCACTCACCTTCAGTGCGGGCATTAGTCTTCTGAGTCTTTGTGAATACAGCTTTTTCAAAAGCTTCCTTGGCACTATTTGTTGGCCAATCATCTGAATAATATTTGACAGCCACACGTTTCCCCTCAGAATCCAGAAGAAGGATGTTTCTTACAGAAGGGCATGATTCCTAAACAAAGCACAAGGTAAAATATCAGAACTTTCCATCAAAACAGATCCTTAATATAACTACAATGGTTTTTCATTGCAATACAGCTAACTATAAATTCAAAGGTCAAACATCTTTTTGTTATCAAGTAGGAGTGGTGAAGCACATTGATACCAATGGCTCATGTAAATCACTTGCAATCTAGTTAAACAATCATATTTACACAAGTCCCATTACTTTGCTTGGCACAACCACTCCAAATAAATGACCAGAACAACATTATGTCAGAGCCACAACAGATGTGGCAGTAGGTATATGCTTGGACACAATTAAAAAAGACTGATCTGACGAATCTCGATTCTTGACCTGCGATCCGGTAATACAAATACAGTGTTTAGCCACTAGTAGAGTCAAAATCTTACTGAGTTTCCCAAATTTTCAACGAATTCTGACGAAGGTGGATGTGATAAAATAAGAAACATTCCTGGTAGGTTCAAGCAGAGTTCCTCAAGTCCAAATATAAGCAGCTCAAATAACATTTTTAGTTCTTACAAGCCGGAGGTAAAATTATAGAATTGCATCTAAAGATATCACAAAACATTCCCCATCTCATAGATTAATCATCTGGTTCATACATACACTTATAATTACCTGCAAAACACCTTCTGGCATACTGTATCTATCTACACACTTTCAGTAGCTAATGTTCACTTCTATGTTTTACCCCAAGATCAATCCACAGACCCAGATCCAGGCAACGGAAGAAAGGATAAGAGAAACAATGATCTGAGCCAAACCCAGTCCCATGTAAAGTGGGCACAGCTGCTCTGATCGATAGAAAAATTATGGAGGGTGGCGGTAGAAGTGATAAAGAGATAAGATCTAGGTATAGATTCAATGCTGGCTAAAACTAGAAACTTGGGCTCAGAGAGAGAACTTACTGTGTATGGAGGCGACATTCTGAACAAATTTCGCCGACGTCGTCGTAGAGATTAGGAAACCCAGAGGGAAGCTCGGGAACTCGGAGGACTTAAGAGGGACTAGATCGACACTCGAAGTCTTCAATTTCTCAACCGGGCCCGTTTGGTTGTTTGCTGATTACTATCCCCCAAAGCGGGCCTGGTTCTACTCTGTCAATCTTCCTTGATAGATATAGTTGTTAATTTGTTATAACTTTTGGGAAAATTATATTTGAGAAATGTTATTTTATACTTCAAATTTATACTATTGGGTCTCAATTGAATTATTTGTTTTTATAATAAAAATTACTAAAATCATTGCCTAATATATACAAGAAAAAGAAAAAACAAATTACGCCGTTAAATTATCCTTTAATTACTACCAATTTCCTGTCACTGCATTTCAGAAATCTTTGGTAAATTTAGTTTTAATTTTGTTCATATAATATTTTAATTTACAACAAATATCCCGATGATTTTTCAGCTACATAAGTAGGTTTAGTGGAATTCATACTTGAATTACAATGTTATTTATTATTTTATCGAAAAATGTATTTTTTTTTTTCTGTTTTGAAATGAGGAGATTCCACTTATCGTCATTTTTAGATGCAAAGCTACAAGCCAGTGTTCTGAATAATTTTTATATTTTTAAAGGAAAAAATAAAAAAATTATTATTATAATCTTATTATTATAACTTGATAAAAAAAAAAATATAAAGACATTTTTATTAAAATGAGTAAATATTTGTTTCTACTTTAAAATCTTGAAGGTTTAAAAATAGAGAATGAAGAAAAAAGTAAGGATAAAAGTTTTTCCTTGTCTCACTCAAAGCTTCGACTAAACAAGGTATTTTTTCAAAAATTTCTTCCCTTCCTTTTAAATTCCTCAACCAAACACTGCGCAAACTCCGTGCTGCCTAAATGGGGGGTGTGATATGGTGACACGCCCTTGCAAAGTCTGATTCTGAAAACAAAATTATGGATGGACATGTGGCAAAATCACGTGGGTTGAAATGATGGAATGGCAGTCCGATGCGAATGTCAGAGGATCCGAGTCCTTCTAACACACCACTTGAATCTTTATTATATTTTATGAAATGAATAGGAAATTGAAGAAGCTAAATGTACAAAACTTGCAAGTTACCCTTTGCTTGGTTGGACTGCAAAGTGACATTCATCTGATCTGCCAAGCCATTCTGTAGCCCTCGCGTGTCTCCGATCCAAACCATCTCTGCGTTAAGAATTTCAACCTCTCATCCTTAATCTCACAAAATCTCTCTGTCCATCCTCTTGGCTCTACTGCCTCAAACCCTAACCCCGGAGTTCTATCCTTCGACTTAGGATTCCCTGCTTCCCTCCAATCCACCACGTAAGCCGAAACCCTTCTCCTAAACTTGTTTCGAAATTCTGGCCACGCTTGGTACTTATAATGATTTACCACTGCCCCATTCATCTGCTTTGACCTAAACCCCTCCTTCATTTCGAAATGATGGATCACGTTCAACAAGGAATCATCCACTGCATCCAGCAACACAATGGACTTGTGCCTCTCATCAACCTGCCTCCGACACGTGTACCCTTGCGTCACGCCTTCTACCGGGTGTACCCGCTGACCCGACGGCCCAAATTCATAACACTTGATCAACACTTGCCCAATCCCACCCGGTCGTTGCTCTAATTCTGACGAAGATGCTGTGACCCGAGGCAAGAGGGATTTTAGCATGTCATTGGACCAAGGGTTTTCCCACGTAGGATCAAATACAAACTCGTCAACGTCCATGTACATTACCCAGCTACACGTGTCCTTCAAGTATTGGACGCTATGAGAAAACCCAGCTTCCTGTGTCTTGGGCCATATCCAGAGAAATGTGCTTACGTCGTAACCTTCGTCGTTAAGCTCCTTAACAGTGTTCTCCAAATCATCATCGCTGCCGTTATCGTACAAGATGAATTTTTCCACGCCAATTTTTGAATGGTACATTACCCATTCTCTCAAGAACTTGGCCACATTGTAAACCATGGTGCAGGCGCACAATAAAAGATTTGGCTGTGACTTTGCTAAATTAAACCGCGGGCTGTAATACGCCACCGACGGAACCACAAGGTTTTGCCCGATGAATTCTATGGACACTTTAATTTTTTCTTCTCCGTCAACGAAACCTAATTCGGCCGTATTCGGATGTGGACACCGGAAAATTTCTTGGGCGGTGCTCGTAACGGGAGTTCTAACGACGTCACTTTTCACGCCGTCGCCGAACACGCACCTTAATTCGCGAGGGGCCCTGTTGGTTCCTCGACGAGGGTTAATGCCTTTGGCGAACAAAACGACGTCGGAATCTGTAGAAAACGACTCGTAAACAAGAAAGTTCCACCTCAATAGTTCCGGCGTAGGCGATGGAGATTCATTCTCTGATGCTTTCGTCAAAACTGGCTGATTAAACATCCTACGACGCCGTACTGATTCTGGCATGTAACACTTGAAGGTGGTCTGGTTGGTGAAGGGTAACACGCCGGAGTATTTGGCCGGAGTCTTGGCATTGTTAGGGAAAAGGCAATGATAATCCTCGCCCGACAATGGCGTCTCCGGGGAGACGATGATGAGGATTTCCCAGTCAGGCAGCAGAGCCGACACAGTAGTTACGGAGTCCTTGACGGATGATACACGACGGGTTTGATGGTTATATTGGTTAAGATCAATATTATTATTGTCAAGGACAACTTGTCTGACCTTTGTGGAGGCCGTAAAATTGGATTCCGAGTACCAAGGGATGTCAACGGCAGTGCGAGATACGCGAAGGGTGACGACAGCGAACAAGACGATAGCGAAGAAAGTTGGACGGGTTTTCCGTCGCATGGTTTCTCGAAGGGAAAGGAAAGATAAACAAAAGGGTGAATGAGTGTTGGATTTTTCGTTGTGAACGGAGGAAAGCGGTGGTGGATCAGACTCAACCATATTGGGGAGTTCAAGTCGTCGATCGGATCGATCTCCTGCTATAGGAGAAAGAGAGGTCAGAGTATAACTATAACCAAACAAAGCCTAAATTTGTTGACTACGTAAAAGAGTAGAGAGTTGATGCTACAAGGGAAGGGAGTGTGACGTTCCAAATTCCAAGTGGTGGGTAAAAGTGTGATGGATATATGTATGTATGTTTACTTGAGTTGAAACGCAGTAATATTCTACTACTTATCATCATCTCATAATCATATGTTTCTTCGTGTACTGATTAAGCAGAGAAGATTAATTAAACGAATTAATTGCTTTAATTAAGGAGTAAATATGAGAATAGAGACGATAGGAAGAATCACAAACTTTGCAATTGCCACATCACTTGCAACATGGAAGCATCTTGATATTAACTTGGGTTAGGGTCCAAGGATTTTTCCACACACGCAACTTTGTTTTCATTGGGACGATTGGAATTGGAATCACACAAACACGTAAACATAATCTTTCAACTTTATCATATTGCGTTTATTCTCGCAACATCTGTTATCCTTTGATTGCTTCCAACGATAAGTCTTCTATATTTTTAACTTTAAAATATTATATAGTAGGTAGTAATATTAATAATAATTAATTAATGCTATTTTTTCCATGCATAAAGTATAGCATTGGTTGATGATGCTGCTTTCCTTAATTTAATATCTTCAGATTAAAAAAAAAAATCATATATCAATATCCATGTATTAATTAATTTCCAATTTCCTAATAATCTCTGTAACATTTCCAACAAAATTTTCGCCTAAGATGCCAATGGGAAGCCTTAATAAGATCTGTAATTCTGCTTGTTCATGCATTAATTAAAAAAAAAAAAAAACGTTTATTTGGTGCCAATGGCTGGGGCCAATTACAAAAGTGAGATAGGAAAAAAAAGGTCATTAGTGTTCACAACAAATATTAAGGTTAACTATTAACAAAAAACCAGATTAAAAAAAAAAGAAAGGTCCAAATACATGTTAGCACTAGTAAAGAGTTAGCTCCTTTCATTAAATTTTATCAAGGAAAGTCTATCCATAAAAAAGAAAACAAAAAATTGGGCAAAAAAAACATTATCGTCTTCTTCAATAATATTTCTTTCTTATTAACTGCTTATTTGGATTTTAGTAAATAATATGTGATCATCAATTACACATACAAACAAATTTATGAGCCGTAAGAGTAGGAAGACAAGCGCTAAATATGAGCTCTGTCATTTCTGTTGGAAGCAAATGGAAACTGGACCATATGCAGTCCTCTGCGTATTCTACATATTGCAGAATCAGAGTACGTACAAGTACAACACTGCAAATTGAACAGTAGGGAATAGTTTCCTCTTTTATTATATATATATGCGCTAGCTAGCTAAACATGTCTCATCTTACTACGAGGCACGTCATACATAACGCTAGGGTTAGGGAAAAACAGTACTGATCCATGATAAACTTCATGCCTCGTAGAGATGATATCATAAGGATTATATATTAATTTAGGTCGGCCAACTCGATCAATGGGATTTAGTTGGATAATAATTCCAAGCATTGATAGCACAAAGCCCATTTGGAATGCCAATATTTCTTTTGATTCTAATGTACCCATTTTCTCCCCAGTCTTCTCCCCATGAATTCTTTATAATCCAATAATCTTGGTCATCCTTCGAATCATACCCTACTATCAAAACAGCATGATCTACGTGGTATGGATCATTTGAGCATTTGGCGCCATCATAGATGCCCTGGTGAGTGAGGGGAAAAAAAGGAAACAATTAAATTAAAAAGATCCAATAGTCTTCTGAACTTATATTTTTCAAACTTTTAATTGAGAAAATTATTAACAATATATATGGTACCTCCTTATAGAAGAGAATATCAGTTGAATCCAAATACACAGTAACGGGCTGCTTAATAGAAGCGCACAGAAGAGCATCCTCTGATGGTGCTACTCGCACGTAGCCATCAATAGTAACAGCTTTCTTTTTTCCCTGCTTCGTAGCCTGAAGGAACCAGATAAATAAAGCAAATGATAAATATTATTAGACGTGGTAATATATATATATATATATATAAATTACTCAACAAAAGGGAGCATACGTTGAAATAAATTAAGAGAGAAAGAAAAAGGTATTTGGATAAGGAATTAATTAGACCTGGCAGTGAAGGTTTTTCTTTGCATAAGGATAAGTAGCTTCTGTGTAAGTCCCACCATTGTTAATAACCCATTCAAATGCACGATCAACCCATCCTCCTTCACAGCCATTGCTGAATGGATCACAATCCACAAGTGCTTGCTCAGAAAGTCTAACAAGGTTGCCTGTCACTATTGCATTTATTGCTTCTATGGCTCCAGTGGCTGCGAATGCCCAGCAGCTATCTACAAAAATGAAACCCCCTGATTAATTTCATTTATAATTCAACCAATATTGAAACGTTGAAAACAATGCAATTTCTAAGAATATACTATAATAAACATATATAATTGCAAAAACTTACGACAGCGCCCTTGTTTCTTAACTGGTGTCACAACTCCCTTTCTCCTCCAATCTAAGGAAGCAGGCACATTTTTGCAGGAATGGTTGACTGTTTTCATTTTGCTGTGGTGTTTGGGCATCTCCATCTTGTTCAAGTAGATATTCTTGAACTCCTCAGGCTTAAGATCAGCAAACTTGTTAAGCCCCAAAGTATATGAATGAGGAGACTTTCTCTTTGAGTTCATCTCAATGATGTACTCCACGTTGGTTTTGAAAACCTGGAATCGGTTATCGTGCTCTTCAAGGGTTTCATAGGCGCGGTTGTATTCATTTTTCCACTGTTGGAACAGTAGGAATGGATCGTAACCTGAAGAAAAGTTGTTCAAATCAAGACCATTAATGGAGTTTTCAGTTGATATGCCAGAAGAGAGACATATCACAGAGCCCCATACCAGGAAAAGAAGGATCAACTTAGCCATTTAATTGAGAAATATTGATTATTTACTACAAAAACGACTTAGCTGAGTGTGTTAGATTGATCTACCTTGCATGGCTGTGTAGGATATATATATAGAGGGAGAGGAAGACAGTAGTGAAGTACGCCATGAGCAAAGATTAATTCTTAAAATGGCTTATCATAGCACAATATAATACTAAAAGTTTCAACACGGTAATATATGAATTCAAATTCTGCCAACTCCACAATTCGTTCACACTAAAGGTGTAACAAAAGGTTTGTATGGATATAACTTTTAATGATGAAAACGTTATTGATGTGAACTTGGTCTTGTACCATATTTATTTTGTTCAAAAACATATTTAGTGTAAGGTATGGGATAAAGAACAAGCGACTATATATAAACAATTTCTAACTTTTCTACAGAAATGTAACTGGCAGGCTGGCAAACAATTATAGCTTTTGATAGTGGAAACCCCGCCTGCAAAATTTATTCTCAATTTCAGTAACTATTTCAAAAGCATATATATTATAACTGGTTCAGAGATTTCCCGGAAATGTTTATAAGATAGGAGACATTTCCTCCTCTTCTCAATACACCAAAGAATCAATATCCAAAGCTTGATCACTTGTCAAACAAAAGAGCAACCTCAGCGAAATATACATTGTTTCTAGTCAATGCAACATATAAAATCTTTCTATAAAGTGGATTGTTTGGGTTGGTAAGAATGCACATATCAACTTGGCGAGTCCAAAAGTTATAATCTTTTGATTGTTTTGTGTGAATGGAGCCTTTCGTCACTTATAGGATTTGGACTTGGTCGGAGAAAGCAACTCATACGACAGTGCATCTTTTGTAGGAAATATCTTCAAATTTTTCTAGTACGAAAATTGCTATAGATCTCACATATATATTTTTTTGGTAAATCGGAAACAGGGTGGAGTTTAATTCTCTTATTTGAGTTGAGAGTCTGCAAGTGGGATATTTGGATTAGTGACTTTAATGCACAAGCCAACTTGTACTTATAATCAACTACTTGTATCACGAGATGTCACATAAGTCATGTTTAAGTGGATTTTTATGTTACTTACTTTGGTTTTAATTAAATTGTATTGTATTTACTGCTATTGATTTTTATTTTTCTCTTCATTTCTTTTTGATCATACGAACCAACAAAATTTTACTAGATTCAATCAAAATATTTTTTGTATAATCATACAATATTGATCGAACAAAAATTTGTCAATTGTACATGCATTATAGAGACCAAAACCATGCGAAGAAACCATTTGGACATGACTCTCTTTAGAACAGAAATTTAAAAAAGCACAAACTTACAATGATCTCATTTCTTGGATATGGCTAATGTTACATCTTGATGACACAATTTTAAGAAAATATGCTAAAAACAAGTTAAGAAACAATAGATTGATTATGGTCATTGATTTTCCTCCGAAATGTGTATTTCATTTCTCCACAATCTTTAAAAAATAAAAATATATCGTGAATAGAATATAAAGAACAAAGTGAAATTAACCTTTGAACAAAAAAGAAATATTTATAATTTACACGAGCCTCACACTCTATGACTATGCATGCATCATCAAAAGTATGCAATACTTATTTTTTTCGACATGCAATGGCATGATTGGAATTTTAAACTTATAAATGCCATAATGTATTGGCTTTATATATCCTTCTCGAAGCAGATAAGGCCTACTTTTTCTTTGATGAATAGATAAGATTAAAATATGATCAGTGCGTGAATTAAATTAAATGTTTTTTTTTTTTTTTGTATAGATAGTAATTGATAACAGGTTAGTCAAATATACTTTTGAATTAAGCATTATAATTAATTAAATTGATAAAAAGCGATCCACGTCTTTCCTTCCAACCCTACCCCACCTAAACGACTTTGACTTTGCTTTTGTACCACTTAGCGACTTTGACTATGGCTTGTATTTTCTTGCTTTTCTTGTAAAGACCCGATCATTTCCCGTAGCTAGTTTTGAGCACAACCCATAAGCTCATCCTCAGATGGATTGCTTGCTTTAATTTTGATTAATTGTTAGTTAGAACAGTAGCATGTTGAAGATAAGCTTTTGATGCTTTTAATTTTTCCAAGCTAGGTATAATTATTTGTGCAAACTTTAACGCTTGATACAAATTAATGATTGTTCTGGTACTCTTCTGAATTCAGCCGTCACAGCTTATCATGTAGATCTCAATGGATTGTCTTCCTCCTGGACTTTTACACAGTAGTCAGTCAGGAATCAAGCTATCTTCATATACAATCTGAGAATCATGTTAATTAGATTACACGAATAAATGTTTACTAATTAGTGAAAATTTTTATGGTCGCAAGAATTGGTTTTATTTGTTGTCATTGAGAATCACTGCTACAAAATAGTTTTATTCTCACCATTTTTTCAAACGACAGCTAATTACTTACTTGTCTTGGTTTTAAGATTTTCAGTGTTTGAAACAATAAATTATATATATTGCTTTTGATAGTGCATTTCCTTTCTCTTTACATGTACGTGGTTTCGCCATTTGCGGCTCTGTTGCTAGTAAACTATTTCATCTCAATCTCATGGCCATTGCATTCCCATGTACAATTAATTGTATATAAACAAACATCTTGGCCCAACAACAATTCTCAATCTTGGAATTATTCAAATGGTGGAATGAAAACAAGTCATCATTGTCGATCCTTATCTCATTCGTGTGAAATATTATCGAAAGGGAGGGTGATATGTGTTGTTTTCGCTCAGACAAGAAGTGGGTATGCTTTTTCTTGAACTTGTTATTCTTCTTACTTAGAGTATTATGCTCCCTCATGGGTTCAAATACAACACAATTTCTTTTTGCTGAACGCCATGCCGTCAACACAAGGATCGTATAAAAGTTTCATAAGAATATATAATAAGTAAAAATGTGATCCATCACCCGCCATTATCACTTAAGTCCTAAGCAACCAAAGAAGAAACCTAACCAGGCAATGGCATTCCCCAAATTTATTCCCATAACAATTCGGATGACACAATTTAATTAAATAAATAGCAAAAAAGGCCAAATAAAGGCTATCTCTTCTTTAACCATTTCCTAACCCCATTTATATACTCTTATCTCCTAGGCTTCCTTATATCTTCCATTACCTTGATTCTTTTACAACATTGATCTACAGTCGTGGAACTGAGTCTGAGTATTGCTTCAATATGGCTCCCAGAAACTCTTGAGCAGGGATATTAGAATAATTATATCCTGACCTTCTTTCCATCCTTATAGTATATTTCCTTGCTGCAATACCTGCAACAACAAAAAATCCCAGTAAAGCTCAATTAGATTAGGAAGATGCACAGTAACAAGATCATTACGAGGAAACATATAACAAACCAAAAGGAAAGTTTTGATTTAGCAAATGAGAAAAGAAATTTCATCAGAAAATGGAATGACATCCAACTGTACCGCTATTTGAATTTTATGTTTGCCTCAGGAAATTTCATAGTTCTATTCTTGTTTCATAGACACAAGAGGAAATTCCAAGGTACTAGCAATTTATATTTTGGAGAGTATTTCTAAGCCAATCCCATCACGCTTCACTCACATATAACAATGAAGGAACTTTTGCTCAGGTAACTAGCAAAGAAGAGATATTATAACAGTAATCTACTGATGTCACCTTATGTTGGTGGCTCACATAAGGGACTAGTACTGAGAGACTATAGTTGGAGAGATCAAAACTCTCTCTTTCGGTCTTTCCCTATATGTTCTGGCAGTTAAGGTAAAATGTAAAGCCACAAATACTGCTCATAGTAATTGATCAGAAAGTCAATGTGAGTAGCCAAAATTACCCAAAGGCTATGATGGATCACAAACATCCATACAAATGTGCCCATGTATCTTTGATATACAAGAAATGGATGTACATTTACAGGTCTCACAAAATCAAGGTTCTGCTTTTGTAAGAATCAAAGTAAATGTATAACACGGGAGAGTATTAGAACCGCTTGATTGTTCATAGGACTAAACTCGCTTAAAAAGGCATGAAAGGGAAGTGTTCTGCCAGTGTATTCAGTAAAAATACAATCTTAGCTCTCCCATTAAAATGAAATACAATCTTATTGTTTGCTTTAAATGTCACAACTCACAAGTCACAAACACATTTGAAACATCAATGCAGACCTAAGGCCCCGAATTATCATGAAATACTTAGTGCATAATAATCCACCATACTCATGGCAAAGGACCATTTGGTTCTTTCGCCAACAAGAATCATTATTCAATGCACAATACTAGAATTCGACCAACAGATTCAAACATTACTACCCCTCATTTCTACTTAGCATCAACATGGTAGATCAAACATTGGTACTGTATAAATGGAAAGCATTATTCTATTCATCTGAAAGGAGCATGTTGTAGATCAAACATTGGTGCTGTAAATACACATTGAAAGCTATATTCAAGTAAAATTAAAAGTAATGTAGCCGATACGAACTTGTAAATTAGAGTTAGCAATATCATGCTACCTTGTATTTGACATCATCTTGACATAGGCTTCTGCAGCAAGGCAGTCAAGTAAACCTCTCCATTCTTCACCCCACCAGCATCAGTCTTATTTGCTGTTGCCCACTTCACTTTTTTGTAACCCAGTTTCCCAATCAAGGGGGCATAAACATTCTCAAGGTCTATCCTTTTGCTGAAAAAGTGATCCACCCACAAATACCCTCCACCCCTTAACACTCTATCCACATCATAGAACAAAAACTCCATCATCGTCAGTGGTATCCACCTGTTCACTGCGTGCCCACATCGAACAAGATCCACCACACCGTCAAACAAAGGTAACCTTTGCTGCAACGGCACGTGCAGTGGCACCAGCCCCCTCAGCGCTGCTGCCTCACTGTATGGCGCCGCCAAATTCATGGTGGTCGTCACGACAGTCACATTATAGAGCTTCATTCTTGCTGCAAAACCCCCAGTTCCACCCCCAATGTCGAGGCCCAAACGCAGAACAGATTTTACCGATTTCACAAGTTGCAGCAATTGCTGAATTGGTAGATCCAACTCGGATTTGTAGCTCGTGAATTTGCTGATTTCGCGAGATGGGTCGAAACCCAGATTGGGATTTTGCCGATTGAGGCAATCAAAGCTCTTGCAGGAGTACTTGTTCCAGATAACATTGGAATCAGGCAGAGAAGCAGGAAATGGGTTATGGGGAAGTGAAGAAGTTGGTTTTTGTGGGGTTCGAGAGAAGCATCGCCGGCGAGGAAGTGGGTGGCAACCGCGGAGAATGAGAGCCTCTGAGAGGTCAGAATCTGAAGGGCAAAGCGTGAAGGGAGTGTAGCTCATGTACTTGTGGAGAAGGTCAGGGTGGTTATGGCAAGAAGAAGCTATGGGAGAGATATGCGAGTAGAGCAAGAGATCTGAAGGGATATTGGGTTTAGTAGAAGCAGTGTCAGTAGCAGGATTGGCACCACCAGTAGAGGACTGCTGGAGGTGGTTTATGGTGGCGCGTATAGTGTGGAGGTGGCGAAGAAGCTCGTCAGGTACAGGTGGAGGTGCTTTTGGGGATTTAGGAGATTGAACAGTGGAAGAGAGGTGGTAGAGGGAGAGGATATTGGTGGCCACCATGGCCATGAGGAGGAGAAAGTTCAGACCCATACTGAAACCCATAGACTCTGCAAAGTTTCTGTCTTGACCTTACTTGTTTGATCAAAATCAGCTTTGTTTCTTGGTAATTGGAAGCTGAACAAGTCAAGATCAAGATTTTGTTGTTAAGCTTTAACCTTTCATTTGGGGTTTTGACTAATTAACTACTCACTGGGCACTAAACTGAGCGAGAGTGAGGAAGCAGGATGTAAATCTAGAATCTAATCTAATTCTAATTTGTGTAATATAAAGACAAAAAGTGGCTCAGTACTTTGCATGAATAATTGAATAGGCGACTCACTCCACTTGGAATTCATTAGCTTTACTCGTTTAGTTCTATTTTGAGATTAAAAGAACTTGAGAAAACAGTAGGATGCACGTGAATTTAGGGTTCGTGTTGGACAGATTTCTTTTATTCTTTTTTCCTGTGAATTTTCTTTATACATTTTATTACTATGGATCTCTGCACATAGAAGCCTTCGTTTAATGCTGTTTATTATTTTCTTTCTTTTTTTTTTTTTGATGGATATAGGTACATTTTCTTAGGATTGCGTGATGATATGATCACTTGCGAAATAGGTATATTTACCTATACACTTCGTTTATTATAGTATTTGTGAAAATAAAACCGTAAATAAAATGATAAAAATAAAATATATACTATATGTACAAAAAATATTACTCAATTCATTGATAATATAATACCAGTGGATCTCAAAAAGAGGGAGGGTTCTACGGTGGATCGGGTCTAAAGATTTTAGTATTTAAATAAGATATTTTATATCAGCCACAGATTCTGTTTGTCCCCAATTAGATTGCCTAGCTCCCCCTGTCGCGGTAAGCCAATTAATAGACGGTGCTACCATTTTCTTCTAAGTCCATAACAAATAATTCCCAATATGAGCTCAGGCTGATACGCCAATTACACGAGATTCGAGTTCGGATTCCTGATACTTGCGGAGATCGAGTCCAGAATATGGTGATGCCTAAGACCCAGACATATAACTGATAACATTGCTACTAAGTTACTCAGACACATCCAGAGTTAGAAAATTTCAACAAAGATGGGCAAACCAGGATGCTTGAATTTCCAAAGGCAAAAGAATTAAAGGTGCTAAATGATATGAGATTCCCAGTAATTTGAAATTTACTCTACAAAATAATCTCTTCAATTGATTAAAGTCATACGGATGGATGTATTTTCTTTTTCTGAGAGCACAACTCAAACCAAACAAACAAAAAAATAGAGATTTTCTTCCTCGCCAGAATTGGGAAAAGAAGACAGTATTAGTACCCACTTTCCTGACTTGTAAAGTTAAGAGCACAAAAGAGCCATAGAAAATTTCTCTTTACACAATCCTCTCCAACTCCCTAGCATAACTGAGTGTCTGGTTGATGAGTTGCAAAGATGGTATTTCTTTGCAAGGTGCGGTTTCTTTTGCCTTCTGAAAGTATACAGCGCCATTTTTAATCTCCCATTCAGGATGCTCCTGTAATCAAGAAATGACTTTTGAGCACAATAGAGAGAGAAAGAAATTTGCAACTTCTTTCTTTTGGAGGTTTTATATGCTTAGACAAATAAATTTACTTATTTTAAGTTGGAAAAAAATAACAATTTTTTCACCAGCAATACTTTCTATCCGCCAACTAGTGCACCTGGTACCTTCATCCTTTCAGAATACAATAAGTCAAATAATAGATAGAACATTGGAAAAAAAGGACGCACATAGCGTTGAGAATTTATAATACTACTTACCTCTTTGATATATTCCGCAAGTTCTTGGTCAGAAGAGAACAGCAACATCTGCCGAGCATCATTGATCGAAAGATAGTCATAAGCCTTCTCACTGCATCCTGCTATTTCATCCCTGGAAATTATCATATATAAGTTAGAAAATTATTACAGAAGATGTACCATTGATGAGAGACAGAGCCACAAGTAAGAAATACAATTTCAAGAGTATGAGGAAGGCCAAGCTTCCACCATATTCCATTGCAGAAAGAAGAAAGATAGAGTTCAAGAATATAAATGAAATCACCTACGAAATCAGATGCAGGCACAGATTGCAACATATTATTGTGACAACATAATCAGTATATTGTTTGCTATGCATTAAAGCTACGGAGGACATAGAGAATCTTCTGGACAGCAACACCCACAGAACAGCTATTGGGCAGATTACTATTGCTCGTTCCAACAGTGCATCAGAATTATTTAAAAACCCCTATGAACTAATCAAATCCTTCTGGGGGGCCAGATTCTTGTTTTATCACTTAGAATTTCCATCATTTCATAAGGTGTCACCAGAAATTAATTAGTTACCTAACAGTCTTTGCCAAAAGATCCATGAAATAAACGTAAGTATCATGTGGGACAGTCTGTCGAGCACCCAAGACACGATTATAAGCCCCTTCCATAAATGACTGCTCCAACTCCACAGCATGCTTAATGCAAGGATTTTCTAGAGCAATGGATGAAAGCAGTTCCAACTCGGTGTGGAATTCAGCGATCCTATTCTGCACAAGCAGTCTCAACAGATTGAGACCCAATATCGGGTACTCCTGGGGGGATGCTGGAAGTTGGTTACTGCACCATAACAAAACTTTGAATCACGTGAAAATATTGAGGACTTGACAAAAAGAAATCTTAGAAGAACAATGTACCAAATGGAAAGTTTTGTTTGGGGGGGGTGTGTAGGGGAGGGAGAGGTGAATAGCATGTATTTTTTGAACTAAGTACCAGTGAGAGGTTACGTAACAAAATATAAACTATAAATATACAAGGGGATAGGCAAGGATATGCTGTGTCTAATTGCATGATTACTACACAAGACATTGTACTTCCATCTAGATACTTTTTTTGTTTCTTAGCATTCCTCTGTGTGAAATGAGCTGATCAAGGAAGAACAATGCTATTTGTTGCAGACTCAGTTATCGCACACTGCGAATAGTACTTTCTATACAAAACTGAGTTAAGAACCAATTACCGGGCATCAGTATAATAAGGTTTCAACTGAAAGAAATCCCTCTCAAAAGCATCCTGATCTTCTATTTTTACACTAAGGACAACTGCGTGCTCATATATATCCCCTGGAAAATTCAAAGGCCAATACTGAATAAAGGAGAAATGTCTCAAAAATAACCATATGAATAACAGTTGGTATGAAAATTCAAAATTATAATATAAAGTAAATTCGATGGTTTAATCTGTCTGGCTAAATTTTGACTGCTTTCAGGTATATAACTTTTTTTCTTTTCCAAATTAAATAATGCATCTGTTTCCATCTGAAACAAAATTAATGACCTTTCATGCTCTAATACAAGACCCACTTCTTGTATCCACCACAACCAGTTATAATATTGATAGTAAGATTTGTCTTCTGAAATCATGGCTGAAAGAATAAAATATCACTTGTCTGAAGTTCAAGGAGTAATTCCTGCTGCCTGCTAAGATAGCAGACATGAAAAAAGTTTTCTTAACTTCCCCACCAGACCACAGGAGCTATAATTCAAATCGTTTTAATGAAGAATAATTTACATTCCTTGATTATTAAAAAAAGCAGCAAGTCTTGGAAATAGTTGAAGGAAATAAAAAGAAAGAGAAAGGAAAAAAATAAAAAAATTTGAGTCGAGTTTACATACTAGCTATTGTCAATTCCTGGACAGCGTTAGGTGTTTCTTCAAACAATGGTGGAAGGCTTCTGAATCCTGTTAGCAGCACCTGCAATAAACAAGGATACTTATTCTTTAAGCCAGAAAAATCAGCAGCTTAGTGTAGTCTAGGCCTAAGCACCTTCAAATTAGCTGTCTTATAGATCCTGGACACTATTGCTGCTGCTTGCAGTATTCATGCAAACTTAATAGGATGCAATATTTTCCAAGTAAAGCAGCACCAAGTACTAAAAAGCCTTTGCGGGGATTTGCACACCAAAAAATCGTATTTTCTGCTTCATACCCACTAACACCAAATTACCACATCCTACTAGAAATTAATTCAAATTCCATTTATCAACAGAAAGCTCTAGTTTCCTGCAGCCAGCTAAAGCAATTACTTTAGGATGAATGAATGAATATATATCTATAGCAACTCCTAAAGCTGAATCACATAGGTGCCATTGCTATAACCATCTTGACTTAGAGGGACCCAGATAATCCCATATACGATAACTATTAGAAATCAACATTCCAACAAATTAACCATGACAAATTTTTAATAAAAGCGAAAAAATAAATAAATTGATATTCAGAAACCAACCAAAACACAAAATCCCCTTTACCCGAAGTAACTGCCCATTAGGGAAAAAATGAAAATTTAACTTGAAAGCAAAAATCAACTACTAATCATATAGTGCGAGATGGGAATTTAGCTCATAACAAGAGCATGCAGCTCCGTACCTTTAGCTGAGAAAGAAGATTTGTACAGGTATCAAAGTCATTTCTCAAAAGCGCTGCCTTGAACCGCTCCAAAAGCTGAGATACTTCGGTCAGCTTCGGATCCATCTCTGCTTTCAGCAATCCCTCTCCACTACTGCAACAAGCGGGGTGGTACAACGAGGACGATGGGAAACGATACTTTTCTTGGATTGGAGGTTTAACTTAGCCTAGGCCTGGGCTTAATAAACTTTGGGCGTATTTCTAGTTGCTTTGATGATTATATTATTTTATTATTTTTGTTTTAAATAAATTCTTCACCAAAAAGATATGCAAGTATTTGGGAGTGATTAAAAAAATTTTGCTGATATTTTCTATTATATTTTGATGCTCTTGACTATAATTCCAAACTCTGAATATAAAATTCACATAGTATAAAAATGATTTTAAGGTCAATTCAACAATTTTGTTAAAATTTGTTAGAAGCATATCATAATTTAAACTTAAATAAAACTTTCTTCATTATTTGTATGAGTTAAAATAATTTTAATTTCACATAAAAATCAATTTAGTATATTTAAATTTTTTATGAAAACTTTGTATATGTTAATTGATTTACCGATAATAGTATCAAGATCTTATGAATTTATCAAAATGAAATAATGCCAACCGAACTCAATACTATGAAATATGAAAGACAACTGCGTTGAGCGGTCTAATTTAGTCTTATTTCTCTTCTATAACTTTTAAGATGCACCAACATAATTCTGATAAGAAATCATTTGTTTAATTAATTTTTTTGATAACGGTTTAATTAATTTTTTATGCTTTGTATGAAGATAGTTAAGTTAATTACACAAGTCCATGTAGTTATAAATACTGGATATTTCTAGTATATTTGAAAAAAAAAAAAAAAGAAGAAGAAAAATCCGTGTTAATAAGGCCACGTGCATTGCTCGTGCCCAGGTTTATACATAGCGTCCTGCAAACGCGTGCTCTCGAGTCTCGAAAACTTTTTCGCTCATCAGTGATTAGCGCGTTTTATCCTTCTTGGCGGAGATTCAGGAAATCCCCGTTAGGATTTTTGATAAACAGTAGGGTTGTTCTTCTCTGCAAATTTAATGGTGAGTTATGTGAGTGGAATTCATTTCTTTTTTCCTTGCGTAACATTAGGGTCTCTTTATCCTATTTCCAACTGTTGAATCTTGTCTAATTTTCAATTTTGCAATTTTCAAGTTTATGGTGACTTCCTAAGTCGAATAGAATTAGTGAATCGCTCACTTATTTGAAGACTTTTTTACTATATCTGATAATCAAAACATGAAGAGAATGATGATTGATTCGGTCATGAACTGTCTTTAATGAGTATCTTTTGTACCCCTGTGTAAGTATCATTTGTGAACCTTGCAAAGTTTGGATTTGGAATGCCGTAGAATTGAGCTCTGGTCTCGAAGTTATGCATTAAATTTTGGATTTCTTGTGCTCTGCACTCCTTCAGTGTCCCCCTTTAGATCTATGCCCATTTCCAAGTTCTTACAACTATTTTAGTAGCAAAATTCAAACAAAGTTAATCCTTGTACACAATTCAATTTGTAATCCTGAATTGACATGTGCTTTGAAGGTTTTTGTTTTTTTTTTTAAATAAAAATGCGTTTTTGAAATTATTAAATTCAACTAATTTTGAAATGAATTTTACAATTGATAGTTCCTTGTTTTTTGATGTCTTTGATCTCAATATGTCGTGACTATTTGTGGAAATCTGCTTTTTGTAGGTCTCTGTAGTCTCATATGGGTGTTAAACTCATTCCTAGTTGAAAAAGTTTAATACTTCTACTTGAACATATCATGCATTGTGTTAATTCTGGGATCTCTGGTTTTCCCTTGCAAATTTTCCTCATTTCAGCTTTTGTCTAAATATCAGTTTTGAATTTTTTAATTATTATTATTACATTTTCCTGGATTAGTTATTACATGGGGATTTGTATGTATGAATCGAACTACTTTTTCAGGATGATCCTGAGTTGGAAGCAATCAGACAGAGAAGAATGCAGGAGCTTATGGCTCAGCATGGTGTGGTAAGTGATTGTTGCTTTGACTTTTCTTTTACATGTATTTATGTTTCTATTGCTGATCAAATTATTCTAATAAGCAGGGAAACCAGCAGAACTCTGAACAGCAGAGAGCTCAGGAAGATGCAAAGAGGTTAATATTTTAATATACTTATTTTGTACCGTTGAAAAATTATTTGTCTCTGTTGTAAATATTTTTCTAGAGAGATTTTCTTTTTCATTTTTTCCCCCCTTCTCCCTCTCTTTAAAGTAACAAAGAATATTGATCTAAATGCAAAACCATTAATCTAGGGAAGCTGAGGAACAAAGACAGTTGATGCTTAGTCAGATAGTGTCAAGTGAAGCACGAGAAAGACGTAAGTTTAGTCACTGAATTTTGCGTTCTTGGCTCTTAATCTTAAGTTACTTTTATCTGTCAAATAGCTCATGTATTTTCCTTCAGAATTTAGTTTGATTATGACTTGTCTTTGTAAGTCAAATTATTTTGCAGTATGGCAGTGAGATATGAATCTGTTAGTTGTGTATCAGTGTTTCCTTGTTTTTTTTTTTTTTTTTACAGTATGGCACTGACAATGTTATGCCCTTTTCTTTGCTGTATCTTTTCATCCAGTTGCTCGAATTGCTTTGGTGAAACCTGAGAAAGCAAGAGGTGTTGAGGATGTCATACTGAGAGCTGCTCAGATGGGTCAGATAACTGAGAAGGTATAATGGGACTTATCTTTAGGTGTTATTTATCTCATGTTTATAACATGTTTATTTTGGTTGCCTCTGTCTTTTCACCTTTTGAATTTGATCAATGTAATTCTAGTTGTATCAACGTCCACTCTTTGATCCAAAGAGAAAGTCCTTCAATCTGTACTTGCATGCTATGTCATCACGTGGAAGAAGTTAATTAGAATTTGTAAAATTCTGGTAAATATTGCAAATAGTCTTTTTAGTATGTATTTTCATTTATTCAACATATTGTCTTCATGACAAGTAATCACTCCCTCATCCTACATGGAATGCATGTAATTGTGGTAGTCATTGAGAACGTTGAAAATTGACGGAAGAAAGCAAATCCCCAAACCTTGATATAAAACACCAGAGTCCATCCGAGGAACAAGGATAGTGTACTATACTTATTCACTAACATATGCAGGTTTCTGAAGAAAGACTCATTTCACTGCTGGAGCAGATAAACAACCAAACAGCTAAGCAGACGAAAGTTACAGTAAGTTGTGAACTATTTATTATCTAGTTTATGGGTTGATATAATTGCTAATTTTTACTTTTTCATTTATCTTTTTGTTTTTTTCAGATACAGAGGCGTCGAAGTGTGCTTGAAGATGATGATTAGCGCTCCCTCTGAACGGTGTACTCTTCGATGCTTTATTGTGTACTTGCTGACAAAGTATTATATTAGTGGGTTTGGATTGCATCTGTGTCTCCTTTTGAAATTTTGGGTTTTCGTGCCCGAACTCATATTCTGATTTAAATATGTACTAAATGAGTTTTCGCTGTGATTGAGTTATAAAGGTTTCTAGCTTGTGGGTGTTATCCCAAAGAGCAACATACCCTGAAGTTTTCTTCCAGATTACGTACCATGTATCACTTGGATGTTGCGAGCGCAGAAGGGTTATGGACGTTGCGGATGGATGCAGCGCTACACAACCACAATCGGCTAAACTTTGATGAACAATTCCGCTGCATGTAGCGTGCAGGTGGACTTTCTTTTGATTAAAAATAACAAGTCAAATGGGAAGAAACGAAATTTTCTGATACAGTGGAATACTAACATTAATTGAAGGAATCTTTTGTAGGGTGCTTCAGCGACAGGAAATAGTAAAAATTAATTAATTAAACAACAAAGATTCCTGCTAACAAGAAGGAATCTTTTAGAAGACAGCGTGTGATGAGCTGCAGATCTCAGCATTAGAGTCCAAATGAGCAATTGACAATCAACCAATAAGTAAATTTAATTCACTCGGTCAAAGTGTTGAAAATTTTTCCCTGATTAGTGGAGGGTGTTTGAAGGAATTAGGACTAGGGGAAAAAGGAAACCCCCTTAATACGAGGGAGCATTTCATCAAACTAACCCCTTCTCAGGATTATTTATATTAGAAATATAATATATAAAATCATTTATCAACATTTCCTTTGACAACTTTTAATGTGGATATGACTGCGCACTCTATTTCTATATCTTAAAATCATGATGATACCAAATTAGATGATAGACTCTAGGGGTGTAAGAAAATGCTCCAAACAGCTTGGATCGCACCAAACCAAAATCAATAGAAATTAAACCGTATCAAATCAAAATCGATAGAAATTAAATTGTCATAAGTCTTAGATTGTTTTAAAACTTTTTAAATTGATGATTAGGTTTAGTTTCATAGTTTTAGAAAAAAAAAATTTAAACTAACCGACAATAATTAATATATATATTTCAAAAACTTATAGAATTAAGTATAGAATTGAATTGAAGACATTTTTTCAACTTTATTTCTTTTCCAAAAACCAATATTGTTGTAGAATTTAGCATGATTAGTCTTTTTAACGTATGAATTTAATCATTATATTTTATTTTAGTGTTTTTATATGCTTTTTATTTAATTTTTTAATAAAATATTTATTTTTAATAGGTAAGTTTTTGTTTATTCAAACTACTACAAACAAATAATTTTAAATTATTTTCAAACCACGTTAAATGGTCTAAAATCATCTCAACCTAGCAAACATCAATTTATATTTTTCTCAAACCTGTCTATATTAATTTAGTACATTTTTTTACTTAGATCGGAGTAAACCAAATCGCTTAAATCTCTATTACACTCTAACTGTCGATTCATTAGCTCAATACGCCACAAATGGCGGAAGTTATCCAATAAAATTCAAAGAATTAATCATACAAAGAAAAAAAATTCAAAGGAGTATTTATCATTTTCATATTTATATTTATATTTATATTTCTTGGGTCGCAATCAAATCGAACTTTTCCCTACATAGACTTGGATGTTGGATCAGGTGATATCGCGATCTATCAATTAGGCTTTATTATCTATATCTATTATGTTTGTGGTTGAAGGTTGAAGTAATTTAGATTCACTGTCTCACACGTTAGGAACCGCGTAAGTAGCATATTCGTTGAATCAAAATCATTGTCTACAGACGTCACACCGCCTGTCCTTCTTCTTGTACTGTAATTTTTTGTGTCTATTACAACTTCCATTAACGTTTTCTTTCATCTAAGAATCTAATCTTTCCTCGCTCCAACTGTAGCAAAAGCCCGAATCTGTCTCTCTCAAGCTTCGCGTTGGTTTCTACTCTGCATTTTCATTATTCAAACAACTTCTGGCTATTCCGTAATCGACCCAGTTCTGGAACATCACTCTTTAATCCAAAGGTGCCTCCTTTCCTTGTCCTTACTTGGTTTTCTGTATTCCGGCGACCCTCAGAGCGGTCTCACGGCAAACCCAGATGGATAAGGAGCCTCTGCTCCCATATTTTAGCCCAAGGAGGAAAACTACGCCCCCAACCAATCTGTTCCCATTACCAGAGAACGATGAGTTGCTTGTTCCTCTGACCCCTTCAGAGTTCAAGGAACGCCTGATTTTTGGCTCTTGTAATTCCCCAAAGGAGCCTTCCTCCTTAATTGAGGCCTTAACACTTACTTCTTCTTCTTCTTCCCAAGACCTCGCAACTCCACAAGCTGCTCAATCCCAATCCCAACAATCTTGGCTCAATGACCCCAATTACCCATGGAGCAAAACCAACCTCCATCGTTCCAAAACTGCGCCAGCCATGGCCGTGATAAGCGATTTTAACCCCCAATCTGCGGTTCCTAGACCTCAATTTAGTTCCCAGTCAATTGTTCGCCAAGCTGTTATTCTCCTTGTTGTTTATTTATCATTGGGGGTGACCATATATTGGTTTAATAGGCATCATTTTATAGCAAGTGAGACTCATCCTGTCGTGGATGCATTATATTTTTGTATAGTAACAATGTGTACAATAGGATATGGAGACATAACTCCAAATAGTACAGCAACAAAGCTGTTCTCTATAATGTTTGTATTGGTAGGTTTTGGGTTTATTGACATATTGCTCAGTGGGATGGTCAGTTATGTTCTTGATTTACAAGAGAATTACTTGCTTAGAACGGTGAAGAGTAATGGTGAGAAGGATGCGAGATCCTATATAATTGATGTGAAGAAAGGGAGAATGAGAATTAGGATGAAGGTGGGTTTGGCATTGGGGGTTGTGGTCCTCTGTATTACAGTTGGTGTTTTTGTTATGCATTATGTGGAGAAGCTCGGATGGTTGGATTCATTTTATCTTTCAGTTATGTCAGTTACAACTGTTGGGTATGGTGATCAGGCATTCAAGTCATTATCTGGTCGTATATTTGCTGCAATTTGGTTGCTTGTATCGACGCTTGCAGTGGCCCGAGCTTTCCTATATTTGGCCGAGGCAAGAGTGGATAAGCGGCATAGGAATATGGCAAAGTGGGTTCTTGGTCATGATATGACTGTTGCCGAGTTTCTTGCAGCAGACATAGACAATAATGGTTTTGTGAGGTATGTCCTGTTACTTATGATTATCCTTCTTATGAAAGTTGAATCATATCTGGCATCAACATGAAGCATGAAAGCATGGTATTGAAAAGTTATCTGCTATTTAGATGCTTGCAAAAATTACATGATCTTCTTTTCAAGGTTTGACGAAGTTTTAAATGTCAAATGTTTGCGTTTTGAAATGTTTTGAACTGAGATTTTGTGTGCGACTATATGCGTCACATATAAAGTGTTCGCATTGTGAATTTAGTGTCCGCAAAGAGTAGCCAACTTCTAATGATATGAATTTGTACCATAGAAAAGCAAGTTTCAGCAAGTGAACAAACAGTATATCAAAACCTTATTCACCTTATTGTTCAACTGTTTTCTTCCCAGTCATGAAGATTAATTGCATCCTTGAATACAAAAATGTGAAAGGAGTTCCATAGAGGACTTGCACTAGATGCTATGTTAGGGCCAGATTTAGCCAGAAGAGAAATTCTTACAGGCAACTGATCAACCTCCAGTCAGTTGTATTGGTCAACATCAACAGCTTCAAAGGAGTTCCATCTTAGTATTGAACATTGATCATACTCAATGTGTCAACAATCTTATACTAGATCGTTCTTGTGATTTTCTGTGATTTGATATCACGCAAGTATGTGCTCTGCAATATCCATCAACTCATTCCTTGAGGATGTGCACTGAGTCATCGATGAACCGCACAACTTGCCTGCAATCAAAATCGTTGGTCCAAATATCTCCTGAACTTACAAGATCCAAATTAAAAAAAATAAAATAAAATGCCCTATTTTAAAGACTTGGCTAAGCCGATTTGATCATGTTAAAGATAAATATCTGATAAATGTTAAATGAACAAAGTCTTAGGAGAGACAATTTTGGAGATGTGAATGGGCTGAACTGAACCCATTCTTATACCAAGTTAAACTAATAGAATTCTGTACAAAGAAAGGTAAATAGAACAGAAAAAGTGGATAAAAGTTATTAGTGTGGACAAGTTGGTCAACATGTGCAATCATTTAAAACTGAAACATTGTTATCATATGCAAGGATGCTGAGGCGTACCCAATGAACCCATATTTGTGAAGGGATCTATAACATAAAAGGCAACTTTGGATAAATGACTAATGACTATTTAACCTTGATTAACTTCTAATCAATCTACAGGTTGATTCACTTAATCAATTCAGGACTATCATTAAGTATATAATATGAAAATGTGAAGCGTATTCTCCGTCATCTTTCCTGTAGTTAGTTGATGTTTTTGATGTGATAATGTGAAAGCAAAATAATCTGGGACATTTGGTGGCCATTTGTGAGGAGTGTAAGAGCACTCATGTCATGGATAAAGATACCACATGGATAATTTACTCGAAATTAAAGGAAAAGAAATCCTACATGGATAGCTTGGTAGTGTGTGTCTAAGTGGTAAATAGAAATGATAAGCATCACTAGCTGTTATAACATGTTGCAGTTCATTATAAATGTGCTTGAGTTTATCTTCATTTTGGGTATGTATGCGCGGTGGAAGATGTTTACAGAAGTCGTAGAATTTTCAAGATTCTTGGTGGAAAGGAACTTGGGGAGTAAAACCTTTTGGGTTGAAGAGGACTGTTGTTGTCCATTTTTCGATGCATCAATTCTCATAGAATTCTTTAAATCATAATTTAAGCTTTAAGATGTGCCCTTTTATATATTCATCCATTGATACTCCTTTCCCAAAATTCCTTGACTTCAATGTTACTTCTGTCCCTGGCCTCGTAAGTAGCTCTTATAAACTGCCTCAAATTGAAGCCTAAATTTTGAGTTTTCATTTTCTGCAATTGTAGATGCTACCCTTTTGACCACTGTCATAAGGTTATTTGTTTCTACTGAGTAGAGAGGTGCATATTATGCTATCCATCGATGATATCTAGCATTCTTTATGGTTACCACTATCAGTATGATGCTTGATAAGAGTAGTAACAAAGGATTTTGTTGTGGTCAGTGGTTGTAATGGTGATCACTTGAGTATTAATACTTACTTTTTCCCTTTCCTGGGGGCTCGTCATCTAGAGTTGGTTTGGTCCTTAAGGTACCGGGTCCTAAATAGTGGGCTAGGAGGGATTTCGGAAGGGGACCGGCTATCTTAATTACATTGTTATCATTCTTCTTTGTCAGTGAATTGAATGTGGTGCTTGTACATCTTATGCTTTGCTGAGTTTTTATAAATTTTTGGTTTTGCAGTAAATCAGAATTTGTTATATACAAGCTCAAGGAGATGGGAAAAGTCTCAGAGAAAGACATTATGCAGATCAGTGAGAAGTATGATAGGATAGACACGGGCAACTGTGGAAAAATAACTCTTGCTGATCTTATGGAGGGTCATCATTGATAAGAACAACATGAGATTCCCCAAGAGAGCAAGAGAGAATCCTATTAATTTTCTAGTTGCAAGTTGCCATGTTCCTCCTTGTTATGATCGTTAACCGAATGAGGCATATATTGAATATGAATGAATGCAGAGAAACAACGCCAATATCTCACTGCCAATTGTTTAGAGGAGGATACTTCATTTTTCTTGCCCAAAACTGGCTTTTGCAAATTACGGTATTGTATTAGGCCAGTGTCAGCTAATGTAGGGCGACACATATACGTTGATTATTTTGTAAAAAGAATTCTTTTTTACATGAGTTGAATTTACCTGTGAGGTTCTCTGTCTCTTGTAGGTTACACATATGAATGAAAGTGGAGACTTTTGATGAGTTACTTGGGTGCATTCTTCTTACCATAAGTACTTTTTAATTGATTTCTGTGCTTCTGGGTCGATACACCTTTCCTTTCTTAATTATAAGCAGGACAACATTCAATCTGATGATAGCAGAGCACACTCATGAATGACAATCAGAGCTACTTAATGGAATCTACATCCGACTCACTGGAACTTCGAATACAATTGTGAATTGCAAAACTAGTGACGCTTGTTGCGCCACGATGCACTGCCGGTGCTTATTGTGGATAACGGGTTTTCTAGACTTGGCCTTTTCTGTCATATATAGTGACTCAAACTGAAATATATCCATGAAGCAATACTTTATTATTATGGACTTGAAATTTTTGTTTTAGATTCTGATTCGTAAGCAGAGGGAGAGGGACCAAGTTCGGAATGAACGGGCAAGTACTTACTACTTACCTGTCGGTATCTTATTTTTTGATGGCGTGATTCTACATTGGTTGATTTTTTCTTCCACATCAGCTGCAATTTGCATCACTCCTTTTGTTTTCAAGTTTTAATGGAGATATCTGCACATAAAACTCGCGTCTTTTTTTATTATTCATTAATATTCACCTACTAATCACATTTAAATTGAATAAAATTATAAATATAATAAAAAAAATATTAAATTTTAATATAATTATATTTTGAACACCGATGTGCTGTACTTTGCAGTCTAAACTACGTGCCTGAATCCAAACTAACAATCTTAATAAAATCTTAAACAAATTCTACTGAAACTTTAATTTGGTGACTCATAATATAAGTAAGCGACAAAGTAACCTGTGATTGAGTGGTATTGATTCTCAAAGTTTGCAAATTTTATATATATTGTACTTAAAAGTTGAAGTCAAAGTAGAAACAAGAAAAGATATTCATATAAAACTAGTGCATGCATATCTATGTGTTTGCACAAATCAATAGTCTTTATATTCTATTAAATATTTCCCCAAGTATGAGACAATTAGGTACTGCATGAGTATTATTCTCTTGTCCCCAAGACCTCTAAGCTTCGTGGTCTAGTTAATGTAGTTCGATCAACAAGGCTAAAAAAGATCGATCAAGCCTGATATCTTTGACAATATTCTAATGTTCCCCAAAGTCTTACTTAAACCTTTTGACTTGTCTACTTCTTCTTTATCTGCTCAACTTGAGGCAACTTCCACAAGTTGAATGCCTTTTTTTATGTCTATGCAAGCAAGCAACCAAACAAAAACAAATGACAAAAGCTGTGCAAATCATCCATTATTGGAGGTTTTGAATTCAACCTGGCATGTAGTATTCTTAACCCCAAAATTCTACATTTTTAACTGTTTGACAAAAGTTCTCTTCGGATGGACATTTTGGAAGAGATGATATAAAGCACTAAGATTATTTAAAACCACTGATACATCTCTACAAGTGTATGTGAATGTGATTGTGTTCACAAGAACCATGCCCATTCAAATTAGGCATACATTTTATATTGAGCCATTTAATTAGACTCTGAAACTACGAGTATGACATATCAATAATGCAAATACTTTTTGGGTATTCACTGTATGAAAAGGGCTTTTTTCTGTACTATTACCGCTATAAAGAAAGAATTAGGTAAATGGATTTTTTTTTTCTTCTCAAAAGGGGCTGCTTCAGTATATAGCAATTTCCCCCCTCCACCTTTTTCTGTTTCTATTTTTACTCGTTTTTCCATTTAGGTACAATCATCATTCAAGCCTTCAAATGGAAAAATGAAGAAGATATTCTAATAACAGTGCACAGGTGACAAAATATATTGTGGGAAGTTGTACATTTTCTAGTCCAGTGAATTCAATTGTTTCTTTGAGTAATCATGTGAAAGCAACTCTTTTTCTAGTCACATGGTGGAATCCAACGTTTTCAATTGTTGAATGAAAAGTCCAAGATGATTGTGTTTGATAATTATTATGACTTGGTAAACCGTCGATGATACTTTCCAGAGTTTCTTTTGAATGACGAAGGAATCAAAAGTAATCGTAATTGTCACTTTTCATGCTTTTGGCACTTCTATTGAAAAGCTTACTACTCCAGAAGGCTTTACACACTATAATTCAACTTCACTTTTTTGCGGTTTTTCTTACGGTAGGGATCATTGTGCTATTCTTGGATAAGATCTCTATTAATTTCAACAACCTTGAAGATGAGATCAATCACTGCTGTTTGAACAATGATGCAACAACAATGCTTATACTGAAAACGTAATGCAACTTACTAAAGGTGTGGTGTTTAAACTTGAATAGTTTCATGCTTTATCCACTTGAAAGCATGTGAATTCAACTAAATCTACAGAAGATTTTCATTACATTAACTTTAATTAGATAGAACTGTTTTTTTTTTTTTTTACAGGCTACCTATAATTATTTCTCAAACTAAAAGTAGATTTAGAGAAAGTCTTTGTGCTGATTAGTCCCTTTGTTGAATACATCTGCTACTTAGTTGGACTCTGGGAGTAGACAGTCTTCTGGAAACTTGACCATGTGAAGGAACTTAGACTATGTCTACGGGTCTGTAGCAGTCACTCACAAAAGTAATTTTTACAGAACAGGTCGACAAAGTAAAAGATAAGACGAAGAAAGATGAAATGGCATGACCTAGTCAAAGCTAGGTGTTCTTAATTATTTTGCAATTTGTGAAAGTTAATGACTGATGTTAAAATATTCATTCGGAGAAAAAGGTTATTTCTTTCTTCATCTTCTTGTTTACTAGCAAGCAAAATTTGGTGGGTCAATCCAAATCTTAAATAATTAAAACAACGTGGAAAGGAGGAAAGTGTTAGTAGTTAGAATCAGTGAAGTTGATCATTGATCACTGAAAGAATCAAACCCAAGGAGAGCCTTTCACATTAAAAGCTCAACTTATCTTGATACATCGGGTGGAGAAAGAACCTTGTGTGGTGTGCTTAGGGCTATTTTAAATTTGCTACTATAATTGAAAATCACAGCTAAACGGGTGTCTTATAAAAATAGTAAAATTAAATTTGACAAAGCTGTAACATTCCAAGTGCAGTGGATGATAGATGAGTGTCCGATTGGTGTATGTTGACTGTCGCTTTCAAGTCAATAGGAAATAATATAACTCTGGAAGGAAAAAGAGGATAGGTTTTCAGTGATGTGGATCGATATGCAAGCTCAGACTTAAATTAACATGCTGCAAGACATCTAGAGAAGGCAGTTCTATTTATGAATCTGAATCATTTAAAGTGTGATGAAGAGTAAAAATATATTTGATTAATCGCTATTAGTAAGAGAATTATTCTAATAACTTTGATAAATTTGTCTTCTATTTACAAATAAAATTTTAAGATGAAAAGAGGTGAAGAGAGTATGCAACAAGTCTGAGTGAAAATTTATAAATTCCTACAAAAAAGTATATAGTGGTGAGTAGAGGAGTTGCTTGGATGTAATGGAATGGGTCTGTCTTAAGGAATTGCTGCAAGTGCATATGGAATGCCAGAAACTTGTCGAGCTAAATTTAGTGGGTAGAGGAGAGATAAAGATATTGCTTTATTTGGTGGAATTTCCATATGATGCATGTATATCTCACTATCAAACACAGGAGGACTTATAAGAGGACACCGTAATATTTTTCTAAAAAAAAAAAAGGTTTGTTTAATCAGGAAGAAATTAGTAGGTTTAAATAATTATATATATTTCAATCTTAAAGCACTTTTCAATAGGGTCCAGCTTAAAGTTTCAAACTATTTTTGATTAGGTTCAATTTCATATGAAACATTAATCGAACAAGTGGGAAAGGTTTTTCCATTGGTACATGCCATCTCATCATTTTCATTTCAAAATTAGGGTCTGTAAATGGAGAGCTCCATCTCTGATCCCTCTTATGAGAATGAATTATCATTAGTCAACCAAATTCAGATCAAGTTGATTACCCTCAATTGAAGAGAGAAAAATTTAAGGTTATACATAGGTCATCCAGATTTAAGAGAAGATGAAATTACGAATGTGCTAATTTTATGCTGCTAGATTTAATGGAGAAAAAGGTAAATTTTGTATTTTTACAGAACGTGCCCTGTTTAATTTGTGTTGACAGTAACTTTTTACTCTTCGTATATTGATTTGACCACCGCAATAGATATTATAATTTGCATGTTAATTGGTTTATTCAGCTCTTATTTGTATGCCTATGCTAGCTAGGGTGTTAAGTTAAGGTAGGTTTTCACTATCTCATCACTAGTTGGTACTATTTACGTTAATTAGTTTGCGTGTGAATAACATCTTTCCAACTTATCTCTATGATTAATCATCCACCTGAAGGAACTCAAATGAATCTGCTTTCTCTACATTTGGAAACAGTACGCATAATTATATGCTATAGGCTCTATCTTACAAAAATGAATTCAAAATTACGTAAATAAAGTTATCCCTTTTTCACGTTGAATATTCTAAAGGAAGTTTCACTGCTTACTCAGAGGTTTCAAACTGAATCAAGCAAACACATAATTATCTATAATTTTAAAACTACATATTTTATTATATGATGGAGTCATTGGAAAATCAGAAATATGTCAGATACTTTTCAATGTTAGAGGTTGAGAAATGAAGACAAGATTCACATAGTTAGCATATGAAGAAGTCTTATACATATACATAACCAGAAGACATTTCACACATATATATTAATTTACGTTCAGAATCACATACTGAAATTAATTTTTATTAAAATAATAATTTGTTTTAATAAATGTAATTTTTTAAAATTTTGAACTTGAAATTTCTTGGAGCTTAACTTATTTTTGATTAAATTAATATCTTATTAGTGATGTTTGGAAATTCAAGATTACATATCATGAGTAGCCCATATTTTCTTTTAGATGGTATATGCCTAAGGTAGCAATTTGAGGAATATGAGGAAGCAAAGCAATCTATGGCAGAATGAGTGGACAATTAATCAAAATGATATTGTTATGCCTTTAATTGGGGGGTTGGGGCAACTCGACTGTGGAGACATCCAATTAAACAGATTCTTTTTTCTCAGTGATTACACCTAACAAGTAACCTACCCTCTTCCATGTGGACAATGACTTCCATTACCATAGACTATTATATTATGTCACTTATAATAGGTACAACAAAATTGGGTCAATAATCTCATGCTTTATTATTGTTCTTTTTTTCTTGATTTGATGTGGAAAATAAGTCAAAATTCCTTCATTAAAAAGTATAAAAAAAGAAAAAGCAGAAAAGTCTTCCCTTTTAAGCAACCATCTAATTAATCCAATTAACTCGTAATGATGTGCACAAGTGTCTTTTATTTGCAGTCTTCTAAGATGCTACACAAGCTTTTCATAATTCATGCATTCATTTTTCTGATTACCTTTTTCATCGTCCAATCTCATTGCAAACTTAACCTTCTAGATTAAATGTCTTAATCATATGAATTATTTTAGTCAGAGACCATATAATATATTATCGAATAAATGATATATGCATGACGCACGGGGTAAGTCTTTTATATGTCATATATAGCTTGAGCATATATATATATACACATTAATAAATCTTGATATGATTAAGATGTTTTCTTTTCACCATCGATCGAGTATTGAGTAGAACTAAAACTAATCCTCAACGAAAATGAACACGCGTCTTTATTCAGTTAATGATCCATAGAGTGATCAAATTATGACCGAACTTGACAAAAGAAAAATATTAAAAAACATAACGAGAATTGGAAAGAGTTGGGAGTGAAATTATGACTGAAACTGACATGCATGATGGATATGTTTTCATAATTTTAGAAGAGTAATTAAAAGAGAGAAATTGGTATCTCCGTAACAATAATTAATGTAGTACCTTGTTAGTTGGTTTGCTAAATTAATATAGTATAGAGTTAGGTATACTAAACCACAGTTCTTTGTGGGGATGCAAACAGAGAGTCCTTCTCCAAAAATGGAGAGAGTTTAGGGAGTGACTGTGCTTGGTTCAAGAGTTGATTTTGTATTTCTACTAGATCATGTGTTTGATTATCAGAAAACAAGAAAGAAAGTGTGATGGTGAGTGGCTGCAGCCGCCAGCCGGCATCCGGTAGTGGGTGGCGAATGGTGACTAGCAGTGGTGATGGTGGTGGCAGGTGAACCAAAAGGGTAACTTAACTATATATTCTTCCTCTAGAATATTTGATTTCAGAATACATATTTGGATCGGTGGCTGTCTTATCATACATGTGCTATCTCTGTTCCCGTAGCTCGTCCACTGAAATTATTTGGTGAGATTAGCTCAGTTTTTTGAATGTTGTTACTCAACAACTCACATTTAGAAAAAGGTAGGTTTATGTCACACACAAAAATTAAGATTAATATAATATTATTTGAATGAATGAATGAAGAGACAGAACAATATAATTAATATATATGCTGTTAAAACAGTTTAATCAGTTAAGCATAGTATAAACAAACACCGTAAAATACAGACGTGTTTTATTTATCAATCTACGTACTACGTAGATAGTTTTCTGAAATTGAAACCGGCATTAATAGACATGTGATTACTTGATTTTTCTTTTTGATCGATCCTTCTTGACCAATGCCATAGATAATGAAAAACGTTTGACATCATCTTAGGTTTCCTGTTGTTTGGTGTTGGTGTCATAGAGAAAAGAATCACTAGCAGTGGTGATGTGAGGACACTGTCGACAGCAAACATATATATATGTTCTTTTTAAAAAGTTATTATGCTGAATAGCATAATTAATGTGAGTCTCAATGTTAAAGTGTCTTGAGGGCTTTGACTAATCAAAACCAAGTAATTAATTAACTACTCATAATTGTAGACTTTCTTTTCCTCTCTCTCTCTATCTCTCTTCTTGCTACTTGACGACTGCTCTGACTTTTGTGCTGGTTGACCATGGAAAGCTAAGCCCCACCCCAATGTAAATTCCATAAAACAATAATATAACATGTTTCTTCAAGTGAGGATCCGATTCAGATCAAAAGAATAAATAAGTTGATTTTTTTTTTCTTCTCTTCCTTCATAAATTTCATCTGGTCAAAATATACAATGCAATAATTGGTATTCGTATTGAATATTGAAAAAAGGAATTTGGGAGCAATGATAGAAAATGACAACTTTGCAATTACTATTCATTAGACAAAAATTGGGTGGAATTAAATTTTTCCTTGCAATAAATAAAATATGATTGCCACTGAATGCTATTATTATTAGATATAGGATTGAGCAATTAATAATCAGATAATGTAAGATTTATTGCAATAGGATCTTAGAATTTTTCTGTCTCCAGTTAATTTGCTGATATTCTGTTTTGGTAAAACTCCATTTTGCTGACACATGAAGGATGGAATTTTTTGGTCAGGTTTCAAAACTTCTCCCATTGAACAATCATAAGAAAAAAAAAAAAAAAAAAACTCCCATGGAAAGATCAAAACTTTTAATTTTGTTTAATCAACACTTCAACAAGAACTTAATCGATCGCAAATGCAACATTTTACCTGTGCTAACGCAAGAAGTATGTGTAAAAAAAAGTTTTGGTGGGACAAATATATTTTCTTTTCCATATTAGGTGATTGAATATTATATACTATTCTATTAGAAATCTGGAATTCAAATTCCTTTGAAATTCACCTGAGATAAGATTATGACAAGGATACATCCCCTTCAAATTCACTTGGTTATATGGTCTACGGTAGAGAAAAAAAAATGTCCAGACATGTTTTTAAGAATTATTCAAATTCTTGCCGTCACAATTAATGATTTAACATTACTTATAATGTCGAATCTCGCTCTCATCATAGATGGCCCAATAAATATGACAACAAACGGGAGTTTTTTTTTTTTTTTTTCTAACTATATTTATCATATTTAATAAATAGTTGAATTTTTAATTACGTTAACAGAGTGAATGATCTTTCTAAAGATTAGTCTTAGATTGTTTAAAACTATTAATATACATGAAAAAACAGAAAAAAAAAAAAAAAAAAAAAAAAGAAAGAAGAGGAAGCAAATTTTACCTCAAAAAATATTAATATTCAACTGTTCACCGGATTCCCTTCATGGGCAAAAAAACAAACAGCGTTGTTTAGACCACCGAGTTGACTGCTTAAATATATATATATATATATATATACATTATAAATTTAATAAAACAAGTTGACATTAGATTTAGGAACCAATTAAATTGTATGGTAACTACTAACAACGCAAAGTTTACACTTCGTTGGTTCTTATAGTTTCTTTTTCTTTTCCTTTAAATCTGGTTCTTATAGCTTCTTTGGAGCTTATTTTGTTACCAATAAACTGTTAAAATAATTAACATTTCTAGATTTTTTTTTCTCTAATTTGCTTATCCTTTTTCTTTTGTCCCACAAAACTATTAAAAAAAAAAAAAAAGAGTTGCCTTTACGTAAAGTATTCCTTATAGGAGGAAAAAAAAAAAAAAAAGGAATGACAAGGAAAGGGCTACGATTACAATATGACCAAATCCAAAGTAGATAACAAAAAGATTGTCTCACAAAGCAATAATGTCATGGTTGAAAGGCCATAGCCATAAACCAACAATATATCGGGAAAAAAAAATAAAAAATGCTGACGTTGAGTCCCCGTCAGCATGGCAACGCCGTATACCACCTCCGCCACGTGCCTTGTCGAGTTTGGCTACAGTCAAATGCCGGTGCCGGTCTCGACACGTGTGACCCTTATATTCTGAAGAAAAACAGTTGCCGTAGAAAAGTTTGAATCATTGACCACCACAGGTCCTATCAATCACACTATCTCACGCTTTAACTACAGCGCGTCCTCATACGCCCGTGCCTTGTAATTTTTGCTTTTTTTTAATTGTTTATATATATATATATATATATAGAGAATATTTATGTTACACTCTATATATTTAAGAATTTTTTATGTGAGAAAATGCAATTATTTAAGTCGTCAATAACAATACTATAATTAATAGAATAGAATTTAGTAATAATGCATAATCTTTAGCTTGGAATTCAATAATTGTTATTGTTAATGTTAATTGAGTATTAAATAAGACTATAAAATTAAAGTGGATTAGTGTCAATGGTAATAGAAGGAAAAATATGTCAATAATAGTGATGTTAAATCTTACACAAATGTTATTCTATCCAAACACGTAAATTTTACACATTAATATTAGTCTAATCATCATAATTGTCCAATTCTTTAACTTCAAACTCGAGAAAGTTAGCCATTGGTTATTTCTCTATTAGTTGGTCCATCCTGCTTGATTGGGTGGCTATTATATGATATGAACACGTCTTGAAGGGGGAAAAAAATTCATAACTATATATTATAATGAAACAAAGAAGGAAATAGTTACCTTCAAGAAACAATAATTTGAGTGTCAAATATTATATTATTCTTTCTTGTTCTCATATTATATATATATTTTTTTCATTGTTGGAAAGTGCAATGCATGAGAAAAACAGGAAAGGAATATACTTTGAAAATAAAGTGTCAATTTAATTGGAGGTATAAAAAAATTTTGACTGAATAATTTTTTAATTAAGTTAAAATAAATTACTCTACTTTTATTATGTACGTAGTTTATAATTAATCTATTTTTTTTTATGGGGATAAGAGAAATATTTAAAGTATACTTTCTTTACTCAAAAAGATAAATTGATTTCCCAAGTAGCAAGTTGCGGGAATATATGGATACCTCAACCATGTGTTTTTTTTCCCCAAACTCTTTCCAATTAGCTTACTGTATAATGGAAAGATAGATTGACCGTTGATGAAGGCATCTTGGATTATTCTACTGTACGTTATGCACAGAAGTAGTGGTCTTATTTTATTTAGTACATAGCTTATTGGCAAACAAGGAGAAAGAAAATCACCTCAAGAGACTCCAAATTGGACCGAACAGTCGTCAAGAAAAATTACAAAAAATAATCAAGTTGTTGTTTATAAGTTTTGAGAGTTCAAACATTCTGTTATATATATCATTGAAGTTACAAATCAACTAAGTAGTATATTACATATATAATGTATTTAATTTTTGTAGGAAAATACTATATATATACTTCTTGACATAGATTCTTCGGTTATATAATTTAACTTGAAGAGGCTGAAAGTGATTTAATTTGAAGGCATTTGTTATTTGTTTTGTATTTTTATTTAATTAATGGGCAGGCAAATGACGATCTGCTCATCTGCCTAACTAATATCTGATCAGTCTCCTTAATGGAAGTAGCATGGGCTGAAATATGTTTCCATCTGAGAAAGCACTTTTTGGTCTTCTCATTGGAAGGTAATTTGTCAACCCTCCTTTTAAAAGTGATTGTAGCAACTCTCTATTCAAACCTGAAGACTTCCCTTTTATAATCTTATATATAAATAATACTCAAACAAGGGATAAGCTGCAAGTCTCAAACTAGACAAAACAAGACCTTCAGCTCTTCTTCTGCTACATCTTCTTCTTCTCCTTCATGTCTGATGAACCAAAAGAACTTTTCTACCAAGACCTTGTTCTAGATCAAAATCAGCCGACCACAACTGGATCTACCATGTACTGTGACAAGCAGTTTTCCTCCTTCGGATCTTCATCAGCTTGTGAAACACAGGCCTTTGATCCCTCTTACTTGAGCTTCACAGAATGTCTGCAAGGAAACATGGACTACAATTCTCTTTCAACTTCCTTTGGCTTGTCTCCTTCCTCCTCAGAAGTGTTTTCGTCCATTGAAGGTAATCAAAAATCGGCTGAAGGCGGAGATTTATGCCGCGATGTTGGCGGTGGCAGTGAAGCCCTGGGGACCCAGAACTCGTCCATCTCTTCCTCTTCTTCTGAAGCCGGGGCCGAAGGAGACTCGGGTAAGAGCAAGTCTGATAGCCAGGTTAAAGGAGATCAAGAGGGAGAAAGAAGCTCCAAGAAAGGGTAAGTTTTTTTTCCTTTTCTAAACCTAATGTGAAAATCCATTGTCTTGTTTTCTTTAAAAAGGTGCAACTTTTACAATTTGTTTTGAATTGAAATTAACAGGAACAAGGGCAAGAAGAAAGGAGAGAATAAGGAGAAGGAACCAAGGTTTGCCTTCATGACAAAGAGTGAGGTTGATCAATTAGAAGATGGATACAGATGGAGAAAATACGGACAGAAAGCGGTAAAGAATAGCCCTTATCCAAGGTATACCTTCCATTTTCTCTCATTTTCCTTTCATCCCCAAACCCACAATTTAATTACTTCAAAGATGGAAGCTTTCAGTATAAACTTTGTCATAGTGTTCAAACATATCAACTTCCACCAAATCTCTCGCTCCTATTCTACAAGCTAGGGCGATAATATATATTTTGTACACATCTTCATCTGCAAAATCTGTTTGTTATTTCCTCGAGTAGGGAAGTTATCAGTCTTGATTGCATCCGAGGGAAAACAAATTGAAAGCAAGGTTCAAATTTCCTTTAGAAAAAGAACAAAAAAGCAAACCCACCCCTTTATAAAATAGTGCCTTTCTTTATTTAATAATACCATATTGAATCCGGTCTGCGTACGTAAGAGCTATCATGTTTGAATATTTGATTAATTTAGCTACTGCTGCTGGTGCTCTTGTAGGAGCTACTACAGGTGCACTACGCAGAAGTGTACGGTGAAGAAACGCGTAGAGAGGTCATTTCAGGACCCAACTACTGTGATTACAACATACGAAGGTCAACACAACCACCCGGTCCCCACATCGCTGAGAGGGAATTCGGCCGGAATGTTCACACCTTTGCTCTCAATACCGACTCCACTCTCTGCTGGGGCTACTGCTGGGTCAAACATCCCTCAAGAATTCTTCCTGCACATGCCTCACCATCACAACTTCATGAATATCAATCCCCAAGCAAACACTGCTGCCTCAGGATTATCCATTTACTCATCACAAAACTATAACACTTCTCTTCATCAGCAGTATCAGCTTCCTCTTCCCCATGACTATGGCCTTCTCCAAGACATTGTTCCTTCTAAGTTCCTCAAGCAAGAGCCATGAAAAACCAGTACTCATTTCACTATATCTCTTTCTTTTTTGGTTTCTTAATTCTCTTGTAAATACTAGATATATATTTAGTTTCATGTGGCTAACCATATTGTTCACTTCCAATCGCGGGTTTGCTTGGTCTGCCTTGATGGGAACTGGGATAATGCATGAGATTATATGAGATGGGCAGATAGAGACTACAGTAAAAGTAGTACTCGAAAGTAGGAGAAGAATAAGAAGAGCTATTGAGAATATGGAGAATGTTGCTCGCAAAGTGCATGCAATCCATTTTGGGATTTGCATTTAGTTATATGATGATGATATATATGAAGAGTATAATGTTGCCATTAATCGGTTGAGATAGTACTATTTGAAGGGTAGAAGCATGTACTGTTCCTGCTTCTTTTTTCTTTTCTTTTTTTCTCAACATTATTATATGGGTATGTTTAAGAGCTACTGCATAATTAGCCTCATCTGATGAACCTTTTGCAATTGCAGCAATCATATATGTGATTTTTTTATTGCAAAAGTCATATTCCATTTGGTTGTTATGGCATATCCTACACCTACAATTTTTCTTTTGGAACTTGGAAAATCTAACCATGACCTTATACATTCATCTGATCGCCTGATAGCTAAGCATATGCTTTACTTCTGTAAGAAGTAATGGTGGTGATAGGTGTAACCTTCTCCAGAAGATATATATTTTAGAAGCGTGCTCAAAATAAATGTGAAATCTTCGAGGGATTGATGAGCTTCACATTTTAATTGGGTGGTAGGCAAATTGGAGACTAATTCTTTCTTCTGTCCTTAGAGATGAAAACAAAATCTGAATGAATATTTAAGTGTTGGCCTTGCATTTTCACACTTGCCTAACCATATCTTGTTTAGTTGTCTTTTAATTGACTAAGTAAAACAAAGCTGCCTAGTTAATTTTATGACATGGAAAGTTTCTTTGTTATCTTATCTCTTGGTGTCTTAAATCAAATCAATCTGCCATTGTTTGTATGTTTCATTTTCACAATGAACAATTGTAAGAAAGTTGAGATGTTGTGATGATTTTCCGTGTTAACTAGATCATATCTTTTATATGCTGGGAGGCTAAAGAAGAACGATACTTTTTTCTTTTTTTCTAGTGGAACTAAATTTATAGTTTTAATTTTTCATGAAACTATAAGGAACTTGAACCCTTATTCTTAATTAATTAACAAAAGGACCATCTAGATGTTGTCCGACTCTTTTAGTTCAAAGATAATGATCCATGTCTCATCAACAGGAGTATTGTTTATTTTCCTTAACTGAGATATTGCAATAGCAACAATAATGAGTACTATTGAAAAATCAGCTGTAGAAAATTTAATATGGTTCGGTTGTTTCAAAATGTGTATATGATCAGTACAAATTGTATAATTAATTAATTCCACTTTTAAAAAAATGGCACTAGTAACAGAGACCAATTCACCACCCTATGAGGGACTTGGTCCCATGAAGAATGAAATTTAGCCCTACTTAAATTATATTTTGGTCCCAGCTACGTTTGTAGTCTGGCTCCACCTTGAGTAATAACTATTACGGATAACTTTTGACTTGAACATGATTAAATTAACTCCTTTCGCAAAATTTGTAAAACATAAACTCTTGGCTGTACATTATTCTTCAAATTTCATAGTCATGCAAGTGGCTTGACGAATCCTAATATCAAATTGGAAATCAAATCAAATCATTGTCCATGTGACAACTAACTTGATGATTGCTGATAATAGCTAGGTTGGACTTCCAGCCGTAGGCCATTGAACCACTGACCCAATTGGCATCTCTTCCCTGTATATTCCCTCGTAGGAAATATTACTTATTTTATATTTTTTGAAAAAATATAGTTAAATAATTAAAAAATATTTTTATTTAATATTTTTATTTTTTAAGTTAAATATAAAGAATTATTTGTTTAATATAAAATTTTATAAATATCGCCAGGGAGTATATCTATAATAGCTAGAATGTAATCATTAAATAATATGTAATTAAATATAATGCTTTTGTTAGTTTGCATGTCATGTGCATCACCTAATGAAAACTAAACAACATATATATATATATTGCTATACATATGTATGGAAGAAAGATGAGCGGGGTCGGGTCGGGATAATTAAGCAAACTATCTAATAGAATATTTCCTTCATGTTCCTTGTCAATCATGATTGAAATTATTTTTAATTATTTAGGCATCTAACTATATATATTAGTAATAACTAGGTAGCATACATGTCGATTTGGATTTGACTCATTTACATTATTTTGATAAAGATAAGGGTCATGTATCTTATTATATATGTAGAAGAACCCAGCCCAATAACATTTTATTAAAGAAAAAAGTCCTTACTATAGGGTCCTCTGGTATAATTTTATTCCTGTCCATCACCAGAAGGAATGCTGATCCGTGTTTGCATTTGTTCCCTTAAAATAAGTCAGAGGATCTAGCTAACTAAATAATTGTAAAAGAGATGATTCCAAGCTTAGCTAAAACGTCTGCCTTTTTGAATCTTGCTTCAACAACTCCCCCTTAACATATTTGTGGAATCTAGCTGAATAATCAACTGGATTTGTTGAGGAGTCTACATATAAGATGTCAAATTAATTGTCAATGTCATTTCTATTTGCCTATTTTTAATTAAGGCACTGCACAAAACACAGGTAGCTAGCCCTAACAGGTTTCTTGTCTTTAACTGATGGAACGGTTCGTTAATGGTTTAGACACGAATCTCTCTCTGTGCAGTGCATAAACATATGTCAGTGTCAAAATGGTACAACGTTTTTAATTTTATTAAATGGTACGTGAACGTTGATGTTCAATATTTGGTTTATCTAAGGTTTGATTTTTTCCATTGGCTCAATGCATGGTTTGGATTTCTCAAGTCATAAATGACCCGTGATTACAAACTTTCAAAACCATTTTCTATAAGAAAGGAATGCCCTAGTGTCACGGGCTGAGAGGTTTAGCTAGTCAGACCGTGCGGCACTTGCCTGCAAGCAAGTCAGCCAACCATTAGTTCAAACATCCGAAAGTATATTATTGGGATTCACATCGAAGGCACAACAATTCTATTAACAACCAAGGTGGCAAAGCACCATCAAGCAATCACAAGACAAGCACATCATAGACAACCAACATAGAAAGCAAGTAAGCAACACGAGTTGGGACAAATAAAAGAAGAGGGGCTACTTCTTTATTGATATCTCATGCATACAAGTAGTTGGCTTGGTGTAGGGGAAGTATATAGCAACACCAAGCCGTCCCCTATGCTGGCACCAAGACCCACCCAAGGTCACCTGGCGCCCCCCCCCTAAAGAGCTTAATTTACAGATTCCCTCCTGGCAGGACAAGACATCATTTTTCCGAGCCAACATAAGGCCTCTTTTTGGAGAACCGAATGTCGGAATTCGACAAATGACCTGTCAAAACGAAGATAAAAATCCAAAGAACGCGGCCATGTGCTTTTCTTCGGCACTGGACAAGCGAGTCTCTGGGAAAATACAAAAATACCCCCAATTTTACAGAAAATGGCAAAAATTATCTAGTGATGCGCTAAGTCCAAAATTTGGTGTGGAGCTCCTCTGCACCCTCCTCTATTTTACTGCAAAGTCTTGAAGGAAACGGAGAAGTGTAGAGGCACAAAGTGAGTGTCGCAAGTGAGACTGTGACATCCTCCCCCACTTAAATGGGCAACGTCCCCGTTGCCTTAGCAGTCAGGAAGGCTTCTATCATCTGCTTGAAATCTTCTAAGTCTTCTGCTTTCTCCCAACTGGTTTCTTCGACTCCAAGTCCCTTCCACTTCACGAGATACTCCGTTCTTCGACGTCCTCGAACACGAACCACTCTATCCTTTAGAATCCGCTCCACGATCTTCTGCTTCGGCTTCGTGAGGTTGACGGCTGGGCGTGTTGACTGGTTGCGCTCTGGATCTTCTGCATCTGGATGATACGGCTTCAAGTTGCTGACGTGGATGACTGGGTGCACCTTCAACCATACTGGCAAATCTATCTTGTAAGCTACTTTCCCCACCTTCGCGATAATGGGGAACGGGCCCTCATATTTTCTGGTTAGTCTCCGGTCACAGGTTGCCCTCATGCCTTTAAGTTGTTCAGGATTCAACTTAACAAGCACAAGATCTCCCACCTGGAGCTCCAACGGTCGGCGTCCCTTGTCGGCCCACTTCTTCATCCTCTTTGATGCTTTCTCCAAGTATGCACGGGCAACTTCAACGTTCTGCTTCCACTCTTTCATGAAGTGATGAGCTTTGGGGTTGACTCCTCGATACTGCTCCGAGACGTTGTGAGGTAAAGACGGTTGCTGTCCTGTAACAATCTCAAAAGGACTTTTATTAGTAGTACTACTCTTTTGGACATTAAAACAAAATTGCGCAACATCAAGTAGCTGTGGCCAATTCTTCTGGTTGGCACTAGCAAAATGTCTCAAATATTCTTCAAGGAGACCATTAAAGCGCTCTGTCTGGCCATCAGTTTGCGGGTGGTAGCTGGAGGAAATGCTGAGTTCAGAACCAAGAATTCTGAAAAGCTCAGACCAAAAAGAACCTGTAAATCGACTGTCTCTATCACTAACAATATTTTGGGGCACACCCCAATACTTCACTACATATTTAAAAAACAATCGAGCTGTCTCTTCAGCTGAACAATACTTCGATGCTGGGATGAAGGTGCCATACTTCGAAAAGCGATCTACCACCACCAAAATTATGGTCAAGTCTTCCATCTTTGGGAGGCCAGAAATAAAGTCTAGCGACACACTCTCCCAAGGTCTACTCGGCACTGGAAGTGGCTCCAACAACCCTGCAATCTTCGACCTCTCTACTTTATCCTGCTGACAGATGAGACAAGTCCGAGTGTAATTGACCACATCTTCCTTCATCTGCGGCCAATAATATCCCTGCTTCATCAAGGCGTGCGTTCTCTGCCACCCTGGATGACCCGCCCATAAAGTGTCGTGACATTCCTTCAAGAGAAATCTCCTCAGCTCTCCAGCCTTGGGGACAAAGAGGCGGCGCCCCTTGGCATAGAGTAGATCATCTTCGACCCAAAACTGACGAGTTTTTCCCTCTCTGGCTAACTGCATGATGTTCTGGGCTACAGGGTCCTTCCCTAGATTTTCTCGAATGCGCTCCCGCATCGAGGTCTCGACACGACTAGCAGCCGTGATAGATAGTAAAGTCATTGCCGCAAGCTCAGCCTTGCGACTAAGGGCATCTGCTACTTGGTTTGTCCTCCCCGCCTTGTGCTCAAAGGTGAAGTCAAATTCTGCCAAGAATTCCTGCCACCGACCCTGCTTGGCACTTAACTTGGGTTGAGAGAAGAAGTGACTAACAGCGGAATTGTCAGTCTTAACAACAAATCTAGACCCCAGTAAGTAGTGTCTCCACACACGCAAACAGTGAATCACGGCAAGCATCTCCTTCTCCTGTGCTGTGTATCTTCTTTCAACATCTGAGAGTTTATGGCTTTCGAAAGCAACAGGATGTCCTTCCTGAAGTAAGACTCCCCCTAGAGCAAAATCAGAGGCATCAGTTTGTACCTCAAAATGCTTTTGGATGTTCGGCAAGGCGAGTACAAGATCTTCCATCATAGCCCTCTTCATGTCTTCAAAAGCCGTTTGGCATTGTTCACTCCAACGCCACGGGACTCCCTTCTTCAATAATTCTGTCAATGGAGTCGCCCTTCTTGAGTACCCTTCTACAAATTTTCGATAGTAATTGGCTAATCCCAAGAAAGAACGAAGCTCCTTTACACCATTAGGGGTTCTCCACTCCTGGATCGCCCTCACCTTCTCCATGTCCATGCGGATACGGCCACGCTCGATGATATGGCCAAGAAACTTAATACGCTCTTGCGCAAAAGAGCACTTCTCCCGCTTAACAAATAATTGATTCTGCTTCAACCGCTTGAAAACCAGCTTGAGGTGCTCGACGTGCTCCTCCATAGTAGCACTATATACCACTATATCATCCAGATAAACGACCACAAATTTATCTAAAAAGTCATTAAACACCTGGTTCATGAGAGTACAAAATGTTGCAGGTGCATTGGTCAGTCCAAAAGGCATTACTAGGAATTCGAAAGCTCCATAACGAGTAACACAAGTCGTCTTTGGCTCATCCCCCTCTGCAATTCTGACTTGATAGTATCCCGATCTCAAGTCCAGCTTCGTGAAAAATTTGGCTCCACTCAACTGGTCAAAGAGTTCCTGTACCACAGGAATGGGGTACTTGTTTCGGACAGTGATCTTGTTAAGGGCTCTGTAATCTACACACATTCGGAGGCTCCCATCCTGCTTCTTCTGGAACAACACCGGAGCTCCAAATGGTGCTTTGGAAGGTCTGATGAATCCTGCCTCCAACAACTCGTTCAGCTGCTTCCGTAGTTCTGCCAATTCTGGAGGGGCCATCCGATAAGGGCTTCGGGCAGGGGGTTTCACCTCTGGGATTAATTCAATCTCATGATCAATCTCCCTTCTCGGCGGCAAGGTTGGTGGTAGTTTCTCAGGCATTACTTCCTCAAAGCCTTTCAACACGGCCTGAATCTCTGCAGGAACTTGCTCGTCTTCATCAAAATCTTCTTGTGGCTTCGGCACTGCCACGAAAGAGGGTTCCATCCGCTTCACTCCCTTCTTGAATTGAATAGCGGATAGGAGTTTGGCTCCCTCGGTCTGCCTAACTTCAACAGGCACCATGCTGGGGTTCTCTCCCATGATCAACAAGCAATTGGCAGCTGGAACAGGCATGGCCTGGTGCCCTAGGAGGAACTCCATCCCCAACACCACATCAAAATCATCCATCTGGGCAACTACAAAGTCTGTTCTCCCCTGTCACGAACCAAGCTTCACCATAACTTGTTTGGCTATGCCGGCGGTAGGTGAAGCCTGAGAGTTTACAGCCTTGAGACGGCCCAAGTCCTTCTCCAACTTTAAGCCGAGCCTTTTGGCTTCTCCCACTGAGATGAAATTGTGGGTGGCACCAGTATCCACCATAACGCTAGTGGCTGCCTTCCCTCCCACATTGCCTTTGACAAACATAAGCCCTTTGCTCGGATTCTTCTTGCTACTATCGGCTTGTCTTTTTAGTGCATTTAAAAATCGAAGAGCTCCCATCCTCGGAGCGTCTACTTCTTCCATATCATTCTCTTCTTCTTCAACTTCTTGAGGAGTTTCTTGGGTTTGATCTTGAATGCTTGCTTGAAGTGCGCTAAGTGCAGCTTTGTGGGGGCACTCCGCAACTCTGTGTGGTCCATTGCACAAGAAGCAAGAAATGGGTCTAAGTCTGGTATTGGCATTGGACCCTTGGGAAGACGTTGATGAGTTAGCAGGGTTAGGCTTCCGGTACTCTCCTCCCCCACTTTTCCCTTTGTTGAACCTGTTAGATTGTCCTCCACTCCCACTAGAAGATGAAGTGGCATTACTGGCATTCTTCTTAGTGGCAGAAGAGTCAGGGGTATAGTCTGTTAAGCGTTCAGCAGCAGCCAAAGCAGTTGGGACATCCGAGATTCTTTGTCGTTGAAGTTCCGTTCTAGCCCATGGCTTTAGCCCTTCAAGGAACCAAAACAATCGATCCGCCTCCGTCATGTCTCGGATGTCGAGCATTAATCCCGAAAACTTCTTCACATACTCCCGCATTGAGCTCGTCTGCTTCAACTCCCTGAGCTGACGTCTTGCCATATATTCTACATTCTCAGGGAAGAATTGTAATTTCAACTCCTTCTTCAGGTCTTCCCAAGAATCAATGGAACATCTTCCATTTTGTATCTCTTCGAATTTGGTCCTCCACCAGAGCTTCGCATCTCCTACAAGATACATGCATGCCACCTCGACTTTCTCTTCTTCTGTATTAAACTTCATGGCCCGGAGGTATCTCTCCATGTCAAACAGGAAGTTCTCTAACTCCTTGGCATCTCGGGCCCCGTTAAAAGTTCGAGGTTCTGGGAACTTGACCTTTCTCGATTCGAGTCCCCCATCCCTTGGATTACTATTTCCAATAGCGTGCATGGTCACATTAAGCTTCATCTTCATGTCTTCCATCTCTGCTCTCAGGGCATTGATGACCCCTTGCATCTGACCCACTTGCTCTTCAAGGCGGTGTTGTGCCTCGATAGCAGTCTCACCCCTGGCACTCCCCGATGGGCGGCTAGTATCGCCCTCCTCACCCCATCGTGGTCTACAAAGGTGAGATTCTATGGTGACAACTCTTTGGGTGAGCTCGGGGATTCTGTACCCATCAACTTCTTGCTTAAAGTCAATCAACGAGTCACTGAGCCCATCGACTTCACGCTCGATATATGCAAATCTTTCCTTGGTGTTTAATCGTTCGGTGTTGGTGGTCTTCGACTTACCCATGGCTCGCCAATCTTAGCCAAGGGCTCTGATACCAACTGTCACGGGCTGAGAGGTTTAGCTAGTCAGACCGTGCGGCACTTGCCTGCAAGCAAGTCAGCCAACCATTAGTTCAAACATCCGAAAGTATATTATTGGGATTCACATCGAAGGCACAACAATTCTATTAACAACCAAGGTGGCAAAGCACCATCAAGCAATCACAAGACAAGCACATCATAGACAACCAACATAGAAAGCAAGTAAGCAACACGAGTTGGGACAAATAAAAGAAGAGGGGCTACTTCTTTATTGATATCTCATGCATACAAGTAGTTGGCTTGGTGTAAGGGAAGTATATAGCAACACCAAGCCGTCCCCTATGCTGGCACCAAGACCCACCCAAGGTCACCTGGCGCCCCCCCCCTAAAGAGCTTAATTTACAGATTCCCTCCTGGCAGGACAAGACATCATTTTTCCGAGCCAACATAAGGCCTCTTTTTGGAGAACCGAATGTCGGAATTCGACAAATGACCTGTCAAAACGAAGATAAAAATCCAAAGAACGCGGCCATGTGCTTTTCTTCGGCACTGGACAAGCGAGTCTCTGGGAAAATACAAAAATACCCCCAATTTTACAGAAAATGGCAAAAATTATCTAGTGATGCGCTAAGTCCAAAATTTGGTGTGGAGCTCCTCTGCACCCTCCTCTATTTTACTGCAAAGTCTTGAAGGAAACGGAGAAGTGTAGAGGCACAAAGTGAGTGTCGCAAGTGAGACTGTGACACCTAGCCAGCCACAAGTTCATTTGGTTCCACTTTGATTGAATTTTACCAGGATTTCTCTACAAAATATTTCTATAATCATTGTTTTCCTTCTATCTATCACATAAACATAAATAAAATATTTCCTAAATAATTATTTACATGCATTTTTTATTTCGATGATAAGTTTGAATATAAATGCAAAATTCTATCTATATATATATATGGCCCTGCTGATCTGAAATATTTTTTAGTTAGTGAGAACAACCACCTATTAATGACCTAGTCATGGTTGGTAGAAGAAATATTAATCAACAATTACCCTATTACCAACCGCAGGCAAAAGGCTATTATTTTGGTAAATATTAAAACTATATTTCATAAGAATATAAATTTAAATTTCATCACAATGTAAAAAATTTTATTAATAAATAATCTTATAGTTACATAAGCCTTAAAATTTATTCTAACAATTTCATAAATTCTAACTTATCTAAACTTTTTTTATTAAAAAAACACACTAACAGAAAGTGTAATATATAAACAAAAGAGGGAGTTAGGGAGATCGCTTAATTTGCACTTATATCCAAAATTTGTGCAGGAAGAATGTTCAAACCATCATGGTCCACCTTTTTATCTCAGATTGCTTATCCGACAAACCTATGTTATATATAGTAATCTTCAAGTCACAAAATGAATATTATATCACAATCACATTATTATTTGCTGAATTCTTATAACGTGATCATGAAATAGGAACAGTGGCTTTGATTATGATTATGATTATGATTAGCTAAAAACCATCTTATTGGTCCAAAATATAATTACAAAGATGTGAATTATCCCATAATTTTTCCTTCTTACTTATCTTTGTTTGATTTAATAGGCACCCCTAAAAGATGTTATCTAATTGAAAAAAATCATGATGAAATTCCCAAATTATATTACCCGTGTTATTTTAAGTATACCTTTTTAACATCTAAATTTTGTTTACCTTTGATTTTTTTATCATAAATAAAATAAAAATATAATATTGTAACTTTTTTGCAGTACATGTTTAAATAAAATTACAAATATAATATCGTTCACCAGTACATGTTTTTCTTCTTTATGTACCAAAAAAACATATATCTTCTTTAAAGTATATTTCCTAAAATGACAAAAAGTTGATATAATTTAGAAATTATTGTCCATACCAGAAAAGGTCTAGCGCACAAGAAAAAGCACAACACCTAATAAAAATGTAGTAATTTTTCTTAATTATTTTCTTACACGATAAAAACACTTAATGATTTTATTATTATGGCTTTAAATGAATATTAAACCCCAAGTTAAGCGACATAATTAATGAGTAATTATGGATCCTTGTTATTGTCTTCTCCACTTAAACCGTGTTTCATCCTGTGCAGCTAGAAAAGCAAGTAGCAACCATAACCAGAGAGGAAAAAGCACAGCACAGCCAACCAAAGACAACACTTTCCTTCCTTCAACCTTCAACCTTCAACCTTCAACCACCGAGCACAACAACAGAGTGAGAGAGACATTTCCTCCGATATTTTCTCTATTCTTCAAGCAAACTCTTCCCTTCTCTCAGATCTCTCTTTCTCTCACTACGATCTCCCTCTCTAGGGTTTTTCTCCCCCATATTTATGGTTATTCTCTGACACACACCCCGAATCGGAAGCTTCCATTCCACAGGTGATTTTTCTAATTATCAGATTTTGAGAATTTGAATTCTAATGCGCGTCGTTTGTTGTTGATTTTGAATGTTCAGTTCGGTTTTTGCAGTTTCGAGCAGAAGAGTGGGATCGAAAATGGTGGTTTCGATGCCGATCACGCCTGGGCAGGTGTGTAGTGTTTGATTCGATGGAAATTTCTGATCCATGGTTGAAATTGTAGTGAATGTTGAACAGTTCAGTTGCTATGTGATTATCTAAACAGAGCTATTTGGTATTGGATGAAAGACATGAATATAATCCAATGAGGATATACATGAACAATGATTGCAACTCGATCTTAAAAGTTGTAGAAACGATATATGGATGTTGGGGTATAGGAACTTGAAGGTGGGTGGGAATTTCTTTTCCCACATTTGAGGGGCAATATAACTGGCCTATATATGCATGAGAAACACAATCTTTGATCGAAACTGATTCTGTTTCATAATACTTTTTTTTGCAAACTTACAAGACGTTTAAATAAATATGAGCATACTGATATGATCAGGAGAATGGAAAAAAACAAGTAAAATATCTGTAATAAGAAAAGAATTGTCTAATTCATCGTATTTCAATTTTGTTTGATTATGTGGTAATTGGATTCTTTTTTTTCTGCTTACAATCTTTAGTCCGGATTGTTATTTTCATGGTGTTCCGGCCAAATGGCTTCATTTCTGCTTTAAATGTTTGCGGTTTCCCAAATTTCTGACGAAGATATGCTTATTATGCTTCAGGTGTCCTTTTTGCTTGGCGTTATTCCAGTATTTGTTGCATGGATTTATTCAGAGTTCTTAGAGTATAAGAAAAACTCATCACCTCCTAAAGTGTAAGTTTCCTTGCCACAGCGGAAAATTATTGACTTTATCTGGTTAGTTTTATAATGTATAGCATATCCAGGAGATGCTTCCTTTATTCTATTTAGCTTGATGTTTCATCTTGACTGTATTCCTTGTAATTGGATGGGTATGGTGAAGAAAATCATATTCCTAAGGATACTATTTTACGCTGATCTGAGACTGTGACCTCCCCAATGCACCTCATATCAACTCTGGAAGCATAAAAATAAACTTAACTCTACATAAAATACATTTTGAAAAGAATCAGGATCAATCACTGGCTAAATACCGTGAAATCAACAGGCTTTTGGTTTGAATTAAATTAACTCTAACTTAAGATTTTGGTTGCTATGCTGTTTCCTGCTGTTCTAGATGTTTCTATCTTCTTCTTCTTCCTTTTTACATTTTCCCAATCACAACAGACTTTTTTGGACAAAATTACTGTTTAAAGAAAATAGAAGAAACAGTACAATACATGCGCAGAATCTATGGGTTGGGGTTGTAAGTGATTCAACATCCATACGGAGGATAGAGTCTCAAAAGCAGTGAGAGAAAGCTAGAGAATTTTCAGATGAGGAGTTGGGCTGGTTCATTCTTTCAGTTTGGGAGTCTTAATAAGTGAGGCAAAGAAGGGAGATTTTGAGGGTTATTTGTTGCTAAAACAGAAGTAGCTGTGAAGCCTGTGATTGCAACAGGCATGGGTGTATATCCAAATATATTTTCCATCATTCTGACACTTCATAGATCATTTTCCTGGACTGCAGTCATTCTGATATTAGTCTTGATGAGTTGGGAAAAGATACAGTCAAGGAAGATGAACGGGCTGTTTTGCTGGAAGGAGGGCTTACAAGATCAGCTTCTGCAAAATCTCAGGCTTCATCCATAAAATCAAATCTTATTAGGTCATTTTCAATGATACGCTGTGCCATTGGATTCTGTTGGTTTTCTTTTTTTAGCTTTTAAGGTACTAACCTGTTTTACTTTGTCTTTCTAGGTTTTTGGCCATGGATGACTTGTTCTTATTAGAAAATCGAATGACTTTGAGGGCAATGTAAGTCATTATCTATGTCTAAATTTCAAATTTTTACTTGTTACAGTCTGAGAATGTGTTTAAAATTTTGTGTAGGTCGGAGTTTGGATTCATTTTATTTTATTTCTACATTTGTGACCGCACCAACATACTGGGAGATTCTACTAAGGTATTCTTTTTCCACTTCTTATGTTCTGGAGTCTGCACATTTTAGCATTAAGGTTCAACTTGGAAATTTTTATACAGTGTCTAAATCACATGCAATAATTTATCAGAACTAAAATTTTCTCATTTTATATGATATCACAAGCTTTACTTGAGAATGCGGACATGCCATGATCTGATTAACTCATTGTCCCTAAATGAATAGTTATGTTTATATATATATATATATATATATATATATATTTACATAATCTAATTAGTAGGAATTTCTAATATATTCTGTTTTGCTGGCTGTTTCTTTTTTCTTGTTTTGACAGAATTACAATCGCGATCTTTTCCTCTTCCTCTACATTCTTTTGATTATAGTTTCAGCCATGACTTCTTTGAAGAAACATAGTGAAACATCAGCATTTTCTGGAAGAAGCATTCTTTACCTTAATCGCCACCAAACAGAGGAGTGGAAAGGATGGATGCAGGTTGATACTCTTTTAATTTGTTTATTTATATCTGTCTGATTTATTCTGCACTAGTTGTATCTGATGGCATTTCTGTTTATTCAGGTCCTCTTTTTGATGTACCATTATTTTGCTGCCACTGAGATATACAATGCTATACGTGTTTTCATTGCTGCATATGTTTGGATGACTGGATTTGGCAACTTCTCCTACTATTACATCCGAAAAGATTTTAGCCTTGCACGCTTTGCCCAGGTGAATATAACTTTTTACGAAAAGTTTATTTCTTTGGATTAGTCCTTTTTCTACTTTCTATCCTTCCCTCACCCCTTTTGTTATGCAGGAAATATTTCTAACCCATTTAATCTGCCATGCAGATGATGTGGCGGCTTAATTTTTTTGTGATCTTCTGTTGTATTGTGCTTAACAATGACTACATGCTATATTATATATGCCCAATGCACACGCTTTTCACTTTGATGGTGTATGGAGCACTGGGTATATATAACAAGCACAATGAGAATAGCTCCGTGATGGCTGCAAAGATTCTGGCATGCTTTCTTGTGGTGATCTTAGTTTGGGAAATCCCTGGAGTTTTTGACATAGTCTGGAGTCCATTTGCATTCTTTTTAGGTTAGTAACCTAGCTAAGAGTTTCTCTTGTTAGTTTAGCTTTTCTTATATTTACTGTGATTCCTTTTTAACTCAGCTTGTCAACTGGTTTTTCATGTAATCATTTCTTCTTTGAGTGAGTTTTGTTGAGTTGTAACATTGAATTTGGGTTTTTTGTTTTTTTTGGTGGGGGGGGGGGGGGGGGGGGGGGGGGGGGCGCTAATTGACTTTCTTGTACTGTCTATCAAAATTGATTTGGTTTCTTTATAATATTTGCACTTTTTAGTGGCTTATAATGGTCATCTTTATATGACAGGGTATACTGATCCTGCAAAACCAGACCTCCCTCGAATCCATGAGTGGCACTTCAGATCTGGACTTGATCGCTATATCTGGATAATTGGAATGATATATGCCTATTTTCATCCAAATGTAAATATCTTGTACAAGTTTATGCAGTGGGTCTTGTTTTCATATGTTATCCTACTATTATTAACCTTTAAACATATTACTATATCAGGTTGAGAGATGGATGGAAAAATTGGAGGATTGTGAAACCAAAAGGAGAGTTACAATCAAAACAAGTGTCGTTGCAGCTTCCTCATTTGTGAGTAGTTGACTTGTGAAGTGATAAGATAATTTTATTAGATCATTGATGCTTTATTTTGATCTTTTAGGTTATTGCTTTTTTATTTTCTGATCTATATGAAAAGGACAGTTAAAAATATATAAGATTGTCACTCTTTCTTTTCAAGGCTGGATATTTGTGGTATGTATACATATACAAGCTGGACAAGGTCTCATACAACAAGTTGCACCCCTACACCTCTTGGATTCCAATAACGTGAGTTTTTTTCTTTTTTTCGTTATTCTTGTTCTTTCTGTTCTCCTTCACTTGTTTGTTTATTTTCTTATTTTTAAGCAAATCTTGGAGAAATATTGCGTGATATGCTCTTGTTTGCCTAAACTGATCTTACTCTTGTATTTTACTTTATTTGATTTTCCAGTGTCTACATTTGCTTGAGGAATTTCACTCAGCAGTTTCGGAGTTTCTCTTTGACCCTGTTTGCGTATGAATTCCTTACCCTTACTATTGAATATGTATATATATATTGTTTTTAATTTTTTTTTTGGTGATACCTCACTTCTACTATTTTGTGTTAATTAACATGATCTTTTTTTTAACTAGGTGGCTTGGCAAGATAACTTTGGAGACTTATATTTCACAGTTCCATATTTGGTTGAGGTGTGTAAACTTATTAATCAACTCCTTTTTTTCCACGGTACTTGTCCCCGTAGTCAACCTCGATGAGAAACTATAGTTTTGGGTACCATAACGGGGCCAAAACTTTATTTTTATCACAGCTTTGTTCAATTAACTCTTTATTTTTATGTTTTATGAAGCACGACATGAGGGAAATTATCAACAAAAGACTGAAAGAAAATCCTGTGAAACATTTGTTGTATGGTCTTACTAAATAGCTTTTCATTTGCATTCAGGTCAAACATGCCAAATGGACAGCCCAAGTGGCTTCTTTCTCTTATTCCAGAGTATCCTCTGCTAAATTTTATGCTTACAACTGCTATATACATCTTGGTATGGAGCTTTTTTCTCGCCCATGTTCTTTTCTTTTCCTATTTTCCTTAAATATCTTTCAGTTTCTTGAAAGCCATCATACTCAGCCTCACTTTTTGTATTGTGCTGCTATCTTGACTTTTGCAGGTATCTCATCGACTTTTTGAATTAACAAATACACTTAAAGTAGTTTTCGTACCCACAAAGGATAATCGGCGACTGCTGCATAATTTTCTTGCTGGGATTGCCATTTCTGGTTCTCTATATTGCGTCGCACTTATTCTTCTCCATGTCTCTAATTCAGTGGTAAGTCCCTATTCACCTCATAAAGGGTTTATTCAGACTCCTAGATGCATCTAGAGTCTTGTTAAAGCTGTCCGTTGTTTGATAAACTTACAATAAAAAAAGAGAAATAAAAGATCCATCCTATTTCTAAGATGCATATATTAATGGGAAACTACTTTGGCAGGCATGAAACATCAAGACATAAATGAGAGTAAATAGACAGTTCCCGTTCCATTCTCAGAAAGAAAAATAGGTGGATGAAAATAAGAATATGTGGAAATGCTGAAATGTCAGTAGTTTTATACCAACTGCTATGGGGAGGATCACCGGATCAGATATGTTTATTGATGTTGATTTACATTTGCATTGGGGAGGTTGGCAGAGGGAAGCGGATTCAAGAAAAAGGAAATGTGAACCATTATTTTTTATATAGTCGTCTACGCATACGCATAAAAGTGGGAAAAGAAGTGTAGGATCGTCTTAGAAATTCAAGATTCATTGCTAGTTCAACTTTCTATTGTCATTTGTTTTTTGCCTTGTTACTGTGAAGGATAAGGAAAAGATGTATATTCATTTGACGTTCATAGTTCTCATACCATTGTAACAACAGTTTATCCGTTTGATAGGCGGAAGTGCCAATATAATTTTGCCATTTATTGACGAGAATTACCCTTAGGATTTTTTTTTATGTTATAATTGACTCTTTGCCACGCCATTAAAAGAAAAAATGAAAAGAAAGAATGCCATGAGGAGACAATGTAGCATGAAAACATAATAACTTGTCAATAAAACACAACATCCGTAATCACGTCACATTGCAAGTTTGATTTGGAGCCTTTCACGCTCCAAACCAAAATGATAAATCAAGCTTCTGGTTGAAAACAATCATACGTGACAAGATTAATCTGGCTGGATGAACCCTAAACCCACATAAAATAAAAGAAACTTGGATGATATTTTTCTAGAAGTAGATTCTCCCACGGCTCTTGAGCTAAATGGAGAATAATGCCACGTTTCCTTTCTAAGTAGTTCGTAGCGACTCTCTGGTAAGGAATAGTTACTGGTTGGATTGCTTCTCTCATATTATGTGGGAAGGAATCGCACGTGCGGATGCGTAGGCCAAAGCTGGCTGATGATTTTTGGTTGCATTGATAACATTTCTTGTACTCTCGTGATATCGATATTCTTGGGATGGTATATTAGCATAGAAATACTAGCTTCTTTTTTTTTTTCTCAAAATGTGCGATGCACTATTGGTGCTACATTTCACTAAAGAGGATGATTTGGACTCTTTTAAAGGATTACTCAATAACAAGCTTAATGACAGTACACAGACGTGTTTATTGGCCAAGATGATTTTACTTTACTCTAAAGAAATATTTACATAATAATAGAAAAAAGTACTGGATCTTCTCATGAAGGTTGAACACTTTGGTTTCTTATTATATATTGTTAATCCTTTTTTCTTTTGATTTTAGAAAGCTTTAATTTGTTGAAGTGGTAAATATATGACGTATTTGTGATGTACTCTTCATGCATGTCTCGCTCATGCTATTTTCAACTAGCTAGCAGAATGAACTTTTAGTTCGAGAGGTACATAGAAGAATTGTAGAAACATATATCCATAAATTCCCACTTTTTGATCTTTCTTAATTTCAGTTTTAGTATGACGTGGTATACATGCTCAAATTAATTAAAAGTTCAAATTCACACACATTAACTTCTTCAAAGAAAATGACTACATAACTCCATCCAATCAATTCATCTAAAGTTACAAGCTCTATCTCTCTTCTCCTCTGTCATTCTCTGAAACTTCTTCAGCGACATGGAAGAACATCAAGAACTGCAACTCTGCATAATGGGTAAGTGGGAGAAAGATTTCTTCTTTTATATGGGATAATGAGATTAGGGAAGCAATAAATTTGAGCAATATTGTATTACGTACTAGAAATTTTATATATATATATATATATGGTTTGCTAGCAAAACTCTGTCCAGTCAACATCTAATTAATGCCTAATGTATTTCTTTTTGAAATTGTCCTTTTTAACAGTTCAGGAAGCTAAAGAAGCAAGTTCATCAAAAAATACTGGTCTCCCTAATCAACCAACAATAAATGGTCAAAAAAGATATATTCGCTGGTTGTGGATTGCTCTCTATGCTGTATTTGCCTTGCTGGGTGAATCAGCTGCAACACTCCTGGGAAGATTGTACTATGACAAAGGTGGGAAGAGCAAATGGATGGGAACTCTTCTCCAAGTTATAGGTTTCCCTATTCTTCTGCCCTATTATTGCTTCTCAACACCCAAAACCTCCAACAGAGATAACAGTACTCTTACAAGACAACCATCTCTTTCAATTCTAGCATTTGCCTATGTCTCCCTTGGCCTCCTTTTGGCTTTAGATTGCTATTTGTATTCAGTTGGACTAATGTATCTTCCTGTATCCACTTATTCAATCATTAGTTCAACCCAATTGGCTTTCAATGCTTTTTTTGCATTCTTCCTTAATAATCTCAAGTTCACTCCTTCCATAGTCAACTCTCTTGTCCTTCTTACCATATCCTCCACACTCCTTGTGTTTCAAACAGGCTCTGCAGATTCTGGGGAAATCTCTAAAGGAAAGTATGTGATTGGATTCATAAGCACCCTCGCTGCATCAGCTGGATATGGATTGCTGCTTTCTCTTACACAGTTTGCTTTCATGAAGTTACAGGCAAGGGAAACTTTGAAAATGGTCATGGATATGACAATGTATCAGTCCAATGTAGCAAGCTGTGCAACTTTAGTGGGTCTTTTTAGTAGTGGTGAGTGGAAAGGTTTGAAGACAGAGATAGAAGAATTTAAGCTGAGAAAGTTATTCTACGTGCTGATTCTGAGTTTCAAAGCCATATCTTGGCAAGTTTCTTCTATTGGTTCTGTTGGGTTGATTTTTGAGGTGTCTTCACTTTTCTCCAATGCCATAAGCGTTTTGAGTTTGCCTATTGTTCCAATTATGTCAGTGATCTTCTTTCATGACAGAATGCATGGGATAAAGGTCATATCTCTGGTGTTAGCTATTTGGGGCTTCGTGTCATACATTTATCAACAGTACCAGCAGGAAGATTGCATAATCAATGGTGACAATACAGAAGAAGGTCAATACATGAATTGAGAGTGGGTTTAATTTGAAAGATATATCAGTATGCGAGAGACTACCATATTATTATTAAATTAAAGTAGTCTCCATTTTCTTAGTTTCTTTAATTTTTTTGTTACATAGGAAAACAATACCTTGAAGGAAAAGAAAGTATATGACAGAAATAAAATATATGATATCAAGTACTCTAGTTTCTTTTTTATATATTACATACATGCGTTCTGTTCTAGCATAAAATTACAATGTCTTCTGTTGTATACATTTTTTGGGTGCGAGCCCTGACACTCCCTTCTTGGACATTTCTACATATCTTAATGCTACCAAAAGGCAGAGGTAAAGGAAAAGAAAAAAGCCCTTAAAATATAAAGATTAAATTATTTTAAGTAAAATGTTGAGCTGAGGACAAACCATTTATAAACAATAGGAATGTTAATTATTAAATGATAAAGAAACACATATATGACTCTCAAGCACTACCCATAAAATTCATCAAAAATAAAAGAATACCCATAAAAAAAAAGAAAAGAATAATACTTACATATATGAAACTTGTATAGATTTCAAACTCTTATGTTTTTATATTGAGTAAACTTTTACATCCTTAAAAGATTTAACATTTAAAAAATTACTAAATACAACAGTAACAAATGGTCCATTGACAATTACACTAACAAGTTGTGGAATTTATGACGTCACAATTACAGATTAAACTTCTGAGTGGCACATTTTAAGAAATTAACATATCACGTAAGTAGTTAATTAACAGCAATTAATGGGTAACTCATCATATGCTGATATGTAATGTGAAACTATGTTGTGGGGTAGTTAAATCACAAAAAGAAAGGTTACAAAAAAAAGGGAAAATCTCCTTAAGATTTCTGTGGAAGAATTTATAGGGATTGAATCGTTTGAGCTACTTTGTCACACTGATATATTTTACAACTAATGCCTAATTAATGTATTTATGTTTCCAATTTTTTTCTCTAGCTGCTGATCAGGGAGACAAAGAAACAAATCCAATCGAGGATAGTGGCTTCCCCAGACGAAAAACAATCAAGAGTCCAAAGACGAAGAGATACAATTAATCGCCGGTTCCGGGTTGCTCTATATGTTGCATTAGTATTGCTGGGGCAGTCAGTTGCAACACTCTTGGGAAGATTGTACTTCAAGAAAGGTGGAAAGAGCATTGGATGGGAACACTTGTCCAAATTGGGGTTTTCCCTATTCTCGTTCCTTACTATTTCATCTTTGCACCCAAAACTCCCATTCCCACCGCTTCAAAGCAACCATCTTCAATTCAAGCATTAGTCTATGTCTCCCTTGGACTACTAATGGCATTAATTAAATTGCTATTTCTATTCAATTGGCCTCTTGTGCCTCCCTGTCTCTACTTATTCTCTCATTAGCTCATCTCAATTGGCTTTCAATGCCTTCTTCTCTTTCTACCTTAATTCTCTCAAGCTCACCTCTCTTATAATAAAGTCTCTTGTCCTTCTAACCATATCATCCATCCTCCTTGTGTTTCAAACAAACTCTGCAGATTCCGCGGATGTTTCTAGAGGACAATATGTGATTGGATTCATATGCACGCAACTTAGCTTGCATCAGCAGGTGGATTATTGCTTTCCCTCAGACAGCTTGCTTTTGTGAAGGTGTTCAAAAGGGAAACATTTAAAGTGGTCATGGACATGATAATCTATCAGTCTCTTGTGGCAACCTGTGCTGCAATTGTGGGCCTTCTTGCCTAATTAATGAGATTTGTACGAAAAATTGAATCATTTTTGTGTAAGTGTAAATTGCAAAAGCTTAAACGTGATCTCCAAGTTGAGCTGTGATTATTCTATGAGGATTATTCTTCATGTGACCTCCAAATTAGTTTAAACTCAACCTTAATGAGCTTCAAGGGACAACTGAACCCTAGCCTTTCGGGGAAAGGAAGAAAATAGAATCATCCGGCTGAAAACTGATATTTTTTATGGTTGATGAAATTTTTTTTATTCCTTTGGCCAAAAATAGAAAGAAAATAGAATGAGAGAAAAAAAAAAATATTGGCGTTTGGTATTTTATTTTTCTTTTCTCTAACAAGGCTGTACAGAAGGAAGCAGCTGATCTTCTTACATAAATCTTAGATCTAAACCTATTTGCTCTCGAATGACAATTGAACTTACGAAATCCCTTATGGAGTGTCTCTTAAATAAATCACAAGAGTATCCCATTGAATCAACTTTTCGTTTTTATTGTTAAAAGGTGAATTTCCTGTATTCTTATGATATCAGTATTCCACTTTCATAATTTCTTTCTCTCTCTCCCTTATGCAAAATAGGGCTTGTTTTGCCATCTTCTTTTGTTCTCAAATCTGCCCTAACGAGACAGAATATTTACTCTGACTATAATCAGCAATTTCACTCAGACAAACGGAGTTCTGTTGAAACAAACCAGAAGTATGAACAGCTGTTTTTTTTAAAAAAAAAAAAAAATTTCTTGCAATTAATTGACAGCTACAACTTAATTAATGTATTGATGTTTCCAATTTTTCTTGTAGATGCTGAGGGAGCTAAAGAATCAAAACAATATTTTTAATTAACAGATGCCACTAATATTTGTTAGGCGAATTTTATATAAATTTCCAACTTTCTAGGGAGCCCGGGGCTAGGATTTCATCTAATTTAATTTCTCTTTCTCTTACTAATTTTTAGGTAATTTCCTAATCTTATTAGGAATATAATCATTCTACTATGTAAAGCCTTTTTATTGCAGTGAATTTTCAATAATCAATTCATTCATATATAATCTTGGTATTCTATTTCTTTAAATTTTTTTAGAAACTTGTCTTTTCTCTTTACGTTAATTTGCATCGTGATCTTTCTCATAAAGTGCGTATCTGAAATACTCCTAAATTGATTCATGGGTGTGGTTTCTCTTTGTTATTGTTACTATTATTCCACTTTGTTCTCTAATGGGAGCGATTGTTCTGAAACCCTTGAAGTTTCATAATAGGGCATACACTGTCTTCTTATCTTGAGGCAGCAGCAGTGGTTTGAACAGGCACGGTCTTTTGGAGATTGTAGAATGACTTTCCAGTTTTGGGTAACTGTATCTGACTTTAGTTTAGGGTTTTTCTTTGCTTATTAGTGATATGAGCAAAGGAATCTTGATGCAATTCAAATTAATTCAGTCAAAGATTCAAAACGCAGCGTTGGGAATAATCTCAAAGTTAAATGTTTCACCATTAGTGAGTCTGTGTGAAGAGAGAAAGAATTTTATTAAAGCAGCTAAATATTGTCGGTATGACTTATTCTCAACCCATGACATGTATTTACAGTCCTTTTAGACGTAGGATATGCCCTTAATCGATATGTAGGGGAAGAGTTGTTAGTTTTTGGTGATCCTCCTCAGGTTTCTGGACCTGATTTTGAGCCATCCGAAGAAGATTCTCACTTTGAATTTCCTTCCTTTGACTCTGGATCAGAACACCTTCTGACACAAAGAAAGAAGACCAGTCTGCAGCAAACATAGATTATATGAATGACAAGAAAAATGGATCTAAGGAAACACCCTGTGGAATTCACGGGCATCTAAAGCACAAGCACAGGTCGCCATTGGAGACTCCACAGAGAATGCACGAGGTTCCTGATCAGCATATGAATTGGGATTCTTTTGTTTCATACAATATTGATGATAGGAATGATCAGGCAGTTCCGATGGATATACCTTTTGAAGATCAAAAGCTCGGGAAACATGATAGCAAGCAAACTACCCATGCCAGAACCACTCCTCCACCTACGCCTCCCCCACCTCGAGTCACAAGTTGGGATTTCTTATCTCTATTTAGTAGCATGGCGAATGATAATTACTATGACAATATGAAATATGTTTGTAATGCCAGTGCCAATAATAGTGATCTTGATTTGAGAGAAGTAAGGGAGAAGGGATTCCTGACTTAGAGGATGAAATTGAACAAATTCATCCTGACTTAGAATATGAAACTGCATAAAGTTCAACAAATACTACTATATTTAATGAGATGGAGGTGGAAAGAAGGTTGAGGCATTCTAATAAGGAAACTTCATCAGATGAAGATACAGAACTTAAGGATGATATAAACTATGAGACCTTTCTGCCAAAGAAGTTGGCAAGAGATCAAGGCTTGAGTTCTGGTACCGGTGATGAACAGATATCATTACTGAGAACTGAATCTCTTGGAACCGTAGCCTGTCCACACCGCCGGTTGCTAGTTGCAGAACGGATTTTAGGGAAGCGGTACAAGAAATCAGGGAGGAATTCCAAGTAATTTTAATTTTGTAAAAGAAATCCTAGAGATTCTCGAAGTGGGCAAGAGAACTCATCACTGCACCAAATTTAAGGGTAGGATCTCGTGTAAGTGTGAATATGTTAATTATATATATCAGTTTTAGTCAATATGGATAAATTTTCTAAATCTGATATCTTTGTTTATCTTCTGGAGAGTGAATATACAGTTTAGAATATGGAATATGATTCCTTAAATTATATCATTATATTATTATTGATTATTAATTATATATATTTTGCCTTCCAGCCTTTGCTTCTCGTGTCCTGCGGTTGATGGCACCTTCAATAGTGACAGATTCACGCCCTCTAAGCAAATCAATTTCCCAAGCAAGGCTGTTCCCTAATGCTGAGAAGAGAAACGATCAAGAGCATGTTTTCCAACATCAGCCGACCTTTCATCCACTATGGAGAAGCTGTGTGCTTGGGAACAGAAACTTTACGTGCAAGTTACTGTAAGCAATCAGTTTAACTTACTGCAGTGCATGTCTTCTTTTCCGTGGTTCTCTGGCCCACCATGTCATGTGTCTTATCTAATTTCTAATGCTAGGGGAAAATTGACATTGGTTCCCCTCTAGCCTCCTCCCAAATTTTCATGTCAGGTTGAAGAAAAACTCCGAATTCTTTATGATAATCAGTACAAGAGGCTTAAAATGCTGGATGATAGAGGTTCTGAATCAGAAACGAGATCGATGATGCTATGGCTTCTATTTGACATCTGCATTCAAAAATTAGTGTAGCTATTGCGTCAATTACTGTCATATCAAGAGAGATACACAAGTTAAGAGATCGTATGTTGCTTGCAAAGATTGATTGAAGGGCATGCTCCCCTTGATGGCTTTCCATTATTATTTACAGTTTTTTTTTAATATTTTATTGTTATTAACTTATTCTTACACAGCACCCTTTTGTAGATTAATTAGACTGTGGAAGTTCATGGCTACATGCCACCAGAAACAATTGCAAGTTATCATGAAGGCCAAAAGTCATGTACATATATCGCGTCCTCACATCAGGAAAAAGTCAAGCTCCAGAGCCACTCTGAGACTGGAAAAGACGATATTGAATTGGATTGTATGCTTCAGTAACTTGGTTAACACACAGAAGGCCTTTGTGAAATATTTGAATGAGTGGCTTCAGAGATGCATTCCTCATCAACCAGAAGAAGCTGATCAAGATGAGGTCATTGCTTCTTTCTCTCCAAGCAGGATAGGAGCTCCACTGATTTTCACACTTTGTAATGATTGGTCTCAAGCAATTGACAAGATTTCAGAAAGTGGAGTATCCAGAGCCATTGATAATTTCTCCTCAAGCTTGCACCTATATGAGATGCTGGATAGGAACAGGTAGAAAAACGGAGAATGGAAAAACTTTTGAAGGAGAATGGCATCAGCTGGCACAAGGACTAATCTTTCAATGTTATGGAAGACTAAGAACCTGAAGTTCCACAACTGGGTGCATATGATGAGGGTTTAGCAACTTCAAGGCAAAGACTGATTGAACAGACAGAACGGTGTAGCGAAGTTGTCAAACAGGTGAATGATGCTGTCTCGACTCTCAAGTTGCTTGGAAGGTCTGTCTCCCATTTTTGAGGCTTTGGGAAGATTTTGTTAGGAAAATCTACAAGCTTATTCTCCCAAAAGAAAAAGATTTGTCACCACGAAATATCACTATATCCTTTTTTCTTTTTTTTTACTTTTAAGTATCTCCTTTTTATTAGTTGTGGGAATAAAAAAAAAGTTATTTACACAATTATTAAGGTATATCTTGATGTATATCCTATTTTTTTAATTATGTTATTAAAGTAAAATTATAAAAAATATATAAAATAAAAAGTAAGAGAAATATATATATATATGGGTAACAATGGTCAGTGAACATATATTTTTGACAGTTGATGTAACTTGATTTGTTGACTAAATAACTGATATTTGCACATGATCTTATTCAACCAAAATGAACTATTGATTAAAACACAATTGATATATTTTACTAGTGTGAAAACTAATATGTTTATTAACTAATTCTTTTCAACGATGAACTATTCATTCTCCTCACAAAATGGTAATATCTTACGTAAAAGAGTAAATTTTCTTTTTGTTTCGTGAAAAATTAAGGACCAATCAAATTCATCACTAGATAATTTTTTATATCAATTTAATCCTTCATCCATTAGTTTAACTCTCTATCTGATTCCATTAGTGACACTTGATGGAAACCTTCTATTCCTTGTTTCCTCCTCCAAAATGTGTGAATTTCTGAATTCACTTTTCAGAAATGCATTCCGATTAGGGTTTATAAATATGGATATGCCTCAATTATTGTGGAAATGGTATTCAATTTGTTTTGATTGCACAAAATAATAATAAAAAAAATTATTACAAAATTAGAGATCATCTAAGTCATTCTGTAACCGAAGGCCAAGATCTATTCCATCAAGGAGCCCAACGCTCTCTTATAGCCCAACATGAAATATATTTTATATTCCCTTAATAGCAACCAAACCATTCATTCATGCTTTATTTTTTTCGGATACACAAAAACAGAACAAGTTTGGTATTTTGAGAGGAACGAAAATTGAAGTTTGAAAGGTGAGTTAAAGAGTTTAAATTTGATCTATATATTATCATTACCATTGCCCCACGATTAACAAAGGAATCGAGATTACACAGCTAATAACTGAGGGGTACTAAAATTATTCTCATAATTTGTAAGTTTTCTGTTTAAATTCTAAGTGTTTTTTTAATATATATATTTAAACTCTAAGTTGTAGCTAAAAAGATTCAAAAATAAAATAATTAAATTACTTTATGGACAATAAAAGCAAATTTTAGCAATTACTAATTACTATGCAATGGTGTAATTTACTGTCTCTGTGAAAATCAGTGAATCAAAGTTCATTACTGTCTAAGTTATGAAAACGTGACTACCAATTGTTGTTCTCGAAGTTCAATATAGCAGTCATCACTTTTATGTAATGACTGTTGACGTGTATAGCATATTTGCATATAATATAATATAATATATTGTCTTTTATGGAATCTAAAACAATAAATAGACTTGAGTTCATCCGACATAAACTGCATACCAAAAACCACTAATTAAAGTAATGTAATATTCGTTGTTTTGCATATACTCTACACTAAATAATAGAACTCAGTGCACTAAGCGATCGATTCAATAATCAAGAATGTACCCTGCAAATCGAAGCCATTTTATTAATATTATAAACACTACTCCACGTCTGATGCTATTCCTTCTCTTTTGTTTTTTGGATTTTAACATCTAGTCAGGTTCCGGATTCTATGGCTGCTCTGCTTCTTAAAATTATAGAAATGGGATTCCTTTGTAACGGCATCATTAGATCCACCAAAACCCAACACTCTATTGTTTAAAATTATAATGTTATATTTTTTAAAAAAAATATTATTAAAAAACTTCATAAAATCAAAAAATTATCTTATATTTTTAAACGTTATATTTGTAAATCTTATAAAGTTAAATGGTACTATTAATGGGGTACAACTAGCTAGCCTGGAATAATTACATCACCAACTTAACTACATGACTCTGATGATTCTTTAGACATTGTCCGAAGACATAACAATTTTAAAAATAGATAATGGATTTATGCACTCGATGCAAAAAGGGAAACTGTATCTGGATATATTGATTATTTATTTTATCGGTGCATGAATTAAGTTTATAATTTTTTATTGATGAATTGATAAATATGGAAAAGAAACCTATAGGGCAACAGATCAAAATAGAAAATATCAAAGTTTAATAAACTCTTGCAGCTACCTCATTGACAATTTGATTGGTTAATATTTTAAATATTTTCAGTTACAATTTTAAACTTAGATGCTCATAAAATATTCTTTTAGGGTTTCACTTCTTTTATATATAAATACCCTTTCAATAGATGAATAGAGGTTACTTCCTCTTTGGAGGTATTATACTTTCTCTCACTCTCTCTATCTATTTTCACAACATTAATAATAATAATACTTAGTCACCAAACTTGAATTAATCTAATTGGAATTATTGGCCTAACATACCTACCAATTGGCGATGATGCGTACTGGATCAGATCTCTTACGATCACGTACGCAAATGGAATTATAAAGAAATTTAATATATGGAAGTTGATTCCGTAGCTAATTAAGAACATTTTTGAACCACATATGTTTAGACATAGTTTAGGTGCGACGAGGGTCCCACGTGCTAATCAGTAGTAGTGCCGGAAGCATCTACAGAAGTGGGTCTAAGTTGGAGATGATTAGACATGCATGATCTATCTATCAGGTATCAACAAAGGCAGGTGTGGGATCAGCTGAGCTCAAAGTTATCCCGTTGCCCTAAGGATTGAATCAAGAAAAAAGGCTTAAATATATTCATTGAAAAACACAAAAACATCTAGTCTAGATTAGATTCATTTTGAGTGGGAGTGGGTGTGGGTGGGCACCAGCCGATCCAGGCGGCTATCAGAATTCCACTTACTAGCTACTGTATCCCATCCCATGAGCTAGCTGAGTTAGATTGCTTGCTTGCTTGATCCTATTCCTATTGGTGCTAATCACTGTCAGCGGCATGCAGGTTTTGTACAGGATTCCTTCTGTTGGATTATGTGATTATTCTTCAAACAAATATTATTTCTTGTGTTAGAAATGCCATGTCAAGACTTTTTACTTGTATTTCTGATTATTTCTTCCAAAATTAACTTGATAATGATTTTTTCCTTGAGTTTCATTTCTCGCTCTCTTCAATTATCAATTAAAATTGAAGCTAGTCAACAGTTATCTCCGAAGCTTCTTTAACTTTATACGTATGTCCTCGACCCTTTCAAATTCTTTTTTGGATATTGCAACCCTTCTTTGAGTATCGACACATTTAATTTTCTCTCCAATACAAAGAAAGAGTCAATCAGTGCTTTTAAATTATATATATATGTTGGGGGAATCTGTATATCCTCAACTTTCTACTGTATTATCCCATCAAAAGAAAAATTTTATATTATATTAGTGCTAAATATTTAATTTTTTTCTTCTATACCAACTTGCACGGCGACACATATTTAGTTTGAAATTCTAATACTTCCGACTAGTGCATAATAATAAATTAAAAGATAAAAATAAAGATTTGATAAAATTTATTTTTTGGTTTCCCAATTTAATAAAAAATATATTTTGATTTTAAATGAAAAAAAGTTTAGTTTAGTCTTTATTTATATCGAATAAATTTTCCAAAATATTTCTTAGTTTTGCGAGGTTATTTTGCTCGCACGTATGGTGATTATCTTTTTATGCTATTGGTTATTTTGTTGAGCACTCAATCCCCTGATTCCTCTGCTCTGCGCAGACAATGTGTGCTTGTCTAGGTTCAGAATCTCCTGATCTTTTTTCTTAAGCCCAAAGAAGAAACAATTCGCTTGCATTTCTAAATTAAATATAATTTAAAGTAGGAGCCTTCTTCAGCTTGCCCATAAAGATTTCCATCCGCCTTTCCTTAAAAAATTAAAAGAATAGAACAGGAACCAATACCATAAAGATGCAGATCAAATTATAATCCACTTTAGGTTAAGACGACAAATTGAGATTAAAGTAAATATATACTATTTTATTAATTACTATAAGAGAGCACCATTGTGAAAGTGAAGACCTATTCACTTTATGTCCTGTGATTACTCGAATTTTAGACATGATGCTCTTCTTTTCTTTATCCCATTACATGTTGTTGATGATTTTATGATGCCATAGATTTACGTGTGGCTGTTTGCTTCTGTTTAGGATATTCCTATTTTTTCAGCGGGCTAGCACATCGTTATTTTAATAGTAATTGTTACACATGGCTGATAAGACATTATATATATATATATATATATAAAGATAAAATAAGAGTTTTATATATGCATAAGTAAATGCCCTTCACCCAGCAGTGATTGTTGTTTTTTTTTTTAAAAAAAAAAAAAAAAGAATGTAATAATTGTTCATATCAAGAGAAGGATATATGGTAATTGTTGTCTTGATGATTTTAATTGACCTTCTGCTTTAAATCTTGCTTAATTTTTATGCAAAAATTGTTTTAAATTGCCAAGATTTTTCTTTTTCTTATTTCTTCCAATTGATCTTCACTCATTTGATTAAAAAACACACACCCCAGCTAAGAATTCATAGTCTTGTGTTTTGTTTTTTTTTTCCTTCTTTGTATTTTTTGCTACAATTTTTTGTTATATATTTTAATGTACTGCCACTTGATTTTGTCTCTTGGTTTGAGTAATTATTATTTTATTTTTTTGGTGAAAGTAGGTATTTTATTTTTGGTTCTTTCATTTCTTAGGATTATCAACGTTGAAGGTTAGAAAATACAGGCAACAACCACAGGACATACCTTTTTTCTTTCTTTCTTTCTATAGAAAGAAAATAAATGAGATGAAGCCCATGAGATGGATGCTGAGTTGCAAAGAATATTTTAAATTTTTTATGTTCTATATAACTGGGAAGTCAGAAATCAAAGGTAGCGTAATTTCAATTTGTTTTGTAAACTCCATAGATCGGGAAGGCAAACGGAAGAAGTAAGAATAAGGAAAGCCTTCATAATTATGGTATATGGTAGTCAATAAAGAAGGAAAAAAAAAAAAAGTTAAAAATATTTTTTTTTTTTTAAAAAAGAACTAAATAACAATAATTGTTAAACTTGAATCTTGGTTTCTTAGGTCAAGGTAGTTGGGTCTACATAAAATTCTTATAATAAATATACTTGTTAAGAGTCTCAAGACTATAGTCCTAATGTTCAACCACACTTAATATCTTTTAAAAACTGCAAAAAGAATATATGTTTTTTCAAAAATTAAAAAAATCTCAATATTAACAACGACCATATATCTCATTGATTGTTTCTGTTTTTGAAGTATTATCTCCTTAACTTTTCTTTTTTTTTTTTTTATAATAATAATTTCAAGAGAGCAGTATTGGGATAGGCTTAATCTCTTGTTCACTTCATCCCCTACGATTACTCGGACATTAATTACATACATATATGAAATGATATTTTTTTTACCAGATGATATCCTTTTCTTTTATTTATAATATAACTTTTTCAGATAAAAGGCGGATCGACGAACACCAATTATCTCATTCCATCTTGATCCCATATCTTGGATAACACAGGTTCATGAATGATTGTCTGCTTCTCTTATTCATGCTATGATTTCTTTCTTTACATTGGGGGGGGAGGAGGAGGAAGCTAGCATTGAGTATACATGTCAGCACACTAGTCCTTGTGCCATACATAATGAACATCGTGCAGCTTGTTTCTTTTTTAATTTGGTGGTACATGCTGTTTGTTTCTAATTTTTAAATATATATATATATATATTCTCCTTGTAGCTTTTTCTTTGGGTAATTATTTTATTTTCTGAAATCTTTTTGGGGCAGTTCTCCCCAATAAATATGAGTGCTATCCATGGACGTAAAGCACATGAGTACTCTCCCACTGCTAGCACATTGCATATCAAACTCTTTGTGTCCATACACGTGCTCTCTCTCCCTCTTCTTCCCTTTGTACTTGCTCGTCCTTTGAAACTTCCTAGCCAGCTAGCTTCAACATGGGAGAAGTTCAAGTTCACGAAGTGCAACTCCAAGTGCTGGGTACGTAAGTTAATTAAGATTACTACTACTACTACTAGGAATTATCATACACAAGGAGTACGTAAACCTTTGCCATCTTCTTGATTCTCAAATATTTACTTAGACCGAAATCATCAATTGAAACAAACCAGAAGCATGAACAGCTTTTTTTTATTCCTGTTACTACGTACGTACCTTATTTATTGATGTTTACAATTGTCTGCTGTAGCAGGCGAGGGAGCTAGAGAAACAAATCAATGGGGAGAGGCGGCTCTCACCAATAAAAAACCTACGAATGGCGGTCGAAAAAAATATCAGCGTTGGTTCAAGATAGTGCTGTATACTGTATTTGTCTTGTCGGGTCAAGCAATTGCAACTCTCTTGGGAAGGTTGTATTTTGAGAAAGGTGGAAAGAGCAAGTGGTTAGGAACGCTGGTGAGGCTCGTGGGTTTCCCCATGCTGATACCTTTTTATATTCACAACATAGCACCAAAAGATACCACCAGAAATAACGACGTCGTAGCACATTCAAACCAACCATCTGCTTTAGCCCTATCTGGTGTCTATGTCTTCCTTGGCCTACTTGTGGCTTTAAATAGCTATTTAGCTTCTATTGGCCTAATGTACCTTCCTGTATCTACCTATTCTCTTATCTGTTCATCCAATTTGGCTTTTAATGCTGTTTTCTCTTACTTCATTAATCATCTCAAGTTCACAGCTCCCATAATCAATTCTCTGGTCCTTCTAACCATCTCGTCAACTCTTCTCGCTTTACAATCTGACTCTAGTGCTTCCGGTGGTGTCTCCAAGAGGAAGTATGCGATTGGATTCATATGCACAGTTCTAGGTTCAGCTGGGGCTGGATTGTTTCTTTCCCTTAATCATTTTGCATTCAAAAGGATTATAAAGAAGGAAACAGTGAAAGCCACCATGGAAATGGTAATATATCAGAGTTTTGTAGCATCGTGTGCTACTGTTGTGGGGCTTTTTGCAGGAGGAGAGTGGAAAGGATTGAAGAGCGAGATGGAAAATTATGAGATGGGAAAGGCTTCTTATATTATGAATTTGGTTGGGTCAACCGTAACTTGGCAGGCTTTTAGTATTGGGAGTATGGGGCTAATCATGGAAGTTTCATCCATTTTTGCAAATGCCATAGGCGCTGTGGGTTTGCCTATCGTTCCAATTTTGGCAGTTATCTTTTTTCACGACAAGATGTATGGGGTAAAGGCAATTTCCATGGTGTTGGCTGTCTGGGGCTTTATATCGTACATGTATCAGCACTATCAGGATGATGGCAAGTCCAAAGGGGAAAACTTGAATGCTCAGAAAGATTCACCGCCAGATCAAGTCCAAGAGGTCGATAAATGAATAGAACAGCTTTGAGGAATTTTAATATTCTTGTACGAATCAATTACGTACTGTACTGGGTCCGGGTCCGGGTCCGGGTCCCCAACCCATAAGTAGTTCTTTTGTTTGTCGCAGGTGGATGATCTATAAAATAAAGTTTTAATCTGTGGGGACCAATGGGCATGCACGTATGTTTGCTATCTAATATCTTTGTAATGAAAAATTAATTTCAAGTTTTAATTATATGGAAAAGTGTCAATCTAAATGCTTCAAATTTGATAGGGAGTTAACAGGTAGAGAGGGATTAAGACTGAAATACTCCGTACTTTAACTCTCATGAGATATCTTTTTTTATGTATATTGGAGTAATTTAGACAGGCATCTGTTCTATAAAAAATAAAATAAAATAAAAAGCTAGATTAATCGATCTTAATGCCTAGCACACATTAATTTTCTAGTAGATCCTACTGTAGCAGGAAGTAAGTGGTAGAAAAATTTAATTTTTGTGGCGGCTCATTGATTTTCTTTTCCTTTTAAGGTTGTGGGATAGTTGCCCCACATCCTAATGTGCATGAATCTTTCTTTGTTTATAAATAAAATACATATAAATCCTGCTAGTTCTTAAGATTAGGGGAAGTAGCAGTAGCAGAGTCACCAATTAACATGCAATAGTAAATATATATATATATATATATATATATACCCATAGTTCCACTTTTACTTAATAGTAGTAGTAGTAGTTATTACAAGTCATTGCTTACTTCGTACGTTCTCCTATTTCCTCTGAAGACATGATCTTACTTCTTTATTGTCCTGATGATTGACTTTGTGATGGGCAGCTTATTTTTGTATGTCTAACATGATTATGAAAACCAAGTTTTCTCTATCCTAATTTTGTTTTGTTCAATTTTGCCCTCACCTAAAATTACAAGCCTATATATATAAGTAAGCACCGTAAAAATCCTAGATGACGATTGATATTACAAGCTTTAATTAGTTGCCGAGCAACATAAGAACCGTAACAAAGTTAAATTCTTGGAAGATGCCTCGTTCTTAATTAAGGGGCAAGTGAGCACAAGCACGTCAGAGTATGCAAATGAATCCTCCAGGAAGGAATAGAATACACTAGCAACCAATTATTGCTTGCATTGCATTCTCCCAGTAAAATGACAAAATCATAGACCAGCTTTCCATTACAAATTACATTTCTCTATCAAGGCTTTACGTGAGCATGGAAAATGTAGCGGTGAGAATAAAAACAATGACATTATGAAATTGGATAAATTTAATATTCACTTGCCTCTTGATCCTCTGCCTGTATCCATGGTTGTCACTTTTACACGACAGTCAAGTCAAGGATCACATGTCATCAACATATTCAGAAGAAAAAACAAATGGCTGCTCCTGCTCGCTCATTCATACCACGTAATTTGAAAAACATGCTACAAAAGTTTAGGTCAGGTGTTCCACCCCGATGAATTTAAAGTCCTCTTTTCCCTTGTTTCAATCCAAAGCAAAATTATGGTGCTAAATCGTATACCGGCCTTGCCTGCCTCAACAGTGAGTATGTTTCTGGATGTAAATGGCAATCATTCTTCTCCATAAGGCTCAGCAGTTCCGAGCATTTATCGACATGGCCCCTCTTAAGTAAGCCGTCAATTAGAACTTTCCAAGCCACTTCATCGTGATTATACCCACAGCCTAGCAAATTTTGAAATAGTGCTACTGCTTTCTCTTTATTCCCTTGTTCAAACAGCCCACAAATAAGAAGCTTATAGGACTCTAGATATGCAAAATGACCACAAGCAATCATAGAATCTAACAATTTCAATGCATCCCCATACATTCCCAACTTGCAGCAACAACTTAGAAGAGAATTATGAATATTTTCTGTTGGAGGAATTCCGCTTTCTCTCATATGATTTAATAACCTGAAGGCTATTTCCATATGCTCCACTTTGCAAATTCCTTTTATAAGCTTGCGGTAAGTGTTAACATTGGGTACACAGCCATACTCAGCCATTTTCTCAAGAAGCATAGATATGATTTCAAAGTCGACTATCTTCCACAAATCAGCATCAACTGAGACAAGACTTGGACCCAAAGCAAGTTCCACAACATTTCTTCCTTCCTTCTTATGCTTTTCTTTTATTAGATGCTTCATCAGGACAGAATATGTTTGAACAGAAGGCTCAACACCAGAATCATACATGCGCTTGAAAACACCAAATGCACTATCTAGCAGCCCAATACATCCATATGCATCAATTAATAAAGTATAAACTAATGAGTCGAGCGCCATTCCATCTTTTTGTATCTTGGCCATCATATCCTCAGCTTCTTTCAATCTTCCTTGTTTGCAATATGCCTTAATATATGCAGTGTATGTGACCACAGTAGGCAAACATCCTGATGAAATCATTTGGTTGAGAAGCCTACCAGCACAGTTAAAATCACCTTCCTCCAACATACCTTCAATGAGAATTGTGTATGTGTAAACAGTGGGTTTCACATCCAAATTAACCATCTTCTCAACCAGCAACATTGCTTCTTTAACTCTTCTCTCTTTACACAAACCATCTAGCAATGCATTGAATGTGAATGAGTTTGGCAAACACTGCTCAGCAAACATCCTTTTGAACAATGAATGAGCATCATCAATTTTCCCAGCTTTGCAGAATCCATCAATCAAAGCTGTATATGTAACTTCATTTGCTTTCACTTTTCTTTCCTTGAGGGACTCGAAGATTTGATGAGCTTCTCCAATCTGGCCCTTTTTACAGAGAGTGTCTATAAAGACACTGAAAGTCCACTCATCAGGATTGAAACCATCTTTAATCATCAAATTAAACAGCCGACAGGCACTATTTACATCACCTACTTTACACTGCCCAGATATTAATGAGTTGTATGTAATGAGAGTTGGTGAGAGCTTACACTCAAACATTTTATTAAGCAGTGCCATTGCCCTGTTCATACTTTTGTTCCGACAAAACCCACAAATCAACTCATTGTATGTACGAGCATTTGGATAGCACTTATTTGATTCCATGAGACCCAAAATACCAACTGCAGTATCTACCATTCCCATTTTACAGTACCCATCAATCAAGGCATTGTATGTAACAACATTAGGAGCCAAACCTTTATCCAGCATGTTGTTCAGCATTTTCATAGCCTCATCAGGCTTACTCTCCTTACAGAAGTAATCGATCAAGACACTGTAGGTATAAGCATTAGGCTCACAACCTCTTTTCGTCATATCTTCAAACAATTTTAGAGATTCTATTTTCTTCCCCAATCCACAGAAAGCTTGTATCAGAACTGTATATGTACGAACGGTAGGAAAACAACCATCCTCATCCATTTGCAAGAACAACTTGTGAGCCTCATCAACTCGCCCAGATTCACAAAGGCCACGTATTAGAGTGGTATATGAAACCTCATTCCTCGGACAACCCTTTTGCGGCATAAGCTGAAAGATTTTAGAAGCTCTCTCTATATTCCTATTTCTACAATGACCCAATATCAAGGAAGTGTATGTAAACGTATCTGGAGAGAAATCAGCTTTTAATAACCGGCTCAAATATAGCTCTGCCAGAACCATATCCCCCAACTTGCAATATGCATTCACCATTGTGTTTAATGTAATTTTATCGGGAAGAATCATATCACCCAACATGTCTGTGTACAAATTCTTCATTTCATCAACCATATCAAACTGTGACAGGCACATTAGAAGCCTATTGTAGGAAGTAAGAGAGAGCTTAAACGTAAATTTTTCTTCAGAATTCTTATTCATTCTACGCAAAAAATTAAGCACAAACCTTATATCATAAACTGAAGCACATGATTTGATCATGGAATTTCGAATATTCTCGGCAGCACGAAGCAACCTATTACGTACCAGAACAAGAAGCATGGAAGCGTGAGAATGGACATTGTGATCGAAGCCGGGCTTGATAACGATCCATCTGAAGAAGGCTAAGGCAGTGTGGGGATTGATGTTGAAGTTAAAGAGGGAGGAAACATGGGTTGGGGTTATAAATGGGATTAAATTGTCAAAAGAAGGGTCTTTCTCCCAATTTGGGCGAGATAGAAAGGTGAAAATCTGGGAGGGGATGTTAGGTGGTGGTGGGGTTTGTTCTGCGGTAACGGAGTGAGACTGGGAAAGAGGAGCGACCGATGATAAAGGGTTCCAGAAACGAAGACGGAAAAGGGAATTTCTGATATGGAGATTGATAAAGGTCGTCAATTTTCTCATCTGATATCCATGAAAAGCGCATGGAAACAAAGGAGCCGACGAAGACGAAGCTCCCACCTTCAGCTTCAGAGAATGTGCAGTGGGAAATGGAGGCGGAGATGCGTTTGCTGAGGGGCAGCTGGCTGGGTATCGAACCGGGTCATGGGAATTCGAGTCGGTTCAAAGGTAAGCGGGTTTCATAAACGTGGCTCAGCCTCAGCCCCAAGCCAGCCAAGCCCAAGAGGTTGTTGGCATGGTTGGGAAATAATGACTTGTCAAATATTAGGAATTTTTTGAGAGAAGTATTCTAATATTTCTTTTATGGGATGAATTATTCTTTTCTTTTTTTTTGAAGTACATAATATAAGGAAGGAAAAAATTAAAATCTAACAAAAGTACACCGACCTCCAACCACAAACCTAGCTCAGCCAGAGTGGCACCATCCTTAGCAGCTGTATTGGCATGCTATGGGATGAATTATTGCTATCACTTGCGGAATTGCTTTATGACATTCCTGAGATTCATTCAGACTTAAGGAGAAACCTTCTCTGTTGTATTCAAGATGCGAAAGGAGAGACTGAATGGTCCCCTTATTAAAGGTATTTGGGTCAGTAACAGAGAATTTCCATTCCCACGTTGTCACTGGGTGATATTTGTTTGCTGTGGCAGATGCATTGCTACTAACCAGTCAGCACTTGCAGTTTAGGCCAGCATGTGATGTGGAATATGTTTTGGGTTTTGTGAATCATGATGCAGTGGACGAGCACAAGGGAACTGTTACTTGACCATTAGTTCAATAACAAATTGTTCTGGTTTTTGGTTTCTGTATTGTATTTCTATTTCTCCTATTCTGATGTAATTTATTTTTACAGGTAGAGTTAATCTATTTGTGGTCTTATTGGTTTCTGTCTAACAATGAATTGTAGAAACTAGTTTATATTCCTGTATTTTCTTTTATATAAGAATACTATTATAAGGCACTTCAACAGTGACTTTAGTTCCTTGTTTTTATCCTCTTCTCAAGACGCTACCAAGATGAAATAATTAAATGACTTTTTTTCTTTTTGCTCGAGGTTCAAGTTTTTCCTTTTACTTTCTATACGCATCATATTAGTCTCTCCTTTCGCCAACGGAAAATGTTTCTCTTCAAGGTTGAATGAATCAGAGGCATTTGATTATCGCAATACAAACCTCCTTGTAACACAACTCAGAATAACCAGCTATTACAATCAAACACTAGATCGACAGAATATAATTAATTGGCCCAGATGTAATTTCATGTTTATAACAAATCACCAATTCAGTTTTATTCTAATATTTACAATTACAATTTTCAGATTCAGCTTACTTAGCCACAACTGACGAGAAATATATATGGTATCTTTTGACAGTAAGCATAGTTTCTTTCTAGTATTATATCTCTATTGAGCACCCCTTTTGCGGCAACAATTGTGAAGGCCCTAGGATCTTGCCATTATGACAGAATAATAAAAACTCATTCATTCTTTCCAACAAATTTACATCATCATCACCCTCACACATTTTTTAAACAGAAAAAATCACCCTAAGCTCACTTTCCGGGGACAAAGTTTGTGGCATAGGCCCAAGCATTGTTGTTGACTGGGTCTGCAAGGTGGTCTGCAAGATTCTCCAATGGACCCTTTCCGGTCACAATAGCCTGAACAAAGAAACCGAACATGGAGAACATGGCCAATCTACCGTTCTTGAGTTCCTTAACCTTCAGCTCAGCGAAGGCTTCTGGGTCATCGGCAAGGCCCAACGGGTCGAAGCTACCACCTGGGTAAAGTGGGTCAGTCACCTCACCCAGAGGCCCACCGGCAATACGGTAACCCTCGACGGCACCCATCAATACAACTTGACAGGCCCAGATGGCAAGGATGCTTTGGGCATGGATCAAACTCGGGTTACCCAAGTAGTCGAGTCCACCCTCGCTGAAGATTTGGGATCCGGCCTTGAACCATACGGCCTCTCCGAATTTAACGCCGTTACGGGCCAAGAGCTCGGGGAAGACGCAGCCCAAAGCACCAAGCATGGCCCATCTACTGTGGATAACTTCTAGCTCACGGTTCCTGGCGAAGGTCTCTGGGTCAGCGGAAAGTCCAGCAGTGTCCCAACCATAGTCACCTGGGAATTCACCGGTCAAGTAGGATGGAGGCTCACCGGAGAATGGACCCAAGTACTTGACACGGTCTGGGCCGTACCATGGGCTTCCTGATGGAACATTCTTGGTGATGGTTTTCCTCATGGAGACCCGGCCTACGCCAAGCTCCGGGGTGGATGGAGAAAGCTTGACAGGTTTTCCGGCAAGAGATGGGGAAGAGAGAGCCATAGTGGAGGCAGCCATGGTTGAAGGCTTTGGTAGTGAGCTTTTGTGTTGTTGAGAATTGAAAGTGCTGGTAAAGGAACGTTATACTTGGTTGGTATATAAAGTGGATGGAGTGCTAAGCTTCTTATCGTATGGTATCTTATTCTTGACTCTCATTGGAAGCTCAAGATTTTTGGTCTTGTATTTCTTTCTCAACGTGGCACTTTTTCCTCCAGAAAGGGTGAGATTCTTTAACGAGCCATAGCCAATGAGGGGATTCCACGTGCCACTTCGAGATTATAATTTCATTGGAGGATTGAGATACCGAAAAAAGTTATTTATATATATTCCTTATCTTTTACTAATTCAAAGTGGGAGATATTTATGAGACATATATTGGTCTATCTCATACCACAAATTTTTAGTTAATAATTCTAGTTAGTATGTATGGCACGATGGTGACCTTAATATATTTCTTGAGCTAAAAAACAGGCATTAATTTAGCAAATATTAGAGAATAAGAGTAAAAGACAGAAGAGAAAAATGCCTCGATTGATGGTTACATTGGATTTTAATTGACGATGAAATTCTGATGCGAACACGGAATCACATCATGGTCCAAGAAACCAAAAATAAATCAATTACATTGCAGAGAGAAGAGCGAGTGGTTGGAGTTTCCATGCATAGCACTTTCAGTGTTTCTTGCATCGTTTTACGTCTAGCTGTGTTCTAAAACACCAATGCACATGTATATGAAGTTGAAAACAAAAGGGTTTTGATTGGCTGTGCGGAAGACAAGTGTTTAAAAAATATATGCACAAGAGATGTGAGATTCTTATTAGGGTGTATAATGACTCGTTACAGTTACAGGTGGCATTATTTGGTCTGACATATAAAACTCAAAAGAAAATTGAGGTCGTATGTTGTTTTAATGAGGAAAAATGGGAATAATTTTCATTTAATTTACTGATTGGTCGTAACTCATTCAACAAAATCAAATGTTGTGTTTTCACATTTCCCCTGCAATGCAATGAAATTAATGTTTACGTTCATTTGAATCAGAAAGACAAGAAAAAATGTTCATTCGCGAGCAGCTCTCTGCCACAACAATACGCACAAAGCATTTTCATCCACACACACATTTTGCTCTGTACAGACTCTACTTAGCATTTTCATCCACACATACATTTTGCTTTGTACAGACTCTACTTGCAAAGGGACAAATACATTTTTCCTCTACTTAGCATGTATATCTATCCTATCTAAGGGGACAAATGGCTATTCCTTATTGGAGGGAATCAGAACTTAAAATCTTGCTTTAGATTTTTTCATCCGTTAGTGGGGTAAACTATCCGTTACTGATAAGTGATATGGAGACAGCCAACTATACAACAGAGAATCAAGTTTTTATAAAGTTCCAAACCAATAGAAATTCAGATATAGATATCATAAGATAAGGACCTATTTACTCTTTAACTCAAATAAAAAGCCCACCTAGCCCGATTGAAGCAATCAACTCAACAGTTTAACACCAATCTCTTCTCTCACAATTCACCTTCTTCGTTGACATTTTCTTTTCAATCTTCCAACCATTTTACAATGGCTGCTTCCACAATGGCTCTCTCTTCTCCCTCGTTTGCTGGGCAGGCTGTCAAACTTGCCCCGTCAGTCCCTGAGGTTGGCCGGGTCTCCATGAGAAAAACTGTCACCAAGAATGTCCCATCAGGAAGCCCATGGTACGGCCCAGACCGTGTCAAGTACTTGGGCCCATTCTCCGGTGAGGCCCCATCCTACTTGACAGGTGAGTTCCCAGGTGACTATGGTTGGGACACTGCTGGACTTTCCGCTGACCCAGAGACCTTCGCCAGGAACCGTGAGCTAGAAGTTATCCACAGCAGATGGGCCATGCTTGGCGCTTTGGGTTGCGTCTTCCCCGAGCTCTTGGCCCGTAACGGGGTTAAGTTCGGTGAGGCCGTGTGGTTCAAGGCCGGATCCCAAATCTTCAGTGAGGGTGGACTCGACTACTTGGGTAACCCGAGTTTGATCCATGCCCAAAGCATCCTTGCCATCTGGGCCTGTCAAGTTGTTTTGATGGGTGCCGTCGAGGGTTACCGTATTGCCGGTGGGCCTCTGGGTGAGGTGACTGACCCACTCTACCCAGGTGGTAGCTTCGACCCGTTGGGCCTTGCCGACGACCCAGAAGCCTTCGCTGAGCTGAAGGTTAAGGAACTCAAGAACGGTAGATTGGCCATGTTCTCCATGTTCGGTTTCTTTGTTCAGGCTATTGTGACCGGAAAGGGTCCATTGGAGAACCTTGCCGACCACCTTGCTGACCCCGTCAACAACAATGCTTGGGCATATGCCACAAACTTTGTCCCTGGAAAGTGAGCTAGAACTACTTCGAAAAGGTTTATGTGCCTACGAATGCGAATTCGAGAGTGGTGTTGGATTTGTGTACTAGAGATCTCCTGCTAAAAAAAAAAAAAATGTAAACTATGAGGACTTGTTTGGTCCCTAATTGAATGAATGTTACTTTTCTCTATTTATTTCGTTTTCACCTTTTACTTTTTCTCCTCATTTTTATGCATTTCATTTTCTAAGGGATTAAGCCTTGAATCACGATGAAGGCTTGAAGCTACTTACAAGACACAGTAGTATATTCTTGTCTCTGTTCAGTTAGAGAGAGAGATAGATAGAGAATTATTTTTATTCGAAAAAACAAAATAAAATTACAATTCGTTTATAATTATAATGTAATGAATATTTCCAGATCCTAATATATATCACTTCAATATTCATAATTATGAATCTTTCTATGAAATGGCAACTCTAACTGAATTTCATTTCTAGGGGTGCAGATTGTGGTTATGAACCTTCAACCATACAAGATTTTCTTCACAAACATCCTCCAAGTAATAAAGGCAACCAAGCTGTTGGGCGTATTTCTTGTTTTTTTCCCTCTCCCTCCTTAGAATTTCCTGTTTCGTATAAATTGTTTTTCTTATTTGGCGAATTCAACTTTGTTCAAACTTCAAAAGTCTTAAATGAACCATTTCCCAGCCATTTCGGTGTACCATCATTTGACTTTCACTGTTTTTGTTTTGCAGTACAGCATAACAAGCTTGTATCTTAACAGAAAAACATTGTTAAGAGAAACTACCAGATTTCAGCTGTATTAACTATAAAAGATCATCCAAGTAATTAAGTACTTGGAAGACTGAATATCGAAGAAAGTTAGAATATCACTTCCAAGAGAAAGACTAGCAAACTAGCAACTGTCATCAGTGTATTTGCCTGCTTGCGAAACAAGGAAAAAGAATGAAAGAGCATGCAGAAATGGACCATCAAAGCTATATCACCTATAATGTGATAAAGGAAAGCAAACCTAAATATCATTCATTGTAAATGCTTGCAAGTATTGGAAGACATATAACTGACTATAACTTGAAAGAAATAAAAATGGAAGCAATTACGATCCCATTGCCAAAGCGACATAAATCAGTTACGGGACGGTTTGCATTTTACCATAATAGTAAAAAATGGATTCCAGAAGTATATGACGCGTTGTTAAGAAAGCAGAGACAAAGCAATAGGAAACATTTATTCTATCCATGTTTTTGAAACTAAAGCACGAGCATCAAAGCTTGAATATTTTAATCACTCGTGATTCTGAACTGTCACATTGGCTTGCCTATTTCGGCATTGTGAGGGCAGACAGCACCTCAGTTCGATCCTCAGGTTCTGGGAGTGTGCTCCTTAACTTATTAACATTCCAAGTTAAAAACTTTACCAAGCTCTTGTATTGGTAACCCATCCTCTTGTGTTAATGATGTTGGCCTTCTGTTTGTTAGATTAATATTATACCGAAGCTGAATACGTCAACTTTAGTTGAAACAATCATATTCAGAGAATCAGAAATCATGTAATATTAAAACATTAAAGAAGAAACAGATATTTAATCAATATAAAAGTTATAGGCTACGTCTATAACAGCAAATATAAAACTGCAGATAGACAAGTCCTCAGGAATCACAGGAACTGATTCCCTTCAACGACTTCCTCTATATATGCCTGCCTTGACAACAAATCAAATCGCTCGACAGATTACAATCTCTCTCTGGTTATATTGTTCTCTTTTTATTTTTTCTTGAATTTGAGTTTTGAGAGAAACCTCATAAATAATATGGTATCTCTTAGACGGTTCGCATAGTGAATCCTTTGAGATATAACTAGTACGTACAATCTATTTAAACTGAGCATATTGAATTAATATGTTATGATAGAATTAGTTTTGTCCTCCTTCCTTTCTTGTATTTTACACTTGCATCATCTCTAGGGAGCACCCCTTTTGCTGCAACTCTTTTGAGTTCTTCCAAGGCCCCAAAATCCTGCGATTAAGCTAAAGCTGCAACATTTTCATAACTATCCATAGCACAAAAAAGTGAACAGAAATAAATTTGAAGGCCAATTCCGATTGAGCAAATTAAAAAAGTCATTCATTCATTCTTTGCAACAAATTTACATCATCACCCTCACAATTTTTTTAAAGAGAAAAAATCACCCTAAGCTCACTTTCCAGGGACAAAGTTTGTGGCATATGCCCAAGCATTGTTGTTTACTGGGTCAGCAAGGTGATCGGCAAGATTCTCCAATGGACCCTTTCCGGTCACAATAGCCTGAACAAAGAAACCAAACATGGAGAACATGGCCAATCTACCGTTCTTGAGTTCCTTAACCTTCAGCTCAGCGAAGGCTTCTGGGTCGTCGGCAAGGCCCAACGGGTCGAAGCTACCACCTGGGTAGAGTGGGTCAGTCACCTCACCCAGAGGCCCACCGGCAATACGGTAACCCTCGACGGCACCCATCAATACAACTTGACAGGCCCAGATGGCAAGGATGCTTTGGGCATGGATCAAACTCGGGTTGCCCAAGTAGTCGAGTCCACCCTCACTGAAGATTTGGGATCCGGCCTTGAACCACACGGCCTCTCCGAATTTAACGCCGTTACGGGCCAAGAGCTCGGGGAAGACGCAGCCCAAAGCACCAAGCATGGCCCATCTGCTGTGGATAACTTCTAGCTCACGGTTCCTGGCGAAGGTCTCTGGGTCAGCGGAAAGTCCAGCAGTGTCCCAACCATAGTCACCCGGGAATTCACCGGTCAAGTAGGATGGAGGCTCACCGGAGAATGGACCCAAGTACTTGACACGGTCGGGACCGTACCATGGGCTTCCGGATGGAACATTCTTGGTGAAGGTTTTCCTCATGGAGACCCGGCCTACGCCAAGCTCCGGGGTGGATGGAGAAAGCTTGACAGGTTTTCCGGCAAGAGATGGGGAAGAGAGAGCCATAGTGGAGGCAGCCATGGTTGAAGACTTCGGTGGTGAGCCTTTGTGTTGTTTGAGAATTGGAAGTGCTGCGAAAGGAACGTTACACTCGATTGGTTTATAAAGTGGATGGAGTGCTAGGCTTCTTATCTTATGGTATCTTATTCTTGACTCTCATTGGAGGCTCAAGATTTTGGTCTTGTATTTCTGTCTCCACGTGGCACTCTTTCATCCAGAAAGGGTGAGATTCTTTAATGAGCCACAGCCAATGAGGGGATTCCACGTGCAACCTCAGGATTATACTGTGTCATAAACACATAGGCGGATTGAGATATTAAAAAAAGAAAAAGAAAAAGTTATTTATATTTATGGGTTATCCTTTCACCAATTCTTTAAGTGGGAGATATTTATAAGACATAATAGTGGTTTATCTCATACCACAATTTTTGTGTTAATAATTCTAATTACTATGTATGATATGATGGTGACTTAATATATTTCTTGAGCTAAAAGACAATAATTTAGCAAATATTAGAAAAGAAAAGTAAACGACAAAATTTAAGAAAAAGTCTTGGTTGATGGTTACATTAGGTTTTAATTGACGATGAGATTGTACGAATTGAAATCTGATGGCTGTAAGAACAACGGAATCACGTCGTAGTCCACGAAACTAAAAAAAAAAAATCAATTGCAAAATAGAGTGAGTGGATGGAGTATCCAGGCATAGCACTTGCAGTATTTCTTGTATTGTTTTACGTCTAGCTGTGTTCTAAAACATCAATGTATATAAATATATGAAGTTGAAAACAAAAGTGTGTTTTATTGGCTGTGTGGTAGGCAAGTGTTTAAATTATATACATATACATACATACACAGAAGAGACGTGAGATTCTTTCTACCTCTTAATTTGGCTGGTCCCAATTCCAAACAAATTATATTTCTTAAGAATATGGCCCAAACATTTAATCAACAAAAAAAATTGCAACATCTAACTCATTTAGTTACTTATTATATATGTATTTAGGGTTAGCAAATCCCAGTTTTGGTTAAGGCATTGATCCTTTTGGTAATGACTCGGTGAATTGTTTGAAAATGTCTTCCGAGTTCCAAGTGGGTTTGCCTTCTCTGTCCAAGTTACCGAAGTGACTTTTGTTTTTCAATAATTTTGGGAAAGTGTAACGTATCGGGACAAAAAACAACACTCCCTTTTTATCAGTGTAAATGTCATAACATTTTTCCCACAGGTAATTCTAGAACTGCAAGTGTGAACTTTGTGTTTTTTGATATACTTTTCTCAAGGGGATATAGAGACTATTAATATCTTTGAATTCTCTCTCTCTCTCTCTATATATATATATATACACATATATAGTGTACTTATAATACACAGTTGTTACCATAGCAGAAACCTCGTAACACAGTGAACATTAATTCTTCTTACAAAATTTTAGTTAGAGTTTTGAGTTTTGTGACTTTTGAATGCATGCACCATCTGCAGTAAGATGACTCGTTGTCTATTGTTTGCTAAGTGATATTATTTGGTCTGATATATAAAACTCAAAAGGAAATTGCATGTGGCTATATATATATATATATATATTTGATGTGGAAAAAATGGGAATAATTTTTATTTACTGATTGCTCTTAAGGAATTAACATCATTACTCATTCACTAAAATCAAATATACATTCATTGGAAGAAAGAAATAAGCTCTCTGCCACGTCAAAGCATTTCCATCCACACACAGTGCTGCCCTGCTCAGTACTCTCTAATGTATCATGATGTCTTGCTTGAGCATTTCAGTTTTGCATGTATATCTATCCTATCCAAACGGACAAATGGCCATTCCTTATTGGAGGGAATCAGAACTTAAAATCTTGCTTTAAATTTTTTGATCTGCTAGTGGGGTAAACTATCCGTTACTGATAGGTGGTATGGAAACGGCCAACTATACTTTAGAGAATCAAGCCTTTAAAAAGTTCCAAACCAATAGAAATTCAGATATAGATATCATAAGATAAGGACCTATTTACTCTTCAACTCAAATAAAAAGCCCACCTAGCCCGATTGAAGCCATCAACTCAACAGTTCAACACCAATCTCTTTTCTCTCAATCTTCAGAGCATTTTACGATGGCTGCTTCCACAATGGCTTTATCTTCTCCCTCATTTGCTGGGCAGGCTGTCAAACTTGCCCCATCAGTCCCTGAGGTTGGCCGGGTCTCCATGAGAAAAACCGTCACCAGGAATGTCCCATCTGGAAGCCCATGGTACGGCCCAGACCGTGTCAAGTACTTGGGTCCATTATCCGGTGAGCCTCCGTCCTACTTGACCGGTGAATTCCCTGGCGACTATGGTTGGGACACTGCTGGACTTTCCGCTGACCCAGAGACCTTCGCCAGGAACCGTGAGCTAGAAGTTATCCACAGCAGATGGGCCATGCTTGGTGCTTTAGGTTGCGTCTTCCCCGAGCTCTTGGCCCGTAACGGGGTTAAGTTCGGTGAGGCCGTGTGGTTCAAGGCCGGATCCCAAATCTTCAGTGAGGGTGGACTCGACTACTTGGGCAACCCGAGTTTGATCCATGCCCAAAGCATCCTTGCCATCTGGGCCTCTCAAGTTGTACTGATGGGTGCCGTCGAGGGTTACCGTATTGCCGGTGGGCCTCTGGGTGAGGTGACTGACCCACTCTACCCAGGTGGTAGCTTCGACCCGCTGGGCCTTGCCGACGACCCAGAAGCCTTTGCTGAGCTGAAGGTTAAGGAACTCAAGAACGGTAGATTGGCCATGTTCTCCATGTTCGGTTTCTTTGTTCAGGCTATTGTGACAGGAAAGGGACCATTGGAGAACCTTGCAGATCACCTTGCTGACCCAGTCAACAACAATGCTTGGGCATATGCCACAAACTTTGTCCCTGGAAAGTGAGCGAGAACTACTACGGAAAGGTTTATGTGCCAACGAGTGTGAATTTGAGAGTGGTGTTGGGTGGGGTTGTGTATTAGAGATCTTCTGCAAAAAAAAAAAAAAGGTGTGAACCACGAGGGCTTGTTTGGTCCCTAATTGAATGAATGTTACTTTCCTTACTTGGTTATCATCATTTACTTTTTCTCCTCAATATTATAGCCTCATTTTTTTAGCATTTCATTTCATAATTATTGACTTGAATATATATATCACTTTGATATTCACAATTATGAATCTTTTTGTGAAATGCCAACTCTAGTTAAATTTCATTTCTAGGAAAATCAAATGCAACCACATAAGCGTTCTCTTTCGTGCAAATCATTTTCTTACTTAGCTTTTTATTTTTTTTTCTGAGGGTGGTTGGTTACGAGGGGTTTGATTTTCCTTCACCCCTACAAGATTTTTCCTCCATGTAATTAAGGCAACCAAGCTGTTCGGTTTTGCTTCTTCAATCTCACTTTTCCTTGTATTTTATTTTCCGCCCTCCTTAAGTTTTCCTATTTCATACGATTTGTTTTTCTTATTTTATGAAAACAACTTTGTTCAGAGTCTTAAATGAACCAGTTCCCAGCCATATCTGTGTAGTACAGTTTAACAAGCTTCTATCTTATCTGACAGATTGGTAATTTCTGAATCAGATCATTTGCACAACGATAACTTATAAAGCCTATCACAGTAAAACAATGTTAACAGAAACTACGAGATATGAAGAGCTTTATTAACTATAAAAGATCATCCCATCCAAGTAAGTACTTGGAAGACAATATTGAAGAAAGGCAGAATATAACAAGATATTGTTTCCATTTAACCTTAAATGGGAAAAGAAAATGGAATCCATGAGGCTTTGCTGTTGTTAAAGAAACCATATATTTTTTATCCCTTGTTTCGAAACTAAAGCTTGAATGAATATTGTTCGTCATTTTGCAATAACCACTCGTGATTCTGAACTGTCACTTTGGCTTGCTTATTTCAACTTCATGAGGGCAGACAGCACCACTTTCATATCAGGTCGATCCTCAGGATCTGGGAGTGTGCAGCACAAGGATAATCTAAGTAGCTCTACCAAAACTTGGTGCTCCTTACCAACATTCCGAGTTAACTGCGGGTCCACAACTTTAACAATCTCTCGTGTCCCATCTGAAAGAGCTTTCTCCACAATTTCACGCAGACTTATTGGTAATCCATCCTCTTCTGTGAGTGCTGTTGGCCTTCTTCTTGTTAGAAACTCCATCATTATTATACCAAAGCCGAATACGTCAACTTTAGTAGTTACTTTTCTCATGTAGGCGAGCTCTGAATTACATGAAACAATCAATAATGTTCAGGGAATCAGAAATCGCATCCAATATGGTAATGAAGTCAGAAATGTTTTAGCTGTATGTTGTGAAATTGCTACAATCAATCTAAACTGACCTTCCTTTTCTCTCTGTTTTTATTTATTAAGTGCAGCATGTTTCTACTTTAACAACAAGAAAGAAGGAAACTTGTTGGCATTTAACAAAGCCCCTAATCATTAAAAATAAGGAGGGGAAATAAATAACATGAGCATTGTCATAGGCTACGTATATAATAGCAAATATGAACAAGTCTTAGGGAATCAGGATGCGAACAGGACAATTTAGCATGCAGCACCGGCTCACCATACTACTAATCCAAGCACTAAATTATTTAGTCAGATTGTCACTCCAACATGGATATCAGTGTTAGAAAATGCTGAATATCAATAAAATTATATTCACGAAAGGCTGATACCTGGCGCCATATAGCCAATAGTGCCTTCTAAAGCTTCTGATAAGGAAAGGCCACCATCCTGCAGATGAAGACCAAGCATTCGAGCTGTCCCAAAATCACTGACATGGGCCTCAGAATCTCCATCCAACAAGATATTAGAAGGCTTTAAATCACAGTGAACAATGGGAAAATCATAACCGGAGTGCAAGTAATCCAGTCCGCTAGCAATAGAAACGAAAACATTGATTCTTTCAGATAATGTCCATCTAGACTGATCCACTTCTCTGTCATGTATGACGCTCTCCAAGTTCCCATTCTCCATGTACTGCAGAACTAAAGCCTTTATTTTTTCACTCTCCCAAGCATAACCCAGTACCTTGACCAAATTCCTATGTTTCAGCTGGCTTAAAGTCCCAACTTCTCTGTTAAAGGCCTTGTCAGATTCTGCGGAGAACTGGCGCAAATTCAAATTTTTTATGGCTACAATCTGGCCATCTTCTAATCTACCCTTGTACACAGTGCTCAAGCTGCTAGCACCAATGATGTTATCTTTGCTGAAAAAAACAGTGGCATTCTCTAATTCCTTTTTATCAAATCTTTTAAGGGCCAGTGCCGAAGTGCGTACTGGACCTACCCGTTCAGGATCCTCATTTGTGGATTTATGCAATTTGGTGCGGTGTTTGAGAATTAAAATCACAAACACCACAAATAACAGTATAGCAACAGATCCAAGTGAAGCAATAATTGCTATGCTCTTCTTGGATAGTGCATGAGAACCCGGTACCCCGCATGACCCTAAGAATTTCGTTCCACAAAGAGCTGGGTTTCCCATCAAATCAGATGCATTGATGTGTTCAAATATTCCAGTCTCTGGCACACGACCTTCAAGTTGATTGAAAGATAGATTGAGATGCCTCAAGTTGGAAAGATTGGCAAAGCCTTCAGGGATAATTCCCTTCAAGTTATTCTGAGAAAGGTCTAGGGAATTAAGACTCTCAATCTTTGCCAAACTTTCAGGGATTTTACCACTTAAATGATTCCTTGAAAGGTTTAAGCTTTCAAGCAAGTCCATGTGAGCAAAAGCTTCTGCAGGAATAGGACCAGAAATATTGTTTCCTGAAAGATCAAGACTGAATAGATTTCTGCATCCTGCAAGTGTCTTAGGAATTACACCAGAAAGGTTATTGTTTGAAATATCAATTGCTTGTACCATTTCCAACGCACCCAACTCATTTGGAATACTTCCAACCAAGTGGTTGTAAGACAAATCAAGATATAGCTGCATGCCTTTGAAGTGTGCAATGATGTCTCCTGGAATTGATCCTGTGAGATTGTTGTGAGAAAGATCCAAAACTAAAAGCTGTTTAAGCTGCCCCATGCTTATTGGAATGAGCCCACTAAGGTTGTTTCCATGGAGGTTTAAGGATGAAAGCATCTGTAGCTTTGAGAAAGAACTTGGAATTTGACCAACTAACTTGTTCTGAGACAGATCAAGTTCAGTCAGTTGTTTTATTTCAGAAAGATTGTCAGGTATTGCACCTTCTAACACATTATCATGCAGGAAGAGCCCTTGAAGGAGGGGAGGTTTGGACAGTTCCGGTGGAATATGACCTGAAAACCTATTTTCAGAAAGTGATAAGGTGTGGAGTTGATTTAAGTTCCCAATCTCAGGTGGAATTGGCCCTATGAATGAATTGGAAATCAGCTGCAGAATCTGGAGATTAAACAGGTTTTGGATACCTTGTTTTAGCAATCCACTAAAATTGTTCATCCCCAAGCTTAGAGTATGAAGATTTGAGCAGTTGAAGAGGTCATCCGGGATTTCCCCAGACATTTTGTTGGATGCAAGAGACAGGTGGGTGAGATTAGGCATCCTTGAAAACCCCCGAGGAATTTCCCCAGTTATTGCATTATTAGATAAACTTACATTCATCAATTTAGTACAATTGGTAATACTAGGAGGGATGGTTCCATGAAAGAGGTTGGTATGCATGACTAGATACTGCAAATTATGAAGCATTCCTATGTTTGGTGGAAGTTCACCTGAGAGGAGATTCTGGCTCATTGACAGATAAGTTAAATTTGTCAAATTTGTTACTGATGAAGGAATCTGTCCAGTAAACTTATTCTGATGAAGAGTAAGAACTTGTAACGATCTCAAAGATCCAATCTCCAATGATATTTCTCCGTCTAAGTTATTCTCTGAGAGTTCTAAATGGGTTAATGACTTCAACTGGAAAATGGAAGATGGAACTGTGGAATATAACTTATTATCATACAACCGAAGTTTTTTCAATTGAACTAAGTTTCCTAGCTCAGGAGGAATGCTTCCAGTAAGCTGATTGCTGTAAGATGCAAGTAGGACAAGGTTTTTACACTGACCAAGCTCAGATGGGATTTTCCCGGAAAGTGAATTTCCAAACAACTGAAGGATTTCTAAATTCTGCAGATTTCCAATCTCTTTGGGGATTTCTCCTGACAACTGGTTTACACTAAAATCAAGAGATTGCAGAGATACCAAGTTGCCTATGGAAGTAGGAATTGGTCCAATGAAATTATTCCCATATCCTGCAATTTGTATAAGGTTATCTAGATTGCCTATTTTTGGGATTTTTCCAGCGAGATTGTTAGAATTGAAAGCAATACCCAACAATGAAGTGCAGTTGAATATGCTATCAGGGAGGCTTCCATTTAGAAGGTTACTACCCACATCCAAATACTTAAGATTTTTCATGTTTCCTAATTCTGGTGGAATTGGACCAGAAAGAGAATTTTCAACAAGATAAATCTCAGAAAGCCGTAGGCCAAGACTCAGCTGAGGAGGAATAAGACCATTAAATGAGTTGGAACTTAAATCAAGAACCTGGAGTGTAGAAATATTTGCCAGGAAAGGTGAGATCTTCCCTTCAAGCTGCTGGCCTGCTAGAGCAATTTCAATGACATGGTTTGAAGATGGATCACAAACAATGCCAGACCAGTTGCAATGGTGGAGGGTGTCAACCCAATCAGCAAGTGCACCATTTGGGTCATTGGTAATGGAGTTCTTGACGGCTTTCAAAGCCTCAACTTCAAGTTCTGAGCTTGGCTCTGCACACGAAACTATAGCTGCAACGAAACAGAATGTGACTAAAGTCAAAGAAATCCTTTGAGTTTGAGATACCATTTTATTTGAAGTTTCTGATACGAAAGCTGAATTAAATGAAAGCATGCATTTATAGAGAAGATTCAACCAGGGACGATTTCTTTGAAAATGTGACCCGACCCCATTTGTGACATGTTGGTGATATATGGATATTCCTTAAAGTCAAATCATAGGAGACTAAAGAAAGAACGGAATCCGTGATAGCTTGGTCAGAAACTGAATATGGCCGTGTTTGTCTCCGAGGCCATCCTTGTAATGATCAAGGTAAGTTAGAAAACCAGTAGTTTCTAGTGATTGAGACGTTCAAGTTGGGTCACAGTCAAAATAGACAAAACGATATCCAGGTCAATACCTCGCGATTGATATGAAAGAGAAATCATAGAATGCATGCATCACCTCTTGGCTAAAAGCACAAACAAACCAATAACCATGACCCCAAAATGATTCGCTTAAGACTTGTTGCCTTTATATATATATATATATAAACACGCGTTAGGAAATCAGTGATTATCTATTGGCTAGCTACAACGAATCAGCGTGCAAATGCATTATGGAAACAAGTTGTTTGTAAATAAAAATTATTAATTAACACTCAAGTTGCTATAAAGAATACAGCGAAAAAAGATAGTGGCCCGACAGAGATAGAGATGGTGCGTGGACTGTTTAGGTGACTCTCCAGTAGAACATTGACGGCTACCGTCACCGACGTACGTACTCAATATGATTCCATGATATGATATTTTTTGAAAGTCGTTCTAGTAAAACCAGAAGCTCCTTGTCCTTTCCAATTTCCCATTCCCATTCCCAAAGGTTCTCTTTCAAAAGTCATCATTTCTGTCATATAATTGATACCAACTCAGAACGCATCGTTTCAAGAATATATAACTTATTATAATTAAAATCAGGAAATATATAACTTTCCTTATACACATGCATTAATCTGAAAATGGTTAAAGCAGAGTTTTAAAAGTGGGGAATAATATTACTCATTATCTATAGATTGATAGAGTTGGTGGTATACTAATACTAATACTATTAAGAAGATGATCTCTGGTCTGCAAAACGAGTTAGAGGTCTGTCGTCTACAATAAGTTCAACGGCTTATGGAAACACTCATACAAGTTGTAAATTATTAATGCCAACTTGCTAGCTAGAGCGGAAAACTGTACATGTGGAGTCTCTTGACATGACAGCTACCGACGTCATATATGACATAAGAAAAGTTAAATTTTTAAAAAATAAATTTTAAATTCGGACCAGAGCCTAAATCTAGCGCCTTAGACCACTCCACCAAACTGTCTTAACAATTAAAAATATGAACTTTTATTATTTATTCACAACATATTGTTAGTTGCACATTTTCTAAAACGGCCAAAAACATAAATTTTTGTAATAATATGACCATAAAAAAACTATGCATGAAATATTTTTATGATATATACACTAATGTTAATCATACGCTGAGGGCGTTTTAATCAAATGATAATATCATTTCTAAACTAAGTATGTCATTTAAATATGTATCTCATCATTAAATGTTTATGACTATTTGGTTTGGTAATTTTTTTTTTTTTTTGAATATCACCATTTATAAGATAGAGAAACGATAATTGCCTCAGTTTTTCAGAAATTTTTAAATTAGTGGGTGTGTTCAATTCAAATATTTATTTAAAAACTAAATATGCATGAATTAATAAAAAAAAAGCAAGAAAATGAAAGGAAAATAAGCAGAGCACGACTCATAAAAACAGTGAAAGGGGCATTCCGAGAATTGAACTCGGGACCTCTCGCACCCTAAGCGAGAATCATACCACTAGACCAAATGCCCACTGATGCTAATTTGCACTAGTGAAAAATTATAGCAAAGCTCATAGACTTTGCTTTGGAGCATTATTTCATTTTTATTTTCAAAAAAAATTGCTTCTTCATTTATTGAACTTTTTTAGCCATGAATACTCGAGTCAAGAATGCAAAGTTGGCTGATAGATTTTCCTCATTAGCTATTGGACATCCATGGGGAATATCTGTTGCAATCAACATGATAACAGAATCATTTATTGAATGGCCAAGATAGAGCCAAAGATTGTATGTGATTGTGATATGTGTGTTATGTTTTCTGGGTATCAAACAGGTATGTTTTTATCGGAGCTGTTCGAGACATGGTAAGATACTAAATATGAGCGCTTCTATTAACAAAAATTCAAACTTAAGTTGGTCATGTTGTAAGAGATTAATCTCTTCTACTAAATTAATATAACATATGGTGTTATATGATCATGTGTATGTAATTGTGTATCATTAGTAATTTAGTTTTACACAAATGAGATTTGTTTTAGAAAAAAATGGCCAAGATTGTAGGCAATCATGTTTAACTAATGTTTTAATTAATTGATATGAGATGATTAAGCAAGGAGGATAGAAATTTCATAATGCCATGAATACGATTACTTATTTGGCCTTGACAGGAACGTATTGATTGAATATTTCCTTTGCTTATACTTTCTTCCATTTCGAGATGCTATTGTAGCTCAAGTCCAAGTAGTTGAGAAATTCTGGTTGAAGCAAACAGTCAAAGGTTGATAACACCTCCCAACAGTTTCAAGAGAGAAGTATCCCAATATGGATTTCTGATATTGAGCTTTGTGACTTTTCCTGGGTAATGTTGCGGTGTTGAACTTCACTTTATTTACAGCCAGAGCTTAATTCAGATCAATTTAGTTGCAGTAAATCTTCAACAGTAATGATTTATTATAAGGTTGAACTAAAGCTCTAAGAATATTCTTTCTTCTTTTCATGATTTATTTACAGCAGACTTTACTGAAAACTTAGTTCCATGTAACTTGTGTATAAATATTCAGCAGTCCTTTCCCGTGTTTCCCATCTTAATGTGGATGCACAACCTTCAAAAAGAAAACTTCTTTTTCTTTTGATTTTAAAAGAAAACTTTATAGTGAGATCACCTTGAACACAAAAGCAAGCACCATTAAACCTGTGCAGGATTGAAAACTCAAAAAGTTGGGCAATTAGAATTACTTTTCATCAAAACTGGAGTTTGGTATCTATAGGTTGGAAGCTGATGGTACGTATAACATGGAACCTCTCTTCCTGTCATTTATAAATATCTACCATTGCTTTGTTGATGATATTCAGAAGAAATGGGTAAAACCACTCTATCATATGCTGCCTTTTTCTTCTATTCTTCTTGTCTCAGGTACTCAAGTTTTTGCCACACAACACGGTTTCTGCAATGTTGTGCACAGTTTGTGTCCGTATCATCACTCTTCAATTATTGTTCTCTATTTGATACATGAATTTATGATGTTCGCATCAGTGAGAGCAAAGGTAATTTAAGATCCATTTAAAACTCTTGAAAGAAAAGAAAAATGTTTCTAATCATCATGATTTTAGCCATTCCTCGTTGTTGGTTATGCCTTAATTTGTTGCAGAAAACTTGGTGTGCGGCAAAGCCTTGGGTTTCTAATGGCCCATCACAGGCAAGCCAGTACAATGCATGCCTATTGCCAGGTTGATAGCAGCACTTCACATGGAGGAGGCGCCTGCTACTTACCCAATACAACTAGGCAGCACGCATGCCTCTCTTGCTGTGAATACCAACTACCAAAGCAAAAGGGAGGAATAAATGGGATTGTGATTTCAGAAACACTGGTCTCATAGATGTGACTGATCCAAGTCTGCAATTTTTCCCTGTCTAATATGTGATTAGTTAACGAAGATTTCTTTTTCTCAGTTATAATCTTCTTTTTTATTAGTCAACTTCTTATGATAAATAGCCTTGATTTTAAGACAAATATCTTTTTTAAGAATTGAAAATTACTCATTTCATTTAAAATTATAAGATAAAATTACATACTTTACACTTCTAAAGAATATAATTAAGTAGTTAAAAAAATATATTATTCTTATAATGTCTTTATTTAATATTTTATTTTTTAAGTCAATTACATAAATAATTATTAAAATAAAATTTTAAATAAAGATTTTTTTTAAAAAAATCATTAATTACTCTTTAAAAAAAAATGACTTTATATTTTTTAATATAAAATTTTATAAATATCTCATTATAATTTTGAACAAGAATAGTAAATATTTATATTAGGAAAACAGAGTACCTAAGCACCTAATAATAAAATTTATTGGGCCCTAATCCAGGCCAAAATTTTACAATCTTACAAATATATATAAATTTTTAAATAAGTTTCACTGTTAAAAATTGCAGGTGAAACTCAGCGACTAGATGAACCCCTAGTAAGCTTAAAACTCCTTCCTGAAATAGTTTATACACATTGTGTTTCAATGTTAAGATTGTACGAAGAAAATGACTGCTATTTATGAGTATGGATTTGCAGGATGATTGGTGCGTTGCTAAGCCAGGAACCAGCGATGCTATGCTGCAGTCAAATGCATACTTTTTTTGCAACAGATTTAATTGCAATGATATGCAACAAAATGGTCAGTGCTTCAACCCAAACACTCTCAGATCATAAATAATGCCTCATTTGCCATGAGTCTCTGGCGAAGAACCATTAGAAAACGAGATTGTAATCTTACTGACTCTAGCCTCTCATTGTCGTCACTGACCCAACTAAACTCAATTTATCAGTTAAAAAAGTGATTTCTTTCCAAACTAGTAATTTAACTTTCTCTATCGTTTTGCAGGTTATGATGACTGCATCTATATCAGAAAGTTAAAAAAAAAAACATAGTAATGGAAATACAGGCACTAGAGGAAGCAGTTAGTTCAATAGGCTCTCTTTTTGGACTAAGTACCGTGTACCCATGAACTCCAATGGTAAATTATTGGAGAGAAGAAAAGTAAAAAATTTGTATCCTTTTGTAGTGCCAATCTGTGCTCCTTTTGGAGAGGGTTTTGGATGTTTACTCTTTTTCATCAGATCTTTTGGTTTTTACCAAATTGTTGTTATCACTTTGGGTTGGTGAAGGGAACACGAATGGCAACAAATAACAATCAATGACCTTAGAGTAAGCAGTGGGTCACATTCTATGAACATGGCAAGCCAACTTGACCATTATTGGTGGAGGCCAAGAATAGGTCTTTGCATGTTGTCGACGGGGATTCATAGGATTATGAAAGAGAACTTGAGGTCTGAAAGTCTAAGCAATGTCACGGGCATGGCATAGATATAAGGCCGATAAATCCAACATTCCAACTCATTGGCAGATTAAATCAACCTAGAAGGATAAAATGCCCATTTCGTCCATCGTCTTCCAAAAAAGCCTTCCCTCCCCTTTTGGATATTTACCATTGTTCTGCATGAATTACTTCCGCCACTCAGCAAATGGAAACTGAGAAATACTTATTGCATGCTTTTTTAGGCGTTTAAATCTAAATCCAAGCATTACTATATATATATATATATATATATATATATTTGTTTTACAAATTCAACATGCACGCTCACATGCTCAAAAAAATAATAAACATGCCTAGTGACACCCTCCAAGTCCAAGTGTCACATCCATAGCCCTACTTAAATCTGACGAGAAATAAAAAATTAAATGAATTTTATATTCTCAAGTTATTCATTTGCTTTTTAGCTCCTCTAAATTTAATTGTTATGGTCCGTTGAGTGGCGTTTAGCATTCAATTAAGCCAATAAGAAAGCCAAGCTCTTCCCCATATAAATAAAAGAACTCGATTCCACGGTACGCATTCGTCAAACCTCGTGGACCCCACCCACACTTTCACGCGTGCCCTTATCCAACGGTCGCTGTCCCACCCGTAATACACGGATGGGCACTTCCAAGGACACCTCATCCCATCCGACGGCTTACAATCTCCGGGTTTGACTACTCTCTGTCTCGATCCGGCACACATTCCCATAAGCCAAACCCCACAAAAAGGTTATGTGCACCCAAACATGCTTTGAGTCATTCGGTCTCATTCTCTATCTCTCTACAACCTCTGATCTCTTTCTCTCTGTGAAAAGTACTCTACTAGATCTTCAGCAGCGAACATCTGCGGGATTTTCTTTAGGGACTCGCGGAATTGGTTTTGATCTCGATCTCCTACTCCCTCAAGAAACCTAGATTTCGCTCTGTGAATTATTCTGTTTCCAATTAATTGCTTTTATGAATTTGTGGAAACAATTGCATTAATGGGTGTGATGATTTGAGCACGAAGATCTATCTTAGTTTCAAACTTTAATGTTTTTAGTGATTTGAATCTAGATTTTGTTTTATACTTCCACATATTTCCAATTTGGGGAAATTCGTAACATTTATGGTTGCTAGGGTTTTCAATATGGAATTGATTCACTGATGTGATATTGGGGTCAATTTTTTATGCAAAGTTTAAACTTCAACCTGGATTTCAGTGACAAAGTTATATTAATATGGGGTTGAAATTTTAATTATGAAACTTGTGCTGTAGTTGACTTTGAGCTGTTTCAAGGGAGGGCTTCCTTGTAAATTTTTAGTGAATGCTAAATCTAAATTAAATCTGAAGTGGGAAAGTTATTATTCTTCATTTCCTCTTTTGCGTAGGTGCCTTTGCATTTCAATTAATTTTAAGTGTTTCTTTTTATTTTCAGGGTAAAAGTTTGGACTTGATTACTTTTCTTTGATATTCTGGATTGGCACTGAATCAAGATGCCGTGGATGTCCTTGTTTGTGGCTTACAATCGAAACCGTGTCCGTTTGGTGGTATTCTTCCGTGTAATTGTGTAACTTAGTTAGCTCAGGTGAGAGATTTTGCAATACCAAGTCTGCCGCTACAGTATTTGATTCCTGAAATTATTTTTATTCAAATGTGATGAAGATGCAGCGCCTATTATTTCACATTTCACATTTCACATTCTCTGAAAACGCTGTGGCCTAACATTTTTCTGTGGCACGTATTGCTGTCTCCTTACCTCATATGGTCTTGTATTGTTTTTAACTGCTGTAGGCAAAGTCCTATTGAGTGTTCAAGGAACTTGTTCCTTGGTGTTTTTTTTCCCTTTATTAAAATTGTTGGGAGGTTCTGAGGATGTACTTTGCAACAACGATAAAGAGATACCGCGCTGTGGAGGAAATTGGACAGATTAAAATGAGTGTTGGAGTCATCGCATACCACCGACTGATGCAAGTTTGTCAAGTACGTAGTTCTTCTACATCCTTTTCCTCAGATTTGAACTTTTATTGTACTTGTGACTTTCTGTATCACATACTGATGACACAGAGAGTCTGTTTGATTTGTTAAAAAAGAAGGGACAGGACAGTACAAAATTTTTTGTCCTTGTTTGATTTCTTAAAAGACCTAAGTACTAGACAAAAGTTTGTTTATGATACTGGACAAATCCTTAAAATCTTATTACTCACTAAACCATGGTTTGTCTAGAGTACTGGACAAAAATTTTAACCTTGCTATGTCTCAAACCAAACTACAATCTTCAGTACTTTGGTTCTTTAAATCAATGGCATTAAGTCCCAACAACAGCCATCAACTGAGGTACTGACAACGGCTAGCAACTAGCGAGCTAGTGATCGGTGATCTTTTTTTAAATTTTATATTTTGATAAATTACTTTAATTGTTATAAAATATCAAATCTTATATATTTTTTAGAAAATAATGTAATACAAAGTATTATCATAAATTAGATACAAATGTTATGAAATTTTTTGTCCAATGCTTTGAGCAATGAACATTATAAAAAGTTATATTGTATCTCAACTCCTTGTGTTGTACTGTTTTATTTGTGCTGTCTAATATTGTGTATCAAATGCACTCGAATATTTTCTTTTGCAGGCTGAGTATTTTCGTCAGTTGCTTAAGCCTGTTACGTAGTCTAGTTTCTAGTGACGTTGACTTAGGGAGGAATTGGCTACTGTTGCGCTCAATCATTGGAAGGCTGCAAAAGAGATGAAGTGTTAATTTGGTGAAGCGGCCATCGTGTCTTGTGTTAAAATGGACTCACCTTAGTGCCTACCTACTGTTTAGCTTTTACATTTAAGAAACTTGCATCCAAATTTAAGACAGAATAATTGCCAGTTGCCAAAGCCAGAACAGCATTACTTGTAAAGAGCTTGGTTAGAGCAAGCAGGATTTTATGATGCAGAGTCACGATTATTTTTACTCTAAGAAGGTGGTGTCCAAAGTTGAGGCGGTTGATCCTCATATGCATGCTCCACTTGCTTCTGCCTTTGATCCGGTTTTACCTCCAGGTATGGAGCAGGTTACTCCGTTCGAAAGAGTTCAATTGCAGCCCTCTGAGGTTTGCCCTAAGAATTTCATTATCTTTGATCAGACAGATCATCAAAGCCGAGTTATGTTCCATCCTGCAAATGCCTACAAATTTAGTGGTCCTGGCTTGAATGTTCATACTTCTTGTAGTCACGATTTTGAAAGGAACAGAGTCAATCAAATGGAAAGAGAATTGTCTTTTCTAGAAGAGGATTCTGACGACATTGATGCATTGTTGAGCTTGGAAGGGGAGGAACCAGAAGACTATGATGACGAAGAAGTCAGTACAGCAAGGACTCATGAAAATTGTGAAAATACATCCGATACTTGCTCCAGTTATTGCTCAAAGTCAAGGAAGAAAGGGTTTCCATCATCTGTAAAGAAGTCCTCTGGGACTGGTGGTTACTGCGACCGTGAAAGGAAGTGCCAAGAAATGAAGAGGATGGTGAAGGTATTGAGAGGGATATTGCCCGATGGTAGTAACCGAATGGATAACGTTGCTATCCTAGATGAAGCCGTTAATTACCTTAAGTCTCTGAAAGTCGAAGTTGAGAAACTTGGAGTTAAACTATAAACAAGTTGGGCAACTACTGTGGTCACGGTTGAACCCCATTTCCTTCTGAACTAATTAGATAGCACCTCCTCCAGCCTCTTTTCTCATACCCCTTTCCCTCTTCCGGGAAGAGGCCTTGGTGTCGTATTCTGGTCATGTAAGAAAATATAATTAGTTGTATGTGCTGGTTGTTAAGCGTCCGTATCTCTCTTCTGCACGAAGAGTGTGACACTGTTGAATGATATTTGTTGTGAAATAATGCCATGAATGTACTGCGAAACTATTTGATTGGTGTCTCTACCCGCCTGTTTCCTTTTCCCAAGAGTTTGCTCTAATTTTTCATGATATAAAGCTGTAGCAAATAACATGTTTCTTCACTCTAGTTCTTAGTGGTAATGTGATCAAGTTGTATGATTTCTTTTCCAGAAAGATCTCAGACCTATTTATTTGTAGGTTGTATTGTATGCTATTCTATAGAAGTGCTAGATTTCTGGCAACACGGAGATCATTGTCATGCATGCACGGTTGGTTTTCTGCCCCCACCCCTGAACCCCATGCTGCAAAACTCACGTTAGTGGCGTACCTTTCAGACATTTTTAGTGCTAACCATTCCCTGCTAACTTTAGGCTCTATTGGCCTGACCTTTGGTGCTCTGAAATATAACCGTTACTACTTTCGAATGCTGTTGCTTTTACCAGTATGAAGCAGAAAATGACAGATGACATGGAAGGTTACATACGTGTTTGAACAAATGCCACGAATCCTAATCCTATAACAGGTCAAATGGTTCAGTAAAGCTATTTGGCTTCAATCAGGTGTTTCTAGGTTAGCTAGTACAAGACAGAGTAGAATAGAGTCAATAATTGAGTTTGTTATTTCCTCCGTAGCATAGATTATAACTATATGCAAGTCAACAAAAAAATGTTTTATACGAGGAATGAGATGAGCCACTTCAATTATTATTTTATTGGTAAGGAATGCTTCTTCTTCTCCTTGTGTTTTGCTTATTTATTGTAGTATCCATATTCCTCTTGCTCCTCCTATTCCTTGTACGATCATATTATATGATTCGGCGCACAATTGAATTTATAGGAAGAATTTCCTCGAGTCATCTCATTTTACTTTTCGGTAAATCTTAGGAGATTAATTGATTAAAAGGACATCAATTTACTAATTCATGGCGCCTGATCTGATTAACTATTTATATAGTTTTTAATTCTTTGAGTATTAATCTAAAAATGATTTCATATTAGTTTTTTTAATCTAAATATATTTTGTTAAATTATAGTTTTTAGTGCGGTAGAACGACAGGGAGTCAGACGGAGGGTGGGAGAGAGAAAACAATAGGAGCGAAAGAGGAAGGACAGATTTAGAGGTAGAGCAAGAGGAATAGAAACAGAGAAACCTAAGAGGTGAGAAGGGAGCAGATCGAGAAAGAAGAATTCGACAAATTCAAGATTTTGTGATCCGTGTGTAGGTAATCCTTTGTCTCCTTACTTTGTGGCAGTCCCCCTTGCAATGTTTATCTAAATTATGGTGATATTTTGCCCAAAAAACCTATGGTAGCTCAAGTTTGGAAATTCGATGTCTTTTACATGGTTTGTCTACTTGAATTTTGCTGCCATTGTGCGATTAATACAAATTGTAGGTTGTAACATTGTTTCTAACTCAAGCTGTGATGTTTCACATATGTCTAAGGGCGGTTAATTTGGTATTCAGTTAATCCCTTTGGAACCCTAAATGCATCATTATGCTATCAACTTAGCTGCCCTTGTTGATTGGTTATTATGTTGTGGAAGATTTGTCAAATAGCCCTGTGATTGTATTATTAGTAGCTGATGAGCTTTGGGGCCTTGAAACTGCTGGTTGATTCTGCTAACAGTTACTAGTTTGGTAACCTTTTTATAGTTGGGATAGCATTACATTGGGTAACTTCGGCCACCTGGAAACAACAGATTGAGGAGAGCAAAGCACTCATCATTGATATAGCAGACAGTTTCTGAGCTTTGTAACGAGAGAGGGAAAAGGGAAGCGATGGGATCGAGAATTATGGGGCAATTTGGAACTATTTTAAAAGAAGCCTGGAGTAAAACATTACCGGTCGCAAAGTTTTTATGTTTTCTTCATGTAACAGGAACATATGGGTGTCAAGTTAGTCATGTGCGTAAGGAAATCTTTTCACATGTTATATATGTTGTTTGAAATTTCATCAAAAATTGTATCAAATGAACTGGTCCAACGGTGCAGAGCTATGGTCCTAGCATGCTTCCCACATTGGGTTCGACTAATTACTTAATATATGAAACTATCTCAACCCGGTGCGATAATATTCGGCCAGGAGACATTGTCATCGTGCGGTCAGTTGAGAACCCTAGAAAGTACACGACAAAGCGCTTGATTGGAATGGAAGGTGATACCGTTACATATCTTGTTGATCCCAAGGAGAGTGATAAGTGCGAGACTGTTGTGGTATGGTCAATTTCTTCTTAAAATCTCTTCTTTCTTGTTGAACTTGGACTAGCAGCTTTACCTATAAGCTAAGCTCTATTTATCGGTCTGAACAATATATGGACCATGGTTTTTCATTTAGATGTGCGATTATTTTTGGTTGATAGAGTTTGGAAGTTGATTTTCTAGTTTAACTCATTTGTTTCATTCACATTATCGTAGCTTTTGTTTTCTGTTTCCTTGTTGTTTAGCGTTTGGCTTGGTGGGATTGAATATTTATTGATTTGTTTGTTTCTGATTGGTTAAGTTTTTGCCTCTCCCTTCTAGATTCCAAAGGGACACATTTGGGTACAAGGAGATAACATTTACGATTCCAATGATTCAAGAAAATTTGGCCCTGTTCCTTATGGCCTTCTTATAGGCAAGGCATTCTGGAAGGCAAGTCCTTATTCTTTTTCCAATGATTCGCGCCACCTCTTTATTTTCTGTTCCCCCATCCCTTCCTCCCTGATCTTTTGATGATTTTATCAGCAGATATGGCCACCTGAAGGTTTTGGATCCTTGGGCAAAAACTGATTGAAGTTTTGGTAAAATGCCATACAACTCTTAAGCTATATATCTATTTGTGTTCAATCTTGAAGGGAACAGTGTTTTTAAGACAGTTTGCCTACTCTTTACTGGGTAAATTACTCTTGAAATTTTAAGTGTTCCTTTTGTTACATACAGAATATGATTTTACCACCTGGGATCAAGCGTTTTTACTTGGTGTTTCCTGAATGACCAACGACATCTCAAGAGTGGTATAATGTGATTTATATTTGAACGAGTGTGAATTAGATCAATAAGAATAGGGAAACTACATCTTGATTCTCTGTTTGCGTTTCATCAATCTTTTATCTCGTAAGAATGACAAAAACGGGATATATCTTGGCTAAGAGAGAACGTAAATTACCAATCCTTGTACCTCGAAAGATTACTAATGACCTGAAGTAAAAGCCTAATTAACTAGGTAAACGCTAACCATACACTGAATGCAAGGTAACTGAAGTAAAAAACAGAGAACTTTCACTGTTAGACGTGCATTGAAGAAAAGTTTCAATCATCTCAGTGCCTTTTGAACTGTTTCCATCTGAATATTTGCCCTTTGGACTCTGTAAGCCATAATTAGTTTGAGGCGGGATAACGTATCATCTTTGGAGATATTCTGAGAGAAATATTTCACTCGCGTTGCTTGAAAGTTATATGTTAGAGATGCAAAGAGTTTGTTTCATTGTTAGAGTCCTTTTCTCTTGTACGTATTCTCCTGAGATTAAATCTAGCATATGGTGAGGAGGGAAATTCTAAGCTTTTCATATTCCTTGGATGAACTCTTTCAAGAGAATGCATCTGCCAACTTGGATTGTGTTATTAGAAGTGCTTGTTAAGGATTAGGATCCTCCTATGTTACCAATACTGGAAGAAGACAGTGGCAAACATCAGGGAAATTTCTATTACTTAAGCTTGCTAATAATTGTTGATGTCAACTGTGAAATTGATTCGGCTTGTAAGGAGAAAAGATTATTTTGCATCAAGCTCTGGAAAAATAACCAATACAACTGGCGCAGTAACATATCAAACTTTCTGTCACAAAAAACCATTTTTTAAAAAAAAAAAAAAAGTACGCAAACGAAATTCCTGCTATATACATTTACAAAGTACTGTGGTACAGAAATCTTGCCCTGAAAAGGACGCAACCACTGGCACTAATATAGTTTCCTCTCCAAACTCTTGCAAGACATATTTGCAAAGATCAAGACATGATTATATGGGACTCGCTCTTAAAGCCTGCATGCATCAATGACAGAGCTGAATCACCATAAGGTTATCTTGCTCATAAAGTAGATAAGTCTGAAATATTGTCAAAGAAGAAACAGTGTATATAAGGACGGACCTGGTTCTGCATGCATGCTTGTTATCGAGGATGAAGTGCAACAGCCACATAAGCTAACATACTTGATTCTTGTGTATGTTGATGGCTTTTGTAATTGTAGGTGGTAATTCTCTGATTACCCACAATACCATTGCCGATGGTATTGACACACCTGGTAAAGCAAGGAGCTTCAGATGAGTACAATAAGGTCAAGTTCTTTCATAACCCCAATGCAAGACAGCACAGCAGGCTATGTTAAACTATTTTAGATAATTTGAAAACATTCACTCAAACAGGCTTCGTAAAGAGAATCCTGCATGTATGAGAACTAAATGGGAATATACCTACAAAATAATATAGAATGAGTAAGACAGAGGTGTAAGCACAATTCGCGTGCAGCTTACGCCAGTGATATGGGATCTGCAAAATGTCATGGGAAAGTTCAGAAGATCTCATACATGTTAGATCAAGAACAAGGGCTTGGAACAATTCTTTTAGTTAGTTGACAGATACATACAGAAATATCAGTCAGAAGTGCTACGAAGGCACTTGATGTGAAGCATAGTACAGAGACAATGGTTAAACCTGAAACCTGCAAAAAGAAACTTTCAATATTTTTATTGTTGTTCATCTTATTTTACCTAGAAATGCCATGTTTGATCAAAAATCTCTCGTAGAAATGGCAACACGATACCTTCCACATTTCGGATGAAGCTTCCTCAGATCGCACTTTGCTCATCTTCAAGCATAACAGGATTCCTGAAAACAAAAACACAAACACATGGGAGGCATCAATACTTTAACCAGAAAGTAGCTATGTCTGAGTTTGAAAGTTATAGAATGGAAAACTATTATATCAGTTGCTCACCATAGCATGCTAATGCTCCTGCCAACAAAAGCATTAAGAGAGCAAAGAAATCAATGTAAACCTGCATGATAATTCAGTTAACAGCATATTAGAAAAACCAAACTCCAGTAACGCACTCATGAAATAAAAAACATTACATGACACATTGGAGTTAGTATTTACTCCATCCAACAAACATTGGCTACTCCTGTTCAAGCCATCCTCTCATATTTAAAAACAAGGTAAAAGTTCATCCTTATCCCAACACCAATTGCAACCAAATCCTCTACTATGCATGATGCAGTCATCCTAAAGCAAGAAGGACCGAATTTAACTTTCAGCCAAATCATTGGATTTGACTAAGATAAACCATGGTCCTCTGAGAACCTTAACCTTCTATATCAATTTCAAACAAAAATTGAATTTCTTTAGACAATCAACTGCGAACATAAAATTGCTTTTCTTAATAATAAATTAGCATACGACTACGAAAGTCAAAGGCATTCTGTATAATACGACGAATTTTATAAATTAAATCTATAGCATCCGTACCCGTGCGGCCACTGCAGAAACAATGGGATTCTTCCCCAAACCAATCCAGATTATTACAGCAAACGCCAACATGATGACAAAAACCAGCACTGTAACCTGGTGAATCATATACGAGTTATCCAACTTAAAGACATCTTTTGAAGTGAATTACTAGATGACCATCAAAAGAAAAGGGAAATATAATACCACAAAAATCAGAAGTTGCATGAGCAGATACTCGACAAAAAACATTTTATCGTTGCCCATACCAAAATTACAATCTTTTGTCGGCTTCCAACATGAAACAATCGAACCGGAAAGCACTTTCTATGGCTATCTATGCTTGCTAAACGTGATTCATTCAATGTCTTTTCCAGAAAAGCTTCCTCAACAAAGCTTCCTTCATCATCATCTTCTTCATCACGCTGGTGGCAAAGGTCAACCCTATAAAAGGGAAATGTAGAAATTATAATATAGATGTATTGACAATTACTTCTCATTCGAGAAACCACTGCATTTTTATTTAGACATTTTCTGATGAAGATTATATGCACGTGTCTCATTGCAGTGTGAGTGCACAAGAATATGTGAGGTGATTCTACTAAAATTAAAATATATGTAGTATCATAGTACAGTACCAGTTTATAAGGATCCAATGGATTATCCTCATGGGGAATTCATAATTCATTTCAAGATGAGTTTCAATAATTCCAAGACAATCAGGTAGTAGCTGATAACAAACATAAAGAAAGGGGGCGGGGGGGTAATGACAATGAATAAACAGGAAATTCAGTCCGGATCACTATGGTTTAGCCTTAGTCTCGAAATATCAAACATAACTTTCAGTCTTTGAATTCTTAAAATCACTGCAGTTGGCAAAAAAATATGCCAGAAGAATCCTGTTTTAAACTATCACAAATAACCCATGTATATATCACTAGTACCCACTAAAATCGCATTTGTTTCTGGATATATACTAATAATAAAGCAGCCTGAATTGCATTCTTGCTCTCATTATCCCGTAATTCCACAACTGCCACTTACTAAATAAAGACAACTAAGAAAGAAATAGAGCAATTGTTGCTACTTAGATAGACCATATCTATTCGCTATATGTAATATTTCACAAGAAAACAATGCAAATCATTCAAATTTCAATTTATATCTCGATAAGAAGCAAGATTACATACCAGAATGATAAAAGAAGAAGAAATGCTGAAAAGAGAAGTATTTTAGGGAAAGCTGCCAAAAAAAAAAATGAAATATAAGTCAACAGTTCAAACATTGTAACCAACGAACAAAAATTTGTCAAAGATGTCTAAATTGTCTAGTCACTGAGGAAAGGATGTATACCCATAAAGATAAAACCACAAATCTGTGACCACCATGCCCATCCATTGCAGGCAGCAACAAGGGTCAATACAACATAAATGAAGTAACCTGATTAAAATGATGAATTGAAAAGTTCAGATGAAATCAAGATAAACAAAGAACAGAAAAGTGGGTCCAATGTTAAGCTTCCGTCAGATAAAAACAAACTTCTAATACTGAGGTACAAGAATGATAAATAAAATTAAAGGTCGGTACAACTAGATTTCTGGAGTAATCATCATTAGGAGATAAAGTTCCACCGACAAAGAGTAGAATTAATGATTTGAAAAAGAGGGCTAGGTCTAGCCAGTAATTGAGTATTTTTCGTTTGGTGGTGGAAATGCTATAGATTACACAGATGTAACGATTACCTCTCTTAAGGCACCGGGATGTATTCATAACATTACAAAGCGTGAAATGTTAAAGGCTAAGCCAACCATAAATCTGAGCAAATGGCAGTTACAAAAGGCAAATATGAAGAGTTAAATAAAGCATCAAAGGTAAAACAAAACTAACCCAAATTAGAAGAGCCAATCATTAGATGAAACACCTGCAATAGAACAGTTTATGTCTCATGGGAAGTGAATATATGCATAAACAGAAGTTGGTATAATGGAAAGTAATACATCTAGTGAGTAATACGAAAAACGTTAACCAATAAACAAGGAAACTCAAAATATCAGAAATAACAACTTACAGAATATTCTGAAATGCAACTTTCAATTACCTAAAGTAATAAACTTTAAATTTGTAATATCTCTCCCTATGTATATGCATCCACTATAAGTAGGAAACTATTAGAATTAGGAATGCATAGGCACACACGGACATGGACATTAGATTTGAGCCCTCCATCACCAAAAATCTTTTTTGAAATATACATTTAACATTGAAACATTCTTACCAGACACCAAATACTGCCACCTTTAAGAAGTGAACAAGAGAAATAAAGGGGAAAAAAAGAAAAAAACAAAGAAAGAAAGAGTCTAAATGTATGAGGTTGACATATATTTGCATCCGGAAACTATCAGATAATAACTTCTTGATCTCTGTGCAAACGCTTAATCCCCTGCCTTTCACTAGAGATCATAATTCATAAATATATGAACTTAGTATCAAAGGTTTTCAAGGATAAAAAAAAAAAAAACAAATGTGATCTCATAGACCACTGACGCATCTTAATGCTCTAATGACTATTGATTTGGATATACTCTTAAGTCTTCAAATGAGGAACTAATTCCAGCATCTCCGTTATATGGCTTAACGGTGAAACCAGTAACCTCTAAGAAAGGCCAATCCAAAGATTACACCATTAATCAGTCTAGCCAGTCAGAAAAGATCAAGTTATTGTAGCTAGCACAAATAGAAAAAGAGAATGTGTTTCAGATCTAGTTGAAGAATAATAAAATGGAAAACGAACTTACTTTTTGCCGAGTCCAGCGAATTTGTAAGTTCCTCAAGTGAATCCTTATCAACTGAAACACCAGAAAAAAAAAAAAAAAAAACACTAATCACTACATGGAATGAACTCCACATGACATGCTTAAAGCTGCAAACTATTTCTCTAACTTTTTTAACTGAATGACAGTCAAGTACAATGACCCGTCAACTAGAAGTGCAATTAAAATCTAACTATGCCACTAACAATCCCAATTGAGTCAACAGAGAGTATACCTCACTAAAAACATCATATTGACTGATAATTCCTCCCAGCTCAAATGGCATTAGTAACTTCGAATCAGTTAAGAAAGATTGTCCATTGACTACTAGAGAAAAAAACGAAAATATACCCCATTGTTTGTCCAAGTTTCTAAACGATAACAGAACAATATAATGACTCAGAATAACAAATTTTAACTAGTCAAGATAAGGAAAAACAATAAAATAAAGAAAAAAAGAAAAGAAAAGCAGCAAACTCTCAATGATAAGCAAAACAATACACGTTTCAAAACCTCAATTCGTCTAGGCTTGCACAATGAAAAGTAATTTAATCTCCAAAATTCCACAAATTTGCCATTACATTATCGAAAACTACTCAAACACGTATAGCCAAAGTCTTACGTTTCTTATCTTCCTACATTTCCCACCAATTAAATAGGAAGTTAAACTTAGCAGAACCACCAAAACTCAAAATGGAAATGGATAAACCAATCTCAGAGCAAAACCCAAATCCAAAGCCATGACAAACCTGAAAAAATGAAATTGCAGCAACAATGGCGTCAACAAGAGCAAGAACCACATTGACAGCCACCGAGACTCGAGGACAACAGTGCCCTTCTCTCATTTCAAACATTTTCTCACTTTCTCCCTCAGTCCCTCCTACCAATGAGAAACGGCTTCTTCAAACAAGGTTTTCAGCTTCAAACTGTGAAACCCACAGAGTAAAAAAGAAAGCTTCTCGAGGGTATATTTCATGGGAGATTTAGAAGAGTTGCTGGCGGTTGCTTTCCGGAATTTCTCAGAGGCCGAGACAACCAGAGACCTCTGTAACTTGGGTGCGTTTCGCTGATTTCGTTAGCGCATTAATGAAAATATGGTAAATATAGAAGGTCAAGGACGTAATTGCGGGATATGATTATGCGGAGAAAAGATACTGGCTTTCGTTGAACTGGTAATATATCATCACGCGGGGGCGGGGAGGCTTTCAGTGCTAGAAGAAAGAAGATTGCACAACTTCCTATTTGACTTTATGGGTTGACTAACTAAAATTACAAAGCCTAAACCACAAGCATGTATTAAATTTTTAATGAAAATATTTAAATTATTGTTAGATAACTATTCTCAAGTTTTTTGTTGTATCTATGACACACACACACATATATATATATAGGCATGACAAAATTTGAGATACTCTTTTAGCTTAAATAGCCAATATGCTAACAAGATTTTTCAAGATCTAATCATCTTTATTAAAGGGATAAAGGGACAGGTTGTAATTATATTATTATTTACATTACATGCTAAAAGATCTCAGGCATTATAGCAGCCTGATTATTATTCGCTTCAAATTTCACTGGTTTCTCTGCAAGGAACAGCTAGCAAAGACGACGATACTTCAAACATTACCCTTGAGCTGAGTCAGTGAATTCTTCATTTTCTGAAGCTCATCTAAATCAAGCCCATCACATCCTCCAGTTCAATGTTTCTAACATTTGTTACTATTAATGGATATTTATGGATCATATGAAAATTAAGGATGTTAATTATATGTTTCCCATTTTTCAAAACTGCAGTTTCTGGTGAGTAAATTCATATTATACCATCTTTAACTTTTTTTACACCATACTCATATCATATCCTATACTAATCCGTATTTACATGCATCTTTTTCTCAAGTTATATATATATATATATATATATATATATATATATATATTATTAACAGGATGGTTAGTCCACAAAACCAATTACTGGATTATGCAGTTGCAGTAAATTTTAAAAGGATGGTTGGTGAAACATTTATATTTTTTCCACAATTTTCTATTTTAAAAGCACATTTGTTATAAAAAGATATTTCTTTGCTCATATGACATAACATGAATAATTAAATAAATTGAATAGTTCATGATACATTATATCATTAACTGTAAATGGATAATAAAATTCTTCTTATTGTATAATTGTATTTTCAAAATTTAAATATAAAATTTTTAATTAAATTAAAACACCATAGTCAATTTTTTATTTTAACTGTCATTGTTTCAATATTATTAATTATGCGAGCCCCTAATTTATAAACAAGAAATCCAGCCAAATATTTACACATCACTTGTTATAGAAAGCATTTATTCATCACTCATTATTAGCATCGGCTCTCTCTTCCTTGGCTGGAGATTGTCATCATGTTTCAAGATCTCAAGCAATTTTAGCAACCTGAAGATCTGCTGCGTTCACTGGTTTCTCTGCTAGGAGCAGCAAAGAAGTGGAAGCTTCCCTGTCTTCCAAACACGAATTCACATAATGACTGAGCTCTTCTAGTGAGATTTTCAACTTTTGAAGATCATCCCAGTTGAGCTCATCAATGGACAACATGAGTTCAGTCACTTTGTTTTCATTCAACAACTTGTCAACCTTCTTGCCCTTTTCCTTTTCAACCTTGAGTTGCTTCTCCAGATGTGCAAGCTGCTTCTGCTCCTGCAACGAAAAGCCATCATCACCATGTGATTGATAGAGATAGCTATCAATCACAGCATTAACGCCTGGGTTCCCAAATGAAAATGCCCTGCCACCAGGAGAGAATGTAACCACGGCAACTCCAGCACCACACAAGATAGCCAATTCATTTGCTTTCTTGAAAATGCCTTGCCTACGTTTGGAGAAGGTAACCTGCCTTATACTTTTGTCCTTCAAGAATGCTATCTTGATCTTTCTGCGACCCATGATCAATCCCTGCAAAAAAAACAATACGAGAGAAAGAGAGAGAGAGAAGTTATTTTGTAAGAGTGGGCAAATAATCCATCCCCAACCCATTCTTATATACAGAAACCATAGATAGATTCATTGTTTGGTCCATTGAACTTTGAACATGGATTTCCTTTGGCCAGAAAACCAGAGTTATTACACTTGCTGATGTATCACAGTATAAACGTTTAGATTCAATTATTCATTTGTTATACAAGTGATTATGTAATTTTTAATTGTAAGAATTCGCATCCATTGAACATCCATGCCATCAGGTACAAAAATACGTTTCTGAATTTGATATTGAAATTTCTATCCTTATTTTATTTTAACTGCTTTTAGAATCATCAATCAATGTTTTAATTAATTAGTTATCCCTTTTTTTTTATTCTTATTATATATGATTTGCCATGTTTCCATTCAAATTGGATAAGAGCATATTTGAATTTAGAAATAATAATAATAATAATCAAGTTCAGCTTAATATACATCATAGTAGTGGTAGGTGTATACACCCAACATTTAAGACTATCCTATACTTATTGTGGAAATTGAGGGTGAAAATGCTTAGCTTTAGAACCAATTACCTTACAAAGAAAGAGAAGTGGAAATTTTTACAATAAAAAATAATATTATTTTTAATGGAGACTCGGGCCTTTTCTTGCTTAGTCTTGTTGACCAGGCTCACTTATACTAGGACTTCTTCCAAAATGAAGTACCACCACGGGGACTTGATTGTCAATTTAGCGGGTCGGCCCAGCCCTACTCAAGCTAAGGCAAACTATTCGGACTAATAATAGTGGGCCACCCTGGCTTTGTACTAAAATGAGCTTGGCCCAATTATACATTTTTATTTTTTTATTTATTTCACTATATATATATATATATATATATATATTTTTTTTTTTTCTTGGTATTTTTCCAGATTTCAGATTTGATAAGGTGTCAGATCATCATTTACAAGATGGAATTCAAATCAAGGCTCCCAACCCAAATATGTCCTTATCTTACTTACCAAACCCCTCTCCTCTCCGCTTGCTATATTTTCTCTATCCAACGCACTTTGGTTGGCAGTCAATTATGGTTGCTAAATTACCCTCTCTTTTTTTAATAAAAAATACACATAAGTAGGTCAGAGTTGAAGGAAATTTCCGTATATTCTTCACCTTAATAAAAAAATAAAATAGAGTCACTTGTAGTTATAACTAGCTACTTGATAGTTAAGGAACTGATGGATGTGAAGATAGGTATTTAATTTAATTTAATTAAATTAAAATTATGCCTAAAGTCTTTAGTCCTCCAAGCCGATGCTGCATCTGGATTTGTTGTATGTGATTGTAATTGATAATTTAATTAATTAATATAAATACAATATTCCACGTAGACCGCCAAGACAAAGGAGTCCTTCTCTATGACGCGGAGGGGAGCAGTTTTTGTTCAACTCGGTCCACTCCATTACCTTGCAGTTGAACAACTACCAATTCTTATATTGTTTCTTCGTTGGAAAACCGCGTTGGCTGTCTAAATGCAAAGTCGAACCTTCTTTTCCCCAATATAACCCAACACCCTCCCTCTCTCTCTGTCACTCTCCAAGACAAACGGCGACATGGAAAAGGGAAACAGTAGGCGGTTCTTCTTCAAGAGATTGAGAAAAGAGTCATCGTTGAAGTTCAAGCTTTTGGGGTCTGCATTCAAAGCCAAAAAAGTTCACTTTCTGCCAGTTTCATTCGCGAGGGATTTGATTTTCAAGGTCGTCTCTGTATTTGAGGCCATTGTGTTGGTTCTCAAGCTCTCTTTCTTCTACCTTTGTTGTGGCTGCCGCTTTTGATTTTTCATTTTTTTTCCCTTTGTTTGTAAATCATTCATCTCCATTAATTAAACACTGCTTTAGAACTTCTGTAATCTCGGTTCTAACTCAATGGAAATATGAAACCAAAAAAAAGTCTCTTTTTTTCCTGTTTAATTTGTGCTAACGATCCAATTTAGAAGAGAAAAATAGCATTGCTATGCTGAATTTGTGAATGCAGAACAGAAGCCATTGTGGGACTTTTGGTTGGAAACAGACCATCTTCGTGTGAAGTGTTAAAAGCTTAATGCCCAAACTCATTGTTAAATTAATCATTTAATGGTATTTATCGTCCCTCTTTTCTAATCTAATTTTGTTGAGTTGCCTTTGTGCTGTTCCAGTTGAGTTATACTCTGTTTCATCTCTCTGCTTGTGGCAAAGTGATTGATTACAAATACTAAGAGTGTAAATGTGAGTTAAGCCATTTCAGAGCAGTTATTCATTCGAGTGAAATTTGGCCATTAAGTTACAACCTCATAGCGAAACTTCGCCATTAACACCTCCACCTTTGAGCTTTAAAAGCTCTTGTTACCTTCAATTTTTTCCTAGATTTTTGTTCATAAAAGTCAAATATCTCAGCTTAACTCAATGGTTAAGTAAAATTGGGATGATATTTCGCGAACCACAAGCACTTGTTCAATATTTTGATCATAACATTTTATCAGCAAGTACACTCTGAGAATAAGCTATATATCTATATATATATATATATGGTAATTTATTTTAGTATCTCTTAAATATCATAACCAAAATTCTAAACATATGACTTTTTATTTTTTAAATGAATTAATGTATAAATAAAATAGTTATAATATTTTAAAAAAATATTTTTACAATTTCACTCGTAAGATGTACTGCTAAAAATAAACGAGCGATTATAAGGAAACCTTTTGAAAAAAAAGGTAATGATAATAATAAAAGAGTAAATTAAATTGAATTCAATAAGTAAGTAAGAAATATCTCATCCCATTCCCATGTAGTAGCTTATCTGCTGACTGTTCTCTTGGTACTCTACTCATCTTGTGTTGCTTGCTACTGATAACAAGGGCAGGCAAACGAAAATGCATTCCTCAATTTGCATGCCATTATCCTCTTCTTCTCATAACCCTCTATTGGGCGATTATTGTGTTTCTCTGAGTCTGAGGCCATCCCGAACTTTCAGAATTAGAAGGAGACCTACCAAAGCATTACTCTCGTCAACCAAACAAACTGTCTTTAAGGATTTTCAGGAACTAAGAGCACTCAAGGTAAACCAAAACCCATATCTTCTTCTTCTATTAGATTCTCATTTTCTTCCGGAAATTTAAATGTCTGAGAAATCAGGAACCATTTGCTTCTGACATTCGATCGATCCATGATGTTGTTTTTATATCTCCATTTTGGTTTCTTTTGCAGATTTTCTCAGGCTTGCAGAATTTCAATAAAGATCATGTTGCTTCAGTGATGACCGCTGCAGACAAGGTTCTTCTTTTAATTTTTTTTTTTAAATGATTTTATTGTATTTATCCCTAGATAAATTTATTTGTGCACGTGTCTTTTATTCAAACTAGCATCAATATGAAATAGTTTGACATGTCTAAACCCAGTGGAAGAGTGGAGTAACAGGCTTTTTTTTCATAATTACAAGGAGAAGCAACTCATGTGGATATAGCATGTGACCCGGAGTTGGTGAAGCTAGCTATCGGCTTAACTTCTTGTCTGGTATACTTATCTAAGGTGCCAGCACTATGCACACACAGTCACAGTCACTTTGTTTCTGTTTTATTTTTCACAGATCAATGGCCAAGAAAAAACACCATCGAACCCTTTCTGGTTGCAGCAATTTATCATCGATGTATGTGAGTCTTGCAGGTTTGTGTTTCTTCTGTTGATCCAGTAACATTTCCTGCTGCAGTTGAAGCAGGAGCTCTAATGGTTTGACCTTCTTCATCTTGCTCGCTGTTCCAAGCTTGACACTGAACATAATAGGTTGCAGTCTTTAATTTAGACCTGTAATTAACATCATTGCTGCTGAATGCAGGTCGAGATTGGAAACTATGACTCATTCTGTGAGAAGGGCATAGTTTTTACTCCAGAGCAGGTATACGTATATTGTATATTTCACAATGAAAATTTAAGTTTCTCGCATTTCACCCCTTGATGAAAATTTCATTATTTTCTATATAATTATAGTATCAATCCATTAAAGACGTAATATTATTCTTTAAGGTCAGGTTTTTGTAAAGATAAACTAATAAAAAAGAGAATCAGAAGATATCATTTAGACAGCAGAAGAATAATAGAACATCCAATTTTATGGTAACTTGTTCTAGTTACAAGTTGATTTTGACATCATCCTTTGATTTTATCCTAATCTCAATGCTTGGCCCTTTTCTGATCACTTTCATCTTCTTTGGTCTCTTTCTGTCATGACCATGTGCAGATTCTAGGACTGGCAAAGGAGACCAGGAGAATACTCCCATCTGTAGCTTTGTCTGTCACCGTTCCTCACACACTAAGCCTCCCAGATCAGGTTTTTTTCATAAAACACTGCTTTCTTGTTAAGATTCTAAAATTACGCCAATGCATACCTGAGTGAACAAAAATCAAAATCCTTAACAGGTCAAGCTTGCAGAAGCACTGGAACAAGAAGGAGTAGATATCATCCAAACAGAAGGAGGAAAATGTTCCAATCCTACAAAATCTGGTGTCCTGGTTCTGATTGAAAAGTAATAGAAATAATTTTGCAGTGCTTAGTTTGGTCTTGCCTACTATAACTCTAGTAATGGAAATTGGAGACTATAGAGCTCTTCAATCCTTATTTTAACATATTAAACAAAACGAGTCGGTAAATGATGCTTGATTGAGATAAGACCGCGTTTAAAGTTATTACATTTTTCTCCATACTGGTTACTGTAGGCAACACCAACTCTAGCAGCAGCATATTCTCTATCAAGGGCTGTGAATATCCTTGTCATGTGCTCATCTGGGCTAAGTGCTGTTACAGCACCAATGGCAATTTCAGCTGGAGTGGTATGAATTCCTCTTGTTATTTTTCTTCGCTATGAATTTCATTAGCTATATGTAATATTTTACATTCTAATAGCGAATTACTGATAAGAGTTGTTCTTAATTGCAGGGCCTAGGCTCAGCAGTTAATCAGCTAAATGATGCGGATGCCATGATCGCCGAGGTTAGAAGTATCGCTAACTCATCACAGACATCCATTCACAGATGTACTACACCTGAAGGGGGAGCTCAGATACTTTGATGCATCAGATTCAAGCAGTAGCTTAAGTTTACTCATGTAAAGAAAATTTGCATCACCTTCCATATGATTAAGAACTACTATAATATATTTCTCATTCTCTCGCACTTGTTTCTTTTAAAAGGATTGAGTTTGCTACCAGGCATTATACATCCTAACATAGGTTCACATCTGCAATTGTAAGCATATGAATACAATTGCGATCGACGCTTTACAGAAAAAAATGATACAGCCAGTGATAATTATTCACAAGGACAAATCACAACTGACAACATTCGGATATACAACTTGTCGTCTAAGTAACTTCAATTCAATCGGTCTAATCTCTTGGCAACACATTAGTTATACAGCTCTAGTCAGAGTCAGTAAACAGTAAACTCTGAATCTGAATCCTCCTCTTCTTCGGTCTCTCCACTTTCCTGCCAAACAACAGGTATCAAATTATATACCTTAGTCACATAACGAGGCAAATAAACAGTGAAGGAAATAGATTCTTTACCATTCTCTTGTTAAATTCTAGCATTGCTCCGTCAAATTCTGCTCGTTTTTCTGTCGCTACGTCATAGTACTGAACCTTCTCCTGTGAGAAACAAGAGTCATGTTAGAAACGTGGAACTCCATAAGAGTGATTTTATTTGTCTTCTTGGGAGTTACTGAACTATCTCCAGGAACTAGATGCTTCATATGCCAAGTCATTAAACAAGCGACAAACTTCAAACTCCAAAAACTAGTGTATACACTTAGAACAAACACCAACATCCTAATGAAATACTTAAGAATGTACCATTCAGAGTATCTTAAGAATTAGTTAATTTATACCCGACTTTGGCCAAAAATTTCAAACAGAAGATACCGGATACAGTTCTGTTTCTTCTGCATAATGCAAGCTTAGTTCTAAAATTCTCTAGATCATACTAGAGATGTCAAGGTAATGAAGATCAGCAACCAAACCAGATCATCAGGGTAAATGTAAAAAAGAAAAAACAACTATTTTTCTTTAAATGGTTTTATAATTTTAAGTCATCCACGTCCTAACATGTCCAGATCAAACAACAGAGATCTCAACCACTTTTCAAACCAAAATCGATTGGATGAAACCCCCTGAACTTATTTTGATACTTCAGTATATGATTAAATCAGTGCTTAGCCACTAAACATCACAATCATAATAATGAACTTGATAAGAAACAGAGGGACAAAGATGAAAACTACAAACCTCATACGTCATTGTTTTCCACTTCTCTCCGCATGCCTTGCCAATCTGAACGAAAAAAGTAAGAGGAAATAATAATAACAAAAATAAAGAAAAATTGCCCTATTCGTAAAATGAAAAAAACTAGAGCTGATTATTGCCCTATTCGTAAGCTTCTTGCAGACCCATAAAGTAACAGGACATTTAACTTTGGGGAGGGGGAGGAATGAATGTTCAACTTCTATGATGTAATCAGAGATCATAAAAAAATTTATAAACAATCAGTTCTGCAACTATCTCTTTTCCAAGCCTGTTATAGACAGAAATCAAATCAAAAGAAAAATTAACATATAATGAAATCTGTACATACATCACGCATTGACTTGACATCTGGATTCTCCTCTTGAAATTGTTTACGAAAATCCTCCCTGTAAAATGAGAAAGAACTTTCGGTAATAGGAGTACTCTTCCTAGTATAGAAATTAAGATTATCTACAAACAGCGCCAGCTACTAGCTCTGACAGAGTACTAAAATCCAACAGCTAATAGAAAATTAAAACTAAAATGTATAAACAATAATAAGGAAAGAGTAACCATACAAGAAGTAGAAAAAAGCAGTAGGAGGTTTCTTTGGCTTCTTAGCCTGTAACTTTTTTTGGTTCTTCTTTAGCTTTGCTTTGGGTTTCTTTGCTGAATTAGTCTGCCTGACAGGTCTCTTCATCCTATCATTTGATTTGACCCTCAATACTAGTTTGCTGAAAAATCCAATGCAGAATACATTTCGTTACAAAAAACGTTTCAAAACAAAAGTCAAATATATACATCCCACATCAGGTAATGCCACATGAGAAAAAATAGAACCAATTGAACTTCAAACAGCTACTTGGTTAGCTTGAATAAAATAATAATATGAACAACAATCCCAGTTAGTAGACATTTTCTCGAACAGACTACAATTCTTGGTTTACTTTTGTGGGTCAAACCTAATGGCTTGTTTTGTGGGGTTTTCTTCATCAGACACACAAAGGTATTCTGTCAGCTACAATTTGTAGTCTCACTTCTTTCTACATAATTTTTTATATAAAAATAATGTTTACTAACAACACTAGACAAAACCCAGAAATCTACAAATCAAGAATATATACCATGAAGATTGGACTGAACCTTCAACAATTAGAGAATATAAAGCAAAAATAGAGAAGAAAAAGGCAAAAACTAACAACTCAAGTGCCCTTGTTACAAACACTTGATACAAATGAAGCAGGTTCCATAAACATATTAAAATAAAAAATCCCATTTCAAGTGCGAAAGCTTTGTCTTCAGTTTTCTAGCACTTTCTTTTCCATTGGTCTGTCAGAAACCACGGTGAGAGTCAAACGAAATCCAAAATGGCGATGACTGATGAGTAAAGTGAGCAAACTAAGAGTGATATAGGAACGAATGCATGTCTTATACTCCATTTAAATAAATCCTCCCCGGAAGCAGAATACTCCAAAGAAAGACAATATAAGAAATATCAAACGGCGCCTTCAACTTTTGCCAGTATTTGAAGCAGAAACGAAACAAACCGGAAAAATAGACCACTCAATTACCCTTGAGACAAAATAGAAGCAGGTCCCGTAAACATACTAAAATCAAAAACCCCATTTCAAAAGCAAAACCCTTCTCTCTTTTATTCCCTTCTTTTTCATGGGTCTATTTGAAGTCACAAGGAGAGTCAGTGGCAGCCCAAAAGACTGAAGAGTAAGGAACAAACTGAGACTAAAACGGGCACAGGAGCATAAAATAAACAAAACGAAGTGGTAAAAGTGATTACTCCTTGGAAGCACTTGCGGAGGTTCTGGCTGAGGCAGAAGAAGCTCTTGGGGACGAGGGAGACTTCCTAGACCGTTCAGCTTTCTTCGCCATATTATTCTGTCTGGCAAAGTCTGCGGGCAGCTCCGTTTGGTCTCGGCTGCAAAATCCGACTTGGGTTCGATAGATTGCAGTATGTATTTCAACGGAACGACGGCGTTTGTTTCTTCTTTTGGGTTTGCAACCATGAATAAAATTAAATATTTAGTTTTGCCAAAGGTATATGGATTTGATAGCACCTAATTAGCCATAAAACCTCTCACATGAAATCCTCTTCCTAGTAGCCATATCTTCTTTAATCATAGAAATTAATAAGGGCATATATAATATATTCACATCCTTTCATATTTTTTCTAGATTTCGGTAAATGCCAACTGTTTTACCTTCAACAATATTAATTTGATAGTGAGATGTTTATTAAATGTACTAAAAAACTGATAGAAGTTGACATAAACTGGTGGTCCTTTCCCTTCAAATTGAAAGCACACAAATGTTGGTGATCCTTATATTTGATATTATAGATTACAGATATAGATGTAGATGACCTAATCCAAATCAAACATGTCATGCAACTTTCCCTTGATATGATAATTAAGTTGGGAAGTATTAATAGCTTGCAAGAATATGAAGACATAAATTATTATATTATTCATAATGATTAAATAATTTATTAAAAAACATTGATTTTTGCAAAATGTTTCCCACTTGATTAGGTTAAGAATGACAAGTGCTTTTCCCCTTCTATTTTACAACTAAGCTAATGCCGTGAATGTAGAGTTCTGTGGCATTGGAATTGTCGCATGGTGAAAGGCAAGGTCACGTCATAACGTAGCTGGACGTAGTTTAACTAATATCTAATAGTTTGTCTTTCTATTCTATTTTGCTTATATCTTCAATATAATCTACCTAGCTAGTAGCATAGTAGTTGTTGAAGTGCTTCGCATTTTCCGCAGCCGCGCAAGTGTCTTTCTCTTGCTTACCCCCCTTTGCTTCGATATCATCGTCACATTCTCCGTCCCTCTCCCTTTTAAGCCACCATCCGCCACACTCAATACCACCAGCAGCTTCGGCCGCACCTCCACCACCACCATGCAAGCACTTCAATCCCCAACACTTCGGGCTTCTCCATTGGACCCACTTCGTAAATCTTCCAATGTCACCAGAAGATCCTCCAAAAAGGTGTCTTTCATCTCTGCCACAGTAGCCCCCAATATTTCGGCCCCAAAGAGAGAGAAGGACCCGAAGAAACGGGTTGTCATCACTGGATTGGGACTTGCCTCCGTGTTCGGCAACGACGTCGATACTTACTATGACAAACTTCTTGCCGGTGAAAGTGGGATTAGCTCAATTGACCGCTTCGATGCCTCAAAGTTCCCCACCAGGTTCGGTGGCCAGATCCGAGGGTTCAGCTCAGAAGGATACATCGATGGGAAGAATGATAGGAGGCTTGATGATTGCCTTCGGTACTGCATTGTTGCAGGCAAGAAGGCTCTCGAGAATGCAGACCTTGGTAGTGATAAGCTTCCGAAGGTTTGTAATTCGTCTATGAAAATCTGGGTTTATTTGCTCAGCCTTGGTTGATTTAACTTTCGGGTAGAAATGTAGTGGTTTTGTTTTTAGATGCCTTTACTTGGTTCCGTTTTTCATTTTCTAATTTAGTATACGTAGAAAAATCAATTATGTGCTCCATATTAGATCTGAAGATTGCTTTTTTCACTAATTATAGTGCAACTGAAACAGGCATGGTTAGCCACGCTTTGGTTACTATTCTATATTTGTTATTCGTTTGATCTGAGTAATATTCTGTATGATATTCAAGACAAAGCTAAATGGTTGAATTCTACTTCCTTTGCAGCTTGACAAGGAACGGGCTGGTGTGCTTGTTGGGTCAGGGATGGGTGGTCTTACAGTCTTTTCTGATGGAGTTCAGAATCTAATAGAGAAAGGACACCGCAAAATAACACCTTTTTTCATTCCTTATGCCATAACTAATATGGGTTCAGCATTGCTTGGAATTGATCTTGGTTTCATGGGTCCAAACTATTCTATATCAACTGCATGTGCTACTTCCAATTACTGCTTCTATGCTGCTGCAAACCACATCCGCAGGGGAGAAGCTGATCTAATGATAGCAGGTGGTACTGAAGCTGCCATCATTCCCATTGGATTAGGGGGTTTTGTTGCATGCAGGGCCCTATCTCAGAGAAATGATGATCCAAAAACTGCTTCAAGGCCATGGGACAAAGACCGGGATGGGTTTGTAATGGGTGAAGGTGCTGGAATACTGGTAAGCCAACATTTAATATTTTCCTAATTGAGAAAAGAGACAAAGCCTTATCATTTTGTTTTGAATCCTTTACCATCACCAAGCAAACTTTTCAGATGTTGGTTGCTTTGATTAATATTTAATCATAAAGAAAGTAGAGTTAGATTACTAAGTGCTATTCAAGTCTTGGGAATGCAGCAATGTTAAAACTTGAGAGGGAGAGCCTTCCCGCTCTTATGGTTCTTCCTGGATAGAATCTGGATTAGTCAATGCCAATATGGAGCCAGATATCAGATTGTTGTTACCAAAAAAATATTACTATGTGCCATAGCTGTATGCCGAGTAATGTTAAAAATCACATCAGACATGAAATGCTGTTAATGATATATCTGCTTGTTAAGCTTATCTGTTTTGATCTGGCAACATCAGCCAAAATTCCCTATCCTTCTGCAGTTGATGTGTTTGTATACAAGGAAATATGATTGTCAACCATCCTAACTGTAGCTGAGTATGGGTGGTAAACTGCTTGGAAAATCACAGTAGCTTTTCCAACATTCTCTTTCTCTCTTCCCCCTTCTCAGAATGTCCAAAATGATGGGCGTTATTTCTGAATCTGATGATTGCAATCTACTTAACAGGTAATGGAGAGTTTGGAACATGCCATGAAGCGAGGTGCCCCTATAGTTGCTGAGTACTTGGGTGGTGCTGTTAACTGTGATGCATATCATATGACTGATCCCAGAGCTGATGGACTTGGTGTGTCTTCATGCATTCAGAGTAGCCTTGAGGATGCTGGTGTGTCACCTGAGGAGGTACTTTTCCCTCCTTGTACCAGTCTTCTAGATATTTATCCACTTGTTCAAATTCTCTTCTACTTTTCTCTGGTTCCTTACCTTGCACTTTACAGGATTTATGCTCAGTGTCCTTTTATAATTTGGTGGGGCTGCTATGTATAAGTAATGGTTGGCATCTTTTTAAAAAATCTGCTATTTAGTATAGTTTAGTGCAGATATCTGAGATTCGGTAACACTGGGATTTGGATAAATGAAGCCAGGAAATCAGGTTATCATGCATGTCCTATTACTAGATGCTTGGTGATTAATAATGATGCCAAGAATTCTAGAACAAAGGTAAAGAAGAAATCACAATTTTGTTCATCTGAGGGTGCATTTGCTTGACTTGAAAAATTCTAGATAGTCAACCATTGTGCCCTTGGGTGTTGATACTTATTCAAATGAAATAGTCCCGGTGAACCCGTGGATGTAGATCTCTCCAACTAAAAGAGGCTTATATTATACCAGACATGGAAACAAGAGGAAAAGAAACTTTTATTGTCGTTACTTCATGCTTTTATATTTTAGCAATTCTTTACATTAGTGCTAATATCTGATTATAACGGTCTGTATTCTATTAAAACCTGTAAAGTAGTAACAGAAATGTGCCATTGCCACTTTTTCCAGGTCAACTACATAAATGCACATGCAACTTCAACCCTTGCTGGTGACCTGGCAGAGATAAATGCGATTAAAAAGGTTTTCAAGAATACATCTGAGATCAAAATCAACGCCACCAAGGTATTATCCCATTCTTGGGACTGTGGTTACTAATGAAAGCTTTCCTTCTCTTGTTCTAGATTATAGACCATGTTCTATTTGGCTAATTTCCCTGGCCTTGAACTGATGGATATATTCTTGCTTTTGCATCAGTCTATGATAGGGCACTGCCTTGGTGCAGCTGGGGGTTTGGAAGCTATTGCCACAGTGAAAGCCATAACAACAGGATGGTTACATCCTTCAATCAATCAGTTTGTATGTACAACTTACTTGAAGCTTTTTTTTTATGGTTATGGTTATTCTGTCATGTCGGAATCAACTGTAAGAACACGAGTTGGATAAATTATTATATTCTGTCTGTGTCTCTGTGTTAATTGTTGTTGCTGGATAATTGGAGAGTTCTAATGGAACGATTGTGTTTTATGAAAGACATAACGGAATCTATATTTACCTTACAGATAGTTGTGAGAACATGATTTTATTATTTGTCCTCTCAGTTTCTAGGACTGGACATGAGTTCTAATGGAACATGATTTTCCATATTCACAATGCAATGGTTTCAATGTAAATGCTAATGTTAGAGTTGAATGTATCCTTGTCTTTGACTACAGAATCCAGAGCCTGCAGTTGATTTTGATACAGTTGCAAATGTAAAGCAGCAGCATGAAATTAATGTTGGTAAGATTCTATATCATTCAATAACCCAAGTATTTACTTTTTCAAATGATGAAAGCCAGATTTTGGAGTTGTAATTAGTGTTTCATTTTATCCAGGCATTTCAAATTCTTTTGGATTTGGCGGACACAACTCTGTTGTGGCCTTCTCTGCCTTCAGGCCATGAGTGTCATACTGTCTGCGCTTAATGTAGAAGATGATTTTTAGTTGAGGCTTTATTCGTCTTCATCACTGAGGCTGATTCTCTTGATTTTGTCTCCGTAATTTATGAAATGCCATAGTTCTTAGTTTCTTAGTTTTTTTTTTTGGGTGATAATTGTGGCTTTGTTGGTTAGCTTGAAGATCACGTTCTTGTAGAACCTTCTGAGTACGGCACTTGGCCTAACTGGTTCAAGTAATTGGTTTGAATTATATTTATATAGCAGATGGGAAAGTTAAACTGTCGAAAGGGGCTTTTTAAAGAATCTTTGTTATGATAGGCTTTTGCTTTGAATCTCAATTCTCTCTCTCTACACCCTCATTCCTTTATACATGTATCTTGAATAACTTTTTGTAGATATATAGGTGTAGTTAGTCAGGTTTGATGCTGAGAACAACCAAGGGCAATTACATCAAAGGGTGAGGCAACTTTTAGACGAGATTTGTCTGTCCCAAATAAAGTTTGAAATTAGACAATAAACCCAATTGTCTTTTCAATTTAGGAACACATTCATTGAGGAAGTATAGAAAGAAAATTCTTTAAATTCATCATCTTGGAAATTTCAATAATAAAGATAAGAGAAAAATAAAAATTAAAAGTTAATGTAATGTTCATTTAGAGAAGTATTAAAAATTTAGTAGCATAATGCCTCGTGACAAGATAAAACTTGCTTAAAAATACTTAAGAAGTTTTTTTAATCAAATAATCAGAATATTTTCGTAGAACCAAAACATAGAACTTCTATTAAGCCTCTTTATCTACAATATTTTTTTCGCCTTTTCAAAATTGACACATTTATTACTTCGATGACATCTCATTCTTATAAAGTTTTTTTAGATAACATTCTACCAAAAAAAAAAAGTTTTTCAAAATAATACTTTATATTTCAATGTCACGCGATGCCCAAATAACATAGGTATTATGTTATGTAAACCTTCATTTTAACTCAATGCAATTACTCCTGTGAGTAAAAAAAAAAAATACACATATTTACAGAAACGCCTCTCTAAGTCCGAAAGGATAATTAAAACAACTATGAAAAACTGTTTTGATTTCATTTTCAAACCTATAGAGTCGTTTTAAAAAAAAAGGAGGCTTAAAGTGGAAGCTGCATAACACTACCCAAATAACAGTTACAAACTGCTACAATCCATTGTCCGGATTTCGGAATAACAGCCCCTTTGGGCTAAAATTTTTGCAATTGGAATGGAAAAAAAAAATAAAAAATTCCATTCCTTCCTTTTCCTAAAACATGTTTGGTTGGTCAAGAAGAAAGTAGGAATTTCAAATGCTTTAACAATCTAAATTGCACTAATTTAGATTCCTTAATATGGAATCCAAAAAATTTCACGGACTCTATTATCTATGGACGGAGATAATTGCCCCTACTTCAGAGAAGTTACAACAGCTCCTTCCACTACCGTCGGCCTTCTTCTCCGACCTGCTCATGTTCTCCGGCCATTTTCGCCGGTCATCATCCCCATCACTGCCTTCTACCAAAGACTGACCGAGCAGCTCGATCACTTGACCAATCTTCGTCGTCCCTCTTCCGTTCTGTGGTGGTAGTTGTTTCTAGTGTGGATGAAGACTGAATCGGAGAAGGCAGAGGGGATGGCACCTAACAAACCCATGATCGATGGTTCTGCGGCTCCGCCCTATGGAGCTAGTGGTGGATATGGTGTTGGCAGAAGTTATGGAGGAGTCTATGGAGGTGATGGTGGCGGAGAGGATATGGAGGTGGCGGCTATGGTGAAGGCAACACAGGTGGTGGATATGGTTGTGGTTATGGAGGAAGGAGCTAGCGGCAATGGGTGGACGGTGGACGTAATATTTCATTTGATTTTTTTTTCATTTTATTTAATAAAATTAATTTATTTTTAATTTTGACAGTATTTCAATTCATGTATATATAATTCTCATTCCTTTTTAATTTTTTTTTTATGTTATACCAAATAACAACAAAAAATTTTAACATTCCCTTTCTTACTCCTTTGTTTGTTCCAAACGAGCTGTAAGAATTCATCCTGAATCGGAGTACCAGTAAACCTACCTAACTAGTTTCCCGCCATAACGTGGAAAAGCCCCATTTCCCGCCAAAACTAAGTCCCGGGGGAAAAAGAGGCAAATCGGTTCCTTCCTCCATTGCTGTCCCCTTCTCTCTTCCTCTGACTCTCTCTTTGACGCAGAAGCGGCCGAAGCACCGAAAATGGACGTCAGTGAAGAAGTAAGGGCAGCTCACAAGCGAGAGATCGCCGATTTTCTAGATCAAGATGTATGTGCATATCCTTCCTTTATCTCTCTCTTTTTTCAGTAATTGTGTTTTCAGATGGATATGTCGTTTATTATTCATGAATCAGGTCGGGAAAGGCATATACATGGATGAGATCAAAGCCATGATCAACCATAAACGCCGTCGCTTGATTGTCAACATCTCCGATCTCCATAGCTTCCGCGACTTGGGTAATAGGTCAGTCACCTGTTTGGCTTCCCAGAAACAAGGCTCCAATGAGAGGAAAGGCGAAATTAAAAGGAAAAATAATTGAGAATCGACCGTTGTCATGTGGATGCAGTTTTTATTACAGTTATTGATATCAATAACTTAGACGTTTAAGTTATTTGGTATCTACTTTTACATGTGACTAATGGATGGAGTAATAGTGGGTTTTAGTGGAGGAAACCAATCTGAAACGGAAAGGAACAAATTGGTTCTTTTAGATTATTTTTTATCTTCTTTTTACAGAATTTAATTATATGGAGTGCCAGTGTTTGCCTTTTAACTGATATACTCCTGTTTATCTTCTTTTAGGATTCTCAAGAATCCCAGTGAGTATATGCAATCATTCTGTGATGCAATCACAGATGCCGCTCGTGCTATTGAGTACAAGTATTTGAAGGAAGGAGAACAAGTAAATGTGGGGTTTGAAGGCCCTTTTGTTTCCCGTCGTGTCACACCAAGGGAACTTCTCTCTGAGTTTATTGGTTCAATGGTCTGCGTCGAGGGCATAGTCACCAAATGTACCCTTCCTTTCTTTTCATTTGTTTTTACTATCATAACAAATCTGAAAAGTGAAAGATACTTTACCTTCATGTGATGGTGATTCTCAAAGGACTTTAAAGTTGGTTTCTTATGATGATTATAAGATTTGACATTAAGCAACTGTTTTTTTCTTCTATAATATTTTCTTAAATGGTTCAATGGTATACTCTACGGATTTTGATATGTGATTTTGCGAAAATATGATAACCGTGAGATCAGTTGGAAAGGGCCATACTTTTAGTTGCAAGAAAGTATATTATATATGTCCAAAAATCATGTTTAATTATCCGCTAGTTCTATGTTTTTAGTTGTTGCAACTATTTATGAAACCAACCTATTTAATTCACTTGTAGGTTCTCTTGTAAGGCCAAAGGTTGTTAAAAGTGTTCACTATTGCCCTGGTACCAAAAACTTTACCACTCGTGAATATCGAGACATCACATCCAATATGGGTTTGCCAACAGGGTCCGTGTATCCTACAAGGGTAATTTTTTAAGTCTTTTTATGTTTATTATTTTATGTTATTTCCAAAGAATGGATTTTCCAGATTAACATTTCTCACAGGATGAAAATGGTAACTTATTGGTGACTGAGTATGGACTGTGCAAGTATAAAGACCATCAAACCTTGTCAATGCAAGAAGTCCCTGAGAATTCTGCTCCTGGTCAGCTTCCAAGAACGGTGGATGTTATAGTTGAAGATGACCTTGTTGACGCTTGCAAGCCCGGAGATCGTGTGGCTATTGTGGGAGTATATAAAGCTCTTCCTGGAAAAAGCAAAGGCAGTGTGAATGGAGTATTCAGGTGGCTGAAGAATTCATGGGTTCCACTGTCTTACTGCACCATATTGTTTCTTAAAGAATTTTAAATGACCGATATTGTCATGCAGGACTGTTCTGATTGCTAACAATGTTTCTCTTCTCAATAAAGAGGCTAATGCACCAACCTACAGTCCTGAAGACTTGAAAAACATCAAAAAGATAGCTGAGAGGGATGATACGTTTGACTTACTTGGTAATTCACTAGCACCTTCTATCTACGGGCATTCATGGATAAAGAAAGCGGTGATTTTACTTATGCTTGGTGGAGTGGAGAAGAACCTAAAAAATGGTACTCACTTGCGAGGGTGAGCTAGGCCTCTTGAACTCCTTCAGTTCTATCTTCTCTCTTGACTGATGTTTCTGATAACTACCCAAGTTCAGTCGTATTGTTAGCATTACTTTGCCTAGCCAATTGGTTCCCTATTCATCTTTTGTTTTTCTAGTCCCTCCAATGAAACCCTAGCTTAAAGCATCAATATGTTGATTAAAGATCAAAATAATAATATTGGTCTCTTTTTCTTTTTTAGTGATATTAACATGATGATGGTTGGTGATCCTTCTGTTGCCAAGTCTCAACTCTTAAGAGCAATTATGAATATTGCTCCATTGGCCATATCAACCACAGGTCGTGGTTCTTCTGGGGTCGGTTTGACAGCAGCTGTTACTTCAGATCAAGAAACAGGTAAAGCATTATTCATGGACTATACAGCATTTTAGCATTTACATTTCATGTCTGGAAAATAATGATTTCCTGTGATCAGGGGAAAGAAGACTAGAAGCAGGAGCAATGGTTCTTGCCGACCGGGGTGTTGTCTGCATTGATGAGTTTGACAAGATGAATGATCAAGATCGTGTTGCTATACATGAAGTTATGGAACAGCAGACTGTAACTATTGCCAAAGCAGGTATCCATGCATCACTTAATGCTCGATGCAGTGTGGTGGCTGCTGCAAATCCAATATATGGAAGTGTAAGTTCTTATTCTGCTTGTTATTTGGCAGGTAACATAATGTGCTAAAGAGTTACCCATTTCGTACTGAAGCTCTAATTGCATTTAACTTTATTTTGTGCCTATTATACAGTATGATCGTTCGATGACTCCAACCAAAAATATTGGACTCCCAGACTCTTTGCTTTCTCGTTTTGATCTACTATTTATTGTATTGGATCAAATGGATCCTGATATTGATCGTCATATATCAGAGCATGTCCTGCGCATGCATAGATTTCGTTCTGCCATTGATGGAGGTAAATTAGCAGTTTGCAAAAGCTTCAGAGACTTGCTTTCTCTGGAACATTTTTCATTCGACTTAATATACTGATGCAGGTGAAGGAGCCCTAAATGGAAGCTCAAGGTATGGAGTAGAAGATGAAGCTGATAATGACTCATCTGTCTTTGTCAAGTATAACCGAATGCTCCATGGGAAGAAAAGAGAAAGAGGTAGCAAGCGTGACACCCTTACAATCAAGTTTCTCAAAAAGTATATTCATTATGCAAAGCATCGGATTCAACCTGATCTGACCGATGAGGTGACGTGCCTTTTGTGTCACTCATTCCTTTTTGTCTTAGTTAAAATTTTCCCTTCTTTCCTTTTTACGTTTCAAAACTAACTGTGAATCTATCGATGATTCTTACTTGTATCTTCCAGCTTTCTTATTGAAATATGACTAGCATTAATGCTAAAGTATTTGGTCCACAGGCATCTGACCACATTGCCACAGCATATGCTGAGCTCAGAAGTGCCAGTTCAAATGCAAAGGTTAGTATTAGCAACGCCTATCATCGGTTGTATGAAACTGTGCATAACTTCAGTAATTGATATGATATGATGCTGGCTTTTTTCAGACTGGTGGAACGCTTCCCATTACCGCCAGAACTTTAGAAACCATAATACGTCTTTCAACGGCTCATGCCAAGTTGAAGTTGAGCAGAAAGGTATTGGACTTGATCGATGATGACAAATTTCCTCTAATATTTATAATTTATTTCATATCATGACTAGCATTAAGATCAATTGTGCTTCAGCTCTCCAGAATATTTTCTTTTGTTTTTGCCATGACTCCAAAATATGTTCTGTAAAAAATGGAAGATGAGAATAAGAACAGTTCGAATGTCGTATCATTTCCATCCTAGTCTTTCTTTCAGTATCTTTTAACATTATAATTGCTAACGTGTTGACTCTTATTTGTCTTGGCAGGTTTCTAAGTCTGATGTTGAAGCCGCTCTGAAGGTTCTTAATTTTGCAATATACCATAAAGAACTGACAGAAATGGAGGAGCGCGAGCAAGAGCGGGAGAGAGAGTTGGGAACGAAACGTAGGGCTGAGCATCGTTCTGGTGGAAATGATGAACCTGATCATGGTCCTAAAACTAGGAGAGGGTGAGTGTTAACTTGTACTGTCATTAGTGAAGCTACATATATACACGTAGCAATCATCTTCTCAACGTGATCACTATATTTTGTTTATTAGAATATCATTTATTGCTAGTTTATATCGTAAGCTGTAGTTGACTGCAATTTGAAAAATACTATACATGAGAACACTAAATTTTATGATTTTACATTGAAGTGAGGATAATGATTTCTAGACCTGTGGGAACCAATTTTTCATGGAACCAATTTTTCATGAATTGACCTTTTGCCTCTTCCCCGTTTCTTTTATCGTTTTTCAAGGTCGACCACAGATGACATGGAAGTTGACGGCGCTTCTGCAGTCCGATCTGCTATCAGTCCTTCTCCTGAAAGGTTTTTGAACTATCGTCACTTGCCTATGTTGTTTTCATATATTCTAGTATCACTTTCTAACTGTTTCTAATTTTTTTTCCTACTGACATGCAGAATAGAAGCATTTAATTCTCTATTTGGTCAACATATGCGTGCAAACCGCTTGGATCTCATATCCATTGCAGAATTAGAAAATGTTGTCAACAAAGGAGCAGATTCCGGTTACAGCTCGGCAGATATATTATTTCTATTGGAGGTATATTATCTCTATTGGTTTCACCTCTGTTGAATGTGTTTGTGCTGCTACATTTTTAACCCGAGATTAGCTAATAATATTTCTTGTCTTTTTTAATTTCAGAAGTTGCAAGATGAAAATAGAGTGATGATAGTTGATGGGATGGTGCACATGATATCATGAGAAATGAATGATAGGTGCATAACAACTGCAATTCAGGTAGTTATGCACTTTTCTACATTTCGACCATTCTGTCTTTGTTGGGTTCTCTTCATAATAACTTGTTGAATAGAATTTAATGTCCCTTAGAACTGCTGCAATTTTGCAAGTCTGTACTTTATTCCCAAATCACAATCTGTTCATGATCTTCAAATCAAAAGGACAATCAGAGAATGATAACCTACTTGTAAGTAATGCGTAAATTGTTTATTTTACACTTGAGATGCCAATCTTTGTTTTACTAATGAATGTTATCTAACTAAAACAAATTTGAGGGACTAGACTTCGCTGCTAGAATGGTAGGTTGTTTATGACAGAGCAGAGGAAAAGATAAAATCCACTTTCTGAGTTGACGAATCCTCAGGCTGGGAACTCCTTGCTGTATCCTGATCGAAGAGATGTTCCTAGTAGATGCATAACAGATTGTTTCAGCAAAAGACACTTTAGTAGAATCTTCTAGGGAGTTTGGCTTAGTGTGTCTATATTCTAACACTACCCATGTCTGATTGTTCCACGGAGTGCTGGTAGATACTAGGTAGGTATTTATCAGTTAATAATAGAGCTTCTAGGAATTATTTATGTTGGGTGTACGAGGAATTGATTTATTGAATATTGAAAACTCGTTGACTGGTTCAAAGGTACCATAATTATATTTGAAATAATGACCATGGCTCTTTCTTCATTTTGGAAATCACCGATTCTTACATTTTAGCTTAACTAAAACTCGAAAGTTTGATTAAAAAGAAAAACTAGAAACAAGTAAAATTGTATATATCATCCATTTTCACATTTGAACTTAAGTAAAATATATAAGATAAAAAAGAAAGCTAAACGCATCTAAAACAGAATCTTAGTATGATATGGAGACTAATAGCAGAAGCAAATAATTACATATTTTATACATAGTAATTATATAACGTAATAAAATATTTTAATCTTTACTGTTATGTAACGCATCTTTTACTCCCACATCTAACACTTGAAAAATAATATCCTCAATTCTATCTAAAAAGAAAAGAAAAGAAAATAATATTCTCAATTTTTACATACAAATGCATCATATAAAATGTTAATACAATAATACAACTTATATGTGATGATTCTCATCTATCTGATCACTGTAGTCAAGTCTTAGACATTATTTATCTGTATATTAATTAATTTAATTTATAAATAATAAATTTTGAATCTTATAAAGAAAATTATAATAAATACTTATTTTATTTTTTTATTAATTTTATTCTTCACACTTTAAATTTAAATTTAATTTTTTACTCCTTAAATTTTAATCAATTTAATACAATTATAAATTTAATTTTTTACACTTAAAAAATATTAATAATTTTAAATTTTAAAAAATTAAATTAATAATTTTAAAATATAAATAATTAAATTAATAAGAGTTTAAGTGAAAAAATAACTATTTACTCGTAAAGTCATTAGGAGTGGTCGCTGCTCCGTGTAAGTCAGTGAGTGAGCGTTAATGGCCGCTCCTCTTCTTCAGAAAAACTCCACTCTCCCAATTCTTCTTTACCACACTCCCCGTTACCCTCTTAACAGACCTTTCACTGGACATTCTTACTTCAGGACCAAATCTTTCTCCCTCCTTAATTCCTCCAAGGTATCACACACTTGGAAAGTACTCTTTTATATTTTTGGGTTCCCGAGAAAATCTGGGAATATAAAATTCAGGACGATGATACTGAATTCTTCTTATAAGTCGTTATAACATTCAATTTTGCTATGTTAGATGGAAGCAGCTGAAATCACTGAGGAAGTGGAACGGAAACCAGCCGGCGAAGATATGAGTTCAAAGAAGAAAATTTTTGTTGCTGTAGCGACTGGGAGTACCGGAAAAAGAATTGTAGAGCAGTTGCTGGCAAAGGGTTTCGCTGTCAAGGCTGCGGTGAGAGACTTGGACAAAGCGAAAACCGCCCTTTCCCACGAAAACCCAGCTCTTCAAATGGTGAGTAATTTCAATTTTTGCAGAAACAAAAAAAGTTTTTAATTCTAATTTCAAATGAGGTTTTTTCAATTGGGGTGGTTTCTTCAGTTTATCTGAAAACTTATGTATTTGTTGCGAGTTCTTGTGCAGGTTAAAGCAGATGTAACAGAGGGTTCTGTGAAGCTGGCTGAAGCCATAGGTGATGATTCCGAAGCAGTAATTTGTGCAACGGGGTTTAGACCTGGGTGGGATTTATTTGCTCCATGGAAGGTTTGCCAAATTGTCCGTTATAATTAACGCCGTAGGCATATAAGGAGTCTTGTCTTCACCATGAATTACTTTGAAATGCGCTGTTTTGTATTGTTTATGATAATTTCTTCACTGCTATTCTGAAAGGGGCTATGTTCAACACAGGTCGACAATTTTGGCACAGTTAACCTTGTGGAAGCATGTAGTAAAGTTAGTGTGAACAGATTTATTCTTATTAGCTCCATTTTAGTTAATGGAGCTGCAATGGGACAGATATTCAATCCAGCATACATCTTTCTCAATGTATTTGGATTCACCTTAGTAGCAAAACTGCAGGCCGAACAATATATCAGGAAATCTGGTATAAATTACACAATAATAAGGCCTGGAGGGTTGAGAAATGATCCTCCTAGCGGGAATGTTGTAATGGAGCCAGAGGTATTGTCCATGCGATTCGTTTCTGGATTTAACTTTCTTTTATAGTGATATTTTGCCAAAGTTTTACTGTCCATGTTTCAGGATACCCTTTATCAAGGTACCATATCCAGAGATCAAGTTGCAGAAGTAGCTGTTCAGGCATTGGCCTATCCTGAAGCTTCCTATAAAGTTGTGGAGATAGTATCTAGCCCCAATGCTCCTAAGCGTTCATACCAGGATCTTTTTGGTTCCATAAGGCAGAAGTGATTTCACCATTTTTTTTCAATGTTAGCAAATGTGTATCTTACTACTTTCCCATGTATATTATCTCATTATATTGGTATACTAGAGCAAGATTTGTAAATATCTAGAAATATATTTCTTTGTCACATTTGATTAAAGAATTCGCCTTAAATGATGAGAAATCTCAAAGCAAAAGCAATTTCTATTTGCTGATTGAATCTAAGTCATCATTTCATCCTTAGTCCCCATAAGAAGGCCATTCAAACTGACAGAAAAAGGTCGTCCAAGGAATTTTTGATGAACAATCAGGTAAGGGAGACTTTTTTTTTCCTTTTTCTTTTAGTTTGGTAAGAAGTGTAACAGAAGAAATTAAGGGACATGGCTGGATTTCTTCCGTTTTTATTACTGTATGCTTTAGGATTTTTAATAGTTGCTATTTATTTTCGCAATACAAGAATACTGGCTGATTAGGATTTTAAACGTATTAAACTGTACATGAGAAGATCTTATGAAATATCCATCAGTTATGTAGAGCACACTTAGAGTACCCAACCAACATCCTCACCTTTTTCCTTTTCTAATTTTTTTCAACATCTCCATGTTATAACATAGTAGTGTATATGCTTACAACTGTTGCAATAGTGATAGCAGAAAGAGCATGAACTATAGAGAATCTTTCCTAAAGGATATCAGTGGTAATAAAATTGTATGATTTAAGCATTTATGTTTTCACTGGAGTTGAATTGAATGCTGCAGTAAACTTTTACTTTGGTAATAACTTTGCCTAAGATTCATGTGCTTGTGTTTCATGTTTTTACCTTTTATCGCATGATAGGTAGATGAAATATAGCAACAGATAACACTCATATATCAAATTGCATTACATGTCTGAATTCCATACGAGGGAAAACAAAGTATCAGAGCATTTCACTCTACACACTCTCAACAACTAGACAACCGATTACCAAGTTTAGATGAACCAAGCAACCAGAAAAGCTATGACAGCAAGAGCAGCTGGGGCACTTGGGGACACTGCACTGCTTTCCATTGGGGTAGGCGGAATTGCTGTAGCATCATTGCGCACATTCACGGCCACTCCATAGTTAGCAGAAACCAGCATAGCCATAACGTAGACAGCGAAAACGAGGGCCATTTTGCAGGTCTCCATTTTTCTTCTACCTCAAGAACAACAGGTAATTAGCGTGGAAACTTGTCTCCAAATATTTGAGCTGTAATTGAGAGTGGATCTCCTTTTATAGGCAAGATTTTAAAGAGTGAGCAACTTTAAGCTCATAAAGTGCAGTTTGTCAGCAAATATATTTGATTTGAGTGTTGGCGTTGTGTTGATAATAATGTTATCTCTCCCTCATTAGAAGCTCTTTGCTGGGCCTGTGCTTAGCTTTACAACGGCACTCTACCAATAGTATGTAATAAATATTATGATATTTCTCCTTCTAATTATACAAACTGGGAAACAAGGACGGCTGCGTATAGATATTAATCTCTTCTACAGCTGGGTTCAGTCTCACCAAAATAGTATAGAAATTACTCGTGTAGGCAACAATGCTTGCTGGTACTTAAGACAGTATTTGCAGCATACTAGGTTAAAATTGCTGTATGAAACTACAAGGTATCATAATTACAACCCAAATGAAACTTCTTTATCTGACCTTCATTGAATCATCTAAGAAGTAAAGTAAACGTAAACGTAAATTGAAAGCTTAAGCCAGTTAGTGGAGCAATTTTTTTTATAAAGAGGAGGCAGCTCAGAATTTCGGTGACGATCTGTTTTTAAAGTTAATGATGGAGATTGTTTTATGGGAATAGCATGCAGCTATCGTTGGACATAAATGCTTGGAAAGAAAGCATCAATAATTGATCCAAGTTTACCTTTTTAGCTGTGGGAAGCCAAGTTCGGTGTATTAATAATTTCTTTCGTTAAGGCTTAGAGCCTAAGGACATGATTGAATAAGTCAGATATTTTACTTCCAATCTTGATAATATGGAAGACAATTCATGTGTGATAATCATTTCTTTAATCGAGGATTAATTGTTCTATTAAATAATTTGTGAATTATTTTCATCATGGATAAATAAGTATTTTTTTTTTAAAACCGTCGACTGATCTGAAATGACTTAAATTATGTATTTACTGGTTTTAAATATTTGTTAAGTAAAATAAAATAAAAATATATGTGGTTTCAATCATTAATCAATTATGCGATCTTGGTCTTATTAATCTTAAGGATAAATAAAAATACATTGTCAGGATGGCCGAGTGGTCTAAGGCGCCAGACTCAAGTTCTGGTCCTCGTGAGAGGGCGTGGGTTCAAATCCCACTTCTGACAACGAATTCACAATATTTTGGCCTCTTCTGTTTTTTCACTATTTCATTGGGCTTAGAAATGGTCATTAGGAAAGAATTGCTGATGGTCACTTGAAGTCAAGGAGTTAGAAATGGCATGTACCGAGATTGGCATTTTGTCTGTAAAACATGCACTTGGCCATGCAAATTGACTTTTGGCACCCTAGAACACTTATCCAGACATGTTAAATCAAATTAAATGATCCAAGGGTGTATTTTGATAAAATTACAATAAAAATGACAATCTTGATTATGTGTATAATTTCGCTGACAAAACAGAGCAAGGAGGAAACATTGCCTTCTCAAAATCAAAATTTCTACTTCATATAAGCATCAATGAACAAAAATACATTTTGTACAAGAAAAGAAAGATCACTCTTTCTAATATTAGCATTATCTTATCGCTGTCATTTTTCCTCACTAACAATCAGATATTCCCATGCACCAGCTTCTGTCATGCAATTTTACACGATTTGCTTCATGTTTAAAGTGCATAAATAGGACCCATAAAATAACGCAGTTATCATGAGTTCTTTGTGTTAGACTCGGATCCACTGGATGCAGCTCTGAGTTGCTCCAGCTTCTTCCGAAGATAGGCCTGTTTCAACTTCTCGCGCTGCGCAGCTGCCTGCTCCTGCCTGCGCAATTTGATTTCAGAAGTCTTCTGTCGTGCTAGATTAGCTTCTTCGTGAACTTCCCTGCAAACCATATCCACAAGACCAGGGGATGAGTAGACATACGATATATAATCCATGATAAAACAAATCATAAAGCTAAAATACCGAGGAGGGTGAATGTATAATGAACCCAGAAAACATTGAAAAATAATACATAACAAGAAGGAAGATTCAAAGGAAATAGGATCATGTCATATATTTTTCCAACATGCTCAACATATGGGAATAACGGGCAGTCTTACATTAAAAGTTTGCATTTCATTTTAATAAGAATTATTTCGATAATTAAGCTGAAGTGGCAATTGAATAGCTCTCCCCTGCTATAACCTACAAAAGTTTCCTCTAGAAGAGAACGATTTCTGCCACTACTTATAAAGCTAAAAAAACTTAGATCGGATAAAGTGTACTGATATTATTGCATTGAAAAAAAAATAAAATCCGTATATTCCACATGGTAAACAAAGCTTAACCTAAAGCCTACAGGGCGACGTCATAAAAAAAAAAAAAAAAATGACCAGCATACAATAACTTTTACTTAGTCATCCCAGAATTTTACTGTCTAAGATGCTAAGTTTCCAACCGCGTTGAGTGTAGGTTGGCCATCCAGATCACATAATACTTGTTTTTTAGCAAACATGTAAGCAGAAAGATTTTCAACCCATAGAACCATACCTCACAAAACGCTTGTACTCGACACTGTCAACCACTCCAGCTGTTCTCCCAGGCCCAACAGGTTTTATGTTAAACAGCATAGATGCATCATCATCACCATCTTCATTTTTTTGTGGCATTGTTTCAGAGACATCATTGCTTTGAGGCTGCTGTGACTCTTCCTGCTCATAGCTCTTGCGGAAGAAGTCCACACAATACTTTTCTTTATCCTCTTCATCAGATAATTCTCCCTTTACCAACTTATCATATAACTCAGCCTTTCTCTCTAGTGCAGCATAGCTGGCTGATCCATCCTTAACTGCTTTTAGCTCAAGTTTGTCCCTGCATTACGACAGGAAAAGTTGCTTCAGCATAATGAGGAACAAGATAAAAGTCCTAGTATAATTACTTAAAAAAATGCTGCAGATAAAATTAGCACAATGAAACATCATATGGAACACAATGCTTAATCATATCAAGCCAACCTCTTTTGCTTATATCTCTACTCCCAATTACTCTCCCCGGAAGCAATCCTACTTTATGAATAAAATTTCAGTTCCACACCCCTTTGTGAAGAATATTTTAAGCTGTTATTCATACCCTCACTTTGTAAAGAAAATAGAATTCAGAAGAGACAGAGAAGCAGATGAAAGTCTTCCAGATGAAAATTTTCTCATCTTATGCATCCATAAAAAACAAAGGTATCTTCTTCGTTCAAATAAAATTAAGATAGACTAGCCTTACTTATAGATCTTAAAGAAACCAAAGGTAACTATCCAAATCATGGCTCATTAGAGTGTAAGTTTTAGGAACTTCCCAAGAAATTTTGGGTGGCCATCATTAAAGGAACCCTATACTTGTACTTGTTCATAAGTTTATTATGCAGTAACAAATGTTAAGCCCCTCTTACACAACCATGCTCTTCCTCTCATCTCATGCCCAATTGAAGCCCATTTGGGTATGTGTTCCGCACTCATAATTCCATTTTGGATTCAATCAAAAAAATTCAAATTACACAGATAAATTAGAGACAGAGTATTTGAGAAAAAAACAAAAGCAAAAAAGAAAAAGTCCATACTTGTGAGCACGGGCATCGACGCCAGAGTTTTTGACAGAGAATACATCTTTAGGAGTAATCTTCTTCTTTGCGCGTTGGTATTCAACTTCCGTGCCAACCAATTCCCTAGACTTCTTCGATTCTTCCTGGGACTGATAGAGCTGAGCCTTCAGTTCCATGATCGACGATGCTCCAACACCGGATATTGCGCGATGTTTCTTGGGCATAATCGAAGACTCGGTTAGCCATCCCAGCGATTCCACCACTACCCTCTTCTTCTTCCCCTCTTCCCCCATTTTCTGCTATCTTTTCCTTCCTGAGATCTGAAAATAAGGAAAATTCGAATGATACGTGAATTCGTATGAACGATGAACTGCTGGGCAGTCAGAAACCAGAATTATCTAGCAGAGTTCCTCGGCTTCAGCAATTTGGCTGATTAGGGCTTCGTTCGTTCCCATATATAATTTTTTTTTAAAAAAAAAAAACTCTAACTGAGCTAACATATATCTATATTATTATATTATAAATAATACTAAGTATTTTTTAAACGAGCTAAGTAATATGTATAATAGAGCTTTTTTCTTTTAGAAAGATAGACATATTAGGATGATTTTCTTGTCTCGAAATAATTTGGTCTTCACATGTAAAATATATAAATATATTATCTAGCTAAGTTTATATTTTATTATAAAACAATCACATAATATTAAAGAATATTTCAATTATTTTATCTTGTGCACCAGTCAGTTCTCTTAAAAATACCTACGTTTTTTTTTTTAAAAAAAAATCTTATTATTTTTTCTCAAGAAACTTGATGACAAAAAAAAAAAAAAACTTGATTCATGAGTTGTTTAGCAATAAAGAACTTTATACATCCTTCGAACTTTGCATACATGCCATAGAAATTAGGATGTGAACATTGCCATTTACAGGAGGAATCCTATCAACGTAGTAATGGATGTTTTAAGTGAGCTTCCACTTCCATATAAAGGCATGGATCTAATGTAGATGAAGAATCCTATCAAGAGTGGTGTTTTGAATTTCCACTTGGGACATATCCTCTGCCTCAGCATGCAAATGCTTAATGCTTTTCTCCAAATCCAATTCAGATGATGATTGGAAAAACTTGTTGCTGCGTGCGTGCATGGCGTTTAATTCCCTCATCAACTCTTGCTTTTTGTCCAATGAAGCTTCTTCATCACCAGACCAGTTTCCAATTTCTGAATTGAGAAGGTGAGAGAGGGGAAAGGGTGGAGGAGAGGAAGAAGGCGGAAGAAGAAAAATAGAAAAGTAATACATGAAAAAGGGCACATTAGTAATTTAATATGTTTGTTTTTCTTTTTTCGCCACGGGGCTTATTAGTAAATGAAGCACTGTTAGAGTACTACTTTGCTAATATCCATTATCCACTCGCCAAGTCAAAAGATCTATTTTCCTGTCTTCGGTGCTTGTTTTCTGCTTTTTTCCTCGGATACTAGCAGACTATTGTTAATGGCTTCTCAGGGTGAGCATGCCCATGACGATGAACATCATCCTCATCACCACCATCATACCCACGATCATGACCATGATCACCATCATCATTCCCATGGAGATTCAGCTGCAAAATCTTGGGTGGGTCCCGACGGGAGGTTATATCATAGCCATGATGGTCTGGCACCACATTCTCACGAACCCATTTACTCCCCCGGCTATTTCAGCAGAAGAGCTCCGCCCCTTAACAGGGATTTCAATGAAAGAGCTTTCACAATTGGTATTGGTGGACCAGTGGGTACCGGGTATCTTCTCTAATCCCCTTTGTTCATTTCTTAAAAGGTAACAGTACTTTTGAGGATTTTGGAAATTAAATAGCAATACTGATAGCTCCGCTTCCTTTTGATGCTACCAAAAGCTTTTGTGTAATTGACTGGGAGAAAGAAATAGATGTTGCTAATAATTCATGTGGATCTGTGTTTGCTCTAATTGTACCTTGCTAAAAGTAGTGTCTGTCACTAAGGCATGAAGCTTTTGATAACTGCTTAAACATCTTTTCAGAAATTCAGTAGATTAGTGATGAATTTTAAGATGGTGTTTGTGTTGGCAATGTAAAAAATTTAGTTGCTTGCACCAATACCTTTAGTGGTCTATTAATTGTTAGTTATGACCAAAATTTTATGTTTTTTTGATGCTACTATTGTAAAAACTCTTTTTGTGTATGTTGAAGCCTTTGATTATTTTCTTTTCTTTTCTTCTAATTATAATTTATAACTTTATTTGACGTAACTGCCTTTTCAAGGTACCATTTCTCACTCCTCATACATCAAAGATGAACATAGTATATTAATTTGTGCCATCTTGTGTGACTTGTACCACAAATCTATATAAAGGATGTTGATGAGTTGTGATTTCACCGTGCAGGAAAACAGCGTTAATGTTGGCACTGTGCGAACTTTTGCGAGACAAGTACAGTCTTGCAGCAGTAAGTATATGTCTTGGCTCTCACCATTTTGTTACACGTTCTCATGCTTTAATCTCTTCCATCCTAGGTGTTGTAAATTGAATGTTGATATCCATAACTGATGCTTTACTTCTGAGAAACAGAATCATGCCAAATACTTTTGAGTGTCAACCATAAACTTTGGGCTCTATGACAACCTTTATTTTCTTTCTTGATGTTTTTATGAAAATATGCCAATATATGGATCTTCTTCTTGTATGTGGCATGATGCAGAAGAACTGTTTTATTAGAGACAGAAAGTAATCTGCCTTATCAGTTGTGGTATGGCAAATGTTGAATCGTGCTACAACTAACAGTAACAGTTGTTGATTTCTCTCAAGACCTTGTATTATGTTGTTAGACGAATCTTACACACACTATAAATTAATTACACCGGACTTTAGAGCTGATGGGTACCTTTTTCACTTCAGTTCATACAAGATGCACCAAGTCATTGAAAGAGACCTTGTCTTCAGCATGCATCTTAGATTATTAGTATATAATTAATAAGAATAGTCCTCTAACAATTATGAGACAGTTAGTAACTCAACACCATTGACAGCATAAAAAAGCGGTAAAAGTTCCGGCCTTTTAAAAGATTCCAAAGCTATCTATCACTTTTACAGAATGTTTTTTCACGATTTTATTCTACTCAATTCAACCGTTTCCTTTTCTCTCTGATTTTTCATTATAAGGAATCCAAACTCTATTCATAGCTCCTAATTTAAGGCATGGAGACCAAGTTGTTCCAGCCAGGGGATAGATTTATTGCTTAGCAAAATATGTTGTTACCTCACAAGCTTTTATATCATAAGTAGTCCAACTCTGTATAGTTGCTGGATACTGCATGGATAATGGATTTGTCAATAAGAAAGACTTTTCTTTTGATCCTAGTTTCCTTTGTTCACCTCTTAGTCCAATTATGTTTTGATTAAATTCTAGGGGTTCAACTGCATGTTCTTCATGCATTGGCTTTCAATATGCTTTTATGACTCTATTCAGAGGGTCTGAATGCAAGGGATTCATAATAATGTATTTATGCCAGGTGACTAATGACATATTCACAAAAGAGGATGGTGAATTCTTAGTGAAGCATAAGGCACTTCCAGAGGAAAGGATACGTGCTGTAGAAACTGGGGGCTGCCCGCACGCTGCAATTCGGGAGGACATAAGCATTAATCTTGGACCTCTAGAGGAGCTTTCTAACTTGTACAGGGCAGATATACTTCTTTGCGAATCTGGGGGAGGTATTTTAAATGAAGAAATAGACTAGTGGCCATAATTCAAATTGAGCAAATTTTTTCTGCACATTTAACTCAATGACAATACGGTTATATTGTTGCTGTTTTTAAGAAGATCCTCAGAAAGAGGATAGTCAGGAAAATGTCTGCTCAGTTGGACAAACTGCTAGTTATAATTTCTTCTATCTTGTAGGAAAAGGGAAAAGTTCATTGAAATTTCTATAGCAAAATTTCTTACGACTCTTGTGCATGCCACTTCTCAAATTAAGTTTTAGACATGTCAAATTTAGATAAATCACCTGAGTTTCTGCTGCAGATAATCTCGCTGCCAATTTCAGCAGGGAACTGGCTGACTATATCATCTACATAATAGATGTGTCTGCCGGGGACAAAATTCCTCGGAAAGGTGGTCCTGGAATCACACAAGCTGATCTCCTTGTAAGTGCTAAGTGCATGGTTTTTGTATTGTGGCAACCACAAATCAAGTTGTATGAGTTCTTAAATAATATGATCCCAGAACTTATTTGTCTTGACTTCCAGGTGATAAACAAGACTGATCTTGCACCGGCAGTTGGAGCTGACTTGGCAGTCATGGAGCGGGATGCCCTTCGAATGCGAGATGGCGGGCCATTTGTCTTTGCGCAGGTTAGTTAAGTACAATGTTTCCTGGATTTCTGAAAAATGCATTTTATCTGAAAGAAAAGGTTCTTAAAGTTATTACCGTGATATCTCTCTCTGGGGCTAAATAACATGAACTTGCCAATAGCAACAGAAAAGATGAACATGTAGTGAAATAAATCACTAATAATGGGTTAATTTGACTATGTAAGTTAAGTTAGCCTTTCATTCGGCCTTACCACGTCTGTCGACAATCATTAACTAAAAGGTGGTTTCATTTCAAATAATTTATTTGTATTAAATTCCAATCACCTGTGGAGCCATGGCATTGAAAATTGATATGAAGTCAAGTTCATATAACAACTGATTTCTTAGCTTTTTCTCCTTGTAGATTTGTCTTAGTCTTGCTGCCATGGCCATGATTATTGAATTGTGTATATGTATGTAGGTGAAGCATAAGGTTGGGGTAGAAGACATTGTGAATCACATCCTACAGGCATGGGAAGTAGCTACAGGCAGGAAGCGTCATTGACATCTGTTTCAAATGTTGTTCTGTGTTACTCTCTGCATTTTCAAGTCGTGATTTTCGCTGCTTGTATTTGTGTGCTATCTAACTCCTCAACATGCGGAATTTTTATCTAAAATAATTGGAAATTGGAAATGCCAATCATTTGCATATGGGAGGATGGGCGCATAAAAATTTATTGTTAGAAAGAATGAATATAATATTTCTTTTGAAATAATTATTTTAAAGTCTCTTAAATCACAAAAGAATGAATTTTCATTAATTTTGGGCCAGAATGGAACGAATTATAAACATTCGGGGCATACGTTCAATAAATGATAAAGGAAGGACCAAAGAGCAAAATAATTTTGGGCTAGAATGGAATGAATTATATAAACCTTTGGGGCATAAGTTCAATAAATGATAAATGAAGGACCAAAGAGAAAAATGCGGTGAGCGTGGATCGAACACGCGACCTTCAGATCTTCAGTCTGACGCTCTCCCAACTGAGCTATCCCCGCTTGTTGTTTTATATCGGCATAATAATTTAATTTTACCTTATTTATTTATAGTGCCTTCATGCTTCTGTGACATAATGATCCTCAATTTTGATGCATAGCAAAATCTAGATTGAACAGAGAAAAAAGTAAGTGAAACTAATGATTGAATTCATTCTACCGCTGAATACAGTTTTAGCTATAAAAATTACGTGTATGTCATTGTTTTTTTTTCAAAATTGAGAGATATATATGTTTTGTTAGTCTTTTTAATTAGAGACAGATTTTTTTTAATCTTCTCATATTTCTTTATCTCATTTCAATAGGAGAGATTAACTGATGTTTTGGCCTAAAGAAGTTCATTAGATTTATGTGACATGTTTTACTATATTTCTAAAAGAAAACAAGCAATATCAATCAAGGAGAGGGTAGAAAAATGTCAGAAATTGAATGGCAATTATTGGTTAAAAAAAAAGAAAGTAACTTGTGTTAGTCTTTGTTAGAACAGAAGAATAAAGTGACAGGAGTCTTAAATCTTCTTGAGCAAAACCACTCGTGCAATAAGCCTAGAACAGAGAATTGACAAGTTTTCCTTCATGCACTCCCTCTCAAGAGCTTGTCAAACTAATTTTTTCACTGTAAAAGTTGTGGGTCCTTGTTTCAATGCATGAGATGATAACATGTATGTGAGTCGCCAGATACTTTGAACTCTAGCATTAGATTATAGTGCTAAAAGGACTGACTGCTTAAAATCAAAGTATTGATGATTGCTTACTTACGAATATGCAAAGCGAGCAGATGAACATTACCATGATACTTGCATTTGAAGTAAAGCTGTTCTGTCATCCCTTTACAATTAGCCTCTTAATCCATGTGACAGAATATGAAGACAAAGCTGGTCATATCTACAAGTCATTTACATATGAATTTTCTGTTAATTATAAATTGGTAATAAAAAGCTTTACTCTAATCTCGCAAACTGCTTACACAATCATCTATACATTCAATTTTCAGTCAGTATCCACACTGGTGCCATCTCATAAAATGTTCATAAATAAAGAATATACATTAAGAATATAAACATAAAATCGCTTGAGCATCACTTTTTGATGGTTGCACTAAAATCACTCCCCACTTGCATAAAGTGCAGGCAGCAAAATCTAAAGTAAAAGTGAATCAATCTCCTTAACTATTTAGAAAAAAAAAAAAAAGAAGGGAATACACACATTAGTCAAACAAGTTCCCAAGTGCATTTCTCTTTCCACATGCAACTACTGGCAAAAGCTCTTTTTGGTTTTGCCTTTCAGCAGTATCTTGACTAGAGGATTCAATTGATTCAGTAATTGGAGTCACCCCTTGCTTTTTCATATAATCCAATTTGTCTTGGAAGATATAAATCACTGCAATGAAAGAGACTTGTGCTGTGAAAAGCATAGTCAAAAGACTTGTGCTTTTTAAGGTCCTCTTATGGTAAGCTCTTAAGCCTGTGTAAATGTTGATGATGCCCACAAGGGAAACTATTATTCCTAGCATCCAATGCACAAAATACCAATAACTTCTCTCTTTCTTTCCCCTGCACAGAAGGGCTAGGGTTAGAAGCAGTATCACATGAAGAATCTTACAAATTAAAAGTCGAATTTGGAATGGACAAGCGTCATTAAAAAGAAAGTTAATGCAGAGAATATGAGTGCTGCTAAGGGAAGTTTGCATAAATAATAATATTGGGCTTGCTTGTGAAATACATTAATAGAATTATGAATCAACCTGTGAGGTCTGAAAAATCCAATCAAAGCTTGCACCAATATAGCACCATAAAGTGCTAGACCTAATCTTTGATGGCTGTTATCAAATGAATTCTCAAACTTTGTCAGAGAAATGGCAGCTCCAACTGTGGCAAGAAGTACTGAGAGCATCTGTTGGATGAAATGTTAGCTGTGCACAATTAGGAGGAAATGATTGGAAAAAAAAAAAAACCCTTATATATATATGCTGAAGAATAGAGAATTCACCAACCAGAGAGAGAGAACTTTTGGAGAGATTTATATAAAAATAACAATTGACAGACCATTCAATGGCTTAGCTTAACGCTAATGCATCCATGTTTGCATAACCATAGTCACATATATCATGATTTTGTCAACCTATTGAATATAGTAACTCCAACTTGTCAGTTAAGTTCTAATGATAATATTATTAATTAAATCAAATCAAAGTAATTATGTCATATCTGTGCTCTAAATAATTAATTCAAAGGGAAAGCTATGGACACCACTGGGAAAGTTGTTAAAGAAAGTTAAAATGGGTTATGATTATGTTTTAAACAAAGATCAAAACTTGTGTCATTGCATCTAGTAACTTTCAAGAAGCATCTTATACTTCACAGTAATTTAACAACTGAAGTATACTTTTCTTTATTCTTTAACAAATTATTAATGGGCAACTAAACTAACACAATAACAAATAGAAGAGATTTATAATTAACCTGAAAAGCAACATGGAGGTAGAAGAAAACTCTATTCTTCATTGATCCAGGTTCCTCTCTGCTGGACATTCTGGTAATAAGTATCCCAAGAGGCATTAAGAAACCCATTGAGGCCCATAGGAGCAATCCATGAAGTGCAATATCAGATGTCTTCTGAGGACTTACCTGCTAAATTAGCTAAGACTAGTTGATTAAACTCATAAACCTCATATCAGCATTAAAACACTATGTATCATTTTTCCCACAATTCACTTTGTCATTATTAACTAATTGCATTCTGATATAAGAAAACAATATAAAACTAAGAAAGATAACTGTACTTATGTGCTGTATGCTTAACTGGTTAGGAGCTTTTGCAGTTTAGCAATTTATCAGAAGATTCTAGTAGTGGTGGCTCACAATCTCTCTTCATTTTATTCTGATAAACTCTTGTCATACTTTATCTTGCCTGCTTAAGAAAGTTAAAGAAGATGCAGATGAAGAAAGAAAAGTGTAAAGAAATTGGTTTACCTTGTAAGTCTTGCTATTAAGGTTCTTGTGAGTATCGATTTCAAACTGAGTCACCTCCTCATGGGAGATCGAGCAATCTATGAATGGAAGACTAGAAACATAACATGCAAGGATATAAATGCCCACCACTGGCTTGCAAGAGATATGCATTCTTCAATGCCCAGAATTGTAAGAATGCCTAGATGGAGAAAAACCCACCAATCAATACCAAGTATAACCCTTCTTTTTCTCTAGGATTTGAAGCTTTAGGCTATGATTGTTCTTGGGATGGCAATGAGAGCTTTTAAAATGTGACGAAGACACTGCATCTACTTTTTGTATAAAGAAGCAAAAAAGAGGAAGCATGTGTTAATACTAAAAGGTCATTATCCCATCATGTTGTATTGGCCATAAAATCTAAAGGCATGTCAACAACATAGGGCTGTTGAATAATTTTGAATATTTGTATCTCAGAATAAAAGTAAAAGACGGGACAAAATACCATCTCAGTTTTCAAATGTGGGGTTGGTTGGCATTTGCATGCTATGTCATATATGTACGATGTTGAGTTGAGTTGAAAAGAAAGAGGTCAAAATTTTACGGATGCTTATGGTGCTTGATTTGAGGTGAAAAGCTTATTAAAGTGAAGTGGATATAGACTAACTTCAAAAAATTATTATAGGCACATTAGCTTTAACTTAATTGGTTTTGTTTGATAGTGCACCTAGTCTTAACAAATTTATCTTAAACAGAGAGAGAGAGAGAAAGAAAGAGGAGTATGCAACATCATAATTGATTTTTTAAGCTATTAACTAAGCGCTAGGTGCAGTTAGAGTTTTAAAATATATAATCCAATTTTATATAATTAATAATTTGACAATAATTTTTTGGTACATATAATTAGTATTTATTGGCAATTTTTTTTTTTTATATATTTTGAAAACTAAATCAAACTAACATTATAATTAAACTATATGATTTAACTGAATATGTGGAAAATCCATATGGCAAAACATCGTTATCCAATAATACTCCATTACGAAGTGGACAAATTTGGCAAAGTAACGATAATCATTACAGTTGCATTATCGTCAAAGATTTGACACCAAAGTTTATATCATCATAATGTAATATTTCACTTAACTCTTCCAAATTTTAATAATGTTTTATCCACTCATAAATGTATCCAAATTGTCGTGAAAGAAGAGATTATCATTTGGACAAGGGTCTATCTGCTTAGACCTTCATAACGGCCCAGTACGCAGAGGCCAATGCATTTCGATTCGACCCAATAAGAAGTCCAAGGCAACACTAGAACCTAATTTGTTGATTCTTCGTACCTGATTGCGAATGACGAAACGTCGTTTCAATATTATTATAAACACTTGAGAATTTGAGATAGAGAAGAGCAACCAAACACGAGATATCTGGTTCAGTTTACAGCAAGAAAAGCTTCGAGGTTGCCGGTTACACAAGTCCACTTCACCAATCACGAGCTTTATTTGTGACACCAAGAGTAACAGCTACGACGGTCTGTAAAATGAGAAATAGAGTCCAACCGAGCAGTGAGCAGAGGGTAAGTTTCAAGCGTCAAAACCTGTTTTCTAGAATCAATAGACACGCTTACAGCAACAGTGCAAGCAACTAATCCAGCTTTCTCTCGGTAATCAATCCGTACACACAGTAGAATGAGAGTTCCAACAAACCAGGGAATGCCACCAAGAAAGAAACCAATTATAAACCTTGCAGTTGCAGGACAATTAAATTGTATCATCATCGGTGTCCTCTTGATCTTGTTGACAAAACACAATAATTAAATGATAATACTATCAGTTGCATGGCACATACAACATTCAACTGTGTAATCGGGAGTCATAGATAAGATTCAAAGCCACTTACTTGCCTTGGGAAAAGTAAAATGAATAAAAACTGACGGAGGAAACTTACAAGAACCAACCCAGGCCAAGTCCACAGCAAGGAAGACGATGTTCTCTCGTTGGCCTTCCTTCGAAAACAGCACAACCTTGCACTATATCATAACTAAATTAAGTTCACCAATCTAAACGAGTACTTTACTGCATTATTCACAAATTTTTCAAGTCCCAGCAAGACAAAGTGGTTAAAACTTCTGCGCTGACTTCAACTTCCAAAAATGAGTACTGGTGCGAGACACTGTATTTAACGGGCGCATATATTTGTTCGAGTAAAAGTTTTGTACTAGACACCACTTTGTCTTCCAGTCATTCAGAGTCGTTTTCTATTTGGATTTTTGTTCCAGTCTTTAACAATGCATTTCGAAATATAAGAGCGGTTAAGAACCGTAGTCAGAAACTAACCAGCCACTACAGACGAGTCAAACAAATCAAGAAGCAAAGATATGCCAGAGAGAGAGGGAAAGGAAAGAGAAAATGGAAACAGAAAAGAAACATATACTTTTGGGAGTTGTGCAGGAAGCCAGAAAATTATATACCTAACGGATCTTCGATGGATCTTCTCAATATAACTTGGAACATACACTTATTGCATGACAAAATAAATGTCAACAAATCATGTGTTCAACTTTAAGAACCATTTAAATTTAAATGCTTTTTCCAGCCTGCCCAGATTATATCTTTGTAGAACCTTTCAAATGTACCACAAAATAGACGCGGCTTTCCTTGTTTTCAAAATTACCTAGTGGAAAACAACCTTAATGATTCTTAAACATCTCCAAATCATAGTTAAGAGCTAGACTTGACACGATCCAAATTTCTCTTCCAGTTCATGAGAATGCATTCCCATCAGATATTCATCAATCGGAGAGTCGTTCATTTCACCCAATAAATCAAAAAAAATAAGAAATTCGTTGCGGAATTGGTTTAATAAATGCCACTTAAGACTAAATTCAAGATTACGCCCAACAAAAATCTCAACTTTTACCTGGAACAATTTGGTAACCGTCATGATAGTACCGGGGACCTCCGAAGGAACCTGGCGGCAGAATCGGCTGAGGAAAACCTACCACCGGGTGAGATGATGTCTGCGTAGCATGAGGATAGGGATAGTAGTTGGCAACGCCTTGAAAGGTGCCATAGTACGCCTGGCTCGGGTGCTCACCGGCGCCGGCGACACCTCTGTTCGTGCCGTCTTCGCTCATGCTTGAATTGGAGATTTCGGAGAAAGATGAAAATCTTCACCTCCTCCTCCGCCCCTACAGAGGATTTCCGACGATGGGTTGCTTTGTTGGATAGAAATCGATGACAATGATTATTTTGTTGGATTTCCGATAATGGTTTTCTTTTTGCTGGCAACGTTTGACGCGGTTTATTAATGTACTGCCCTCCTAAAATTCTCTTTTGGTGCTTTTGGAACTCACTAATATTAATCCTGTTTGTTAAATCCTGTTTCAACTTTCATAATAAAATAAAATCCTGTGTCATTTCTTCATAATTAGTCAAAATTTTAATTTTAATAAATTAATACAACTTTGTAACACTATTTAATCAAATACAAAGTTTAATACACAAAGTGGGACAAAAATTATCCCTTAAAAATCATTGCAATAAATTTAAAATTATTTGTTACATTTAAAAGTTAAAAGAACTAAAGCATCATTTGTAGCTGCTGATGTGCTTGGGGTTCAGCTGCCTCGGAAGTTCATATATTTATTGAGACCTGTAAATTACTTGATTTTATATCAGTAAATTGATTTAATGAAAAAGTGAATCAAACTTAATTTAATCATTTATAATAAAGTAATATAATTATCTCATTTTATGATAATTTCTAGTAGATTTTAACCTTAGTTATCTCATTTTATTTCATATTTATATTGTACATTGTATATTGTATTATTAATATTTATATTATATGATAAAGAATTTTCTCTTCGACCTCTAAAGGCCCAGAGAGAAGATGTAGAAGCCCAAAAGAAAGAAACAAAGCATCGGCCCCAGAATTTGAGCCCAAAAACAAGGCCTGCAAAACCCTAGTCATCCTTTGTATAAAATGAAGCAAAAGCTACCGCAAATAACCTCGCAAGGGTTTTCGTTTCGAAGGAGCTGAGAGCTGAAGCCGCATCCAAAACCCTAGAGTTCGTCCTCATCGTCTCGGACCATGGTACGATAAATCCTGTGTTTTACTTATCATAATGTCCTATTAACGTTTGTTTACTGTTGTCTGCACCATTTCTTTAGCCTTATGAACTTCACCCGCTGTTGTCTGACCATAGATTTGTACCTCGCTTTCTTTTTTTTATGGTTGATTAGTAGCTGACTAATGCCTACGAGTTCTGGGCTTTTAATTGATAGAATAATTGCTTCGTCACGGATCTTTTTGGCATTTTATGTTGATTTGTCATGCGTCCTCTTGAATAGTATGTAATTAGCATGTTTCACGGTCTGATGGTGTTATGATTTTCAGAGTAGAGTACCTTTCTGAGTTTTATTTAAGTCATGGCAGCTGACGCACATTAATATGGCTAAAATGTGATTCTGGTAGTATGTCTATGCTTGTGGCAGTTTGTTTTTTTTTTTTTTTTTTTTCCTCTTTGCAAACATGAAAGGAAGCATAAATTTTGAAATGAGCATGGTTTCACGGCTATATTGTATTATCGAGTACTTGGATAAATTACATTGGTAAAGTTTTTTCTCTACTGGCAATGGCTAAAATTTATTTTTCAGTGGTACGATTTTTTCATGGCTGAAATCTATACGCTTTTCAAGTGCTTCACACAATCACTTATTGAATTATACCATGGAATTTTAGTTTAATGTCAGCCCTTTTGTGAATGTATATCTGTTAGTTGATTAAATTTTAGAATCTGGAAAATGGATTCGACTGTAATTTTGTGTATTTTTTTAAGTCAAGGAGAAAGGTTAGAGAGCCAAAGGAGGAGAATGTCACCCTTGGCCCAGCAGTGAGAGATGGTGAACATGTCTTTGGCGTGGCTCACATCTTTGCCTCATTTAATGACACTTTCATTGTAAGTTTACGAGCATATTTTTTCTTCATTTGAATATGCATTTTGAAATGCGTCTTTGTAATTGCTTAATTTGTTTGTTGCAGCATGTGACTGATTTGTCTGGGAGGGAAACCCTTGTCCGCATCACTGGTAAGGAGTGTTACTCTTTATGTTCTAGCCGAGGGAGGAATTCTATGTTTACGAGATTATGTAGTTCTGAGTAAGAGAAATTATTGTAAAGGGAGAATTTGTCTATGCAATGCTGGATCTATGACATGTATCTTTAGGCCTCTAATGCAGAATTTATTATTCAATCATTATCTTAAATTCGTGAATTTTTAAGTTTTCAAATTTTAGTTGATGTGCATTTATATATCTAGATAATGCTCAGAATTTTAAATCTTTAATCCTCTGTATTGGATCTAAGTCAACTTTTGCCGTCATGCTTCTAATCTATAGGTGGAATGAAGGTTAAGGCAGACAGAGACGAGTCTTCGCCATATGCTGCTATGCTTGCGGCCCAGGATGTTGCTACCAGATGCAAGGTCTTAGATTTATATATTTTGGGATGTGGTTCTTCAATTGAAATACTTGATCAGTATATTGCTTTTTGCTTTTACCTAATAATTTGTCAAAAATGCATTCTTATATTTTGGTTCTATGGATAGTAGATTTCTTATCTAAGGTGTTTGTATTGTCATCTTATGTTAGTCATTTAAGGTGTTTTGTATTTGCAACTCTTTTTAAATTATAATATATGTTTAATTACCAAAATGTATTTACCACATTTGAGCATTCTGGAATAGGAGCTGGGTATAACTGCTCTTCACATCAAGCTTCGTGCAACCGGTGGAAACAAAACCAAAACACCTGGTCCTGGTGCTCAGTCGGCACTTCGTGCACTTGCTCGCTCAGGAATGAAAATTGGTCGTATAGGTAATGCCCTTTTTTTTTTCGGAAGATCTTCTAAACTTTTTGGTTATACGTTTCTTTTTTTATTGCCTTCTATATATTTAAGTGAATCTTTTTCTAACGGAAAACTTGAATGTCGAACTTTCTAATTCTTAAGTTATAGGATGTTTAAATCTATATAAGATTGCGTTCTATGTGGGACTAACTGGGTTTTTCTAGTTGGTGGTGAATTTAGAGATTCCTTATATTTATCTGCCGTCGATCAATAATTACTTTTTGATAAGTGGATTGATATTTACTTTTGTGTCTCTTGACCATTGCATTTCTGAATCTTGTTTACTGATTGATATCCTTTTTATCTTTTCAGAGGATGTGACCCCCATTCCTTCTGATAGCACCCGTAGAAAGGGTGGTAGAAGAGGTAGAAGGCTTTAATTTTGCTCTGGTATATTGTCGGAGCTGCTTGTGTTATGGCAATGCTTGTTTCTCTTGCGAGACAGTAGTATTGTGGCTCCTTGAAATTTAGCTTAAGTTGGATTTCAATTTTGGAACTGTAATGTATTTCTCGACTGTGGCTTGCCCAAAGATTTCTCTTTTCAGTTCATTTAATTATAATAGTTGTAGACTATGCAATTTTTTTTGCATTTGAGTAAGGTTTATCCTTTGTCGTATAAAGTTGCTAGTTCATATCTTATTAATTGTTATTTCTCCCCGTGATCCTTCTTTATACTTCTGGGGTAATTTATAGCGAGTATAACACTTTGTGTCACTTGTTGGAGTTGTTTCTGTTCGACCTTTTATGTAGGAGTTCGTTGAAGGGGTAGCTTGCCGAATGCGAGAGGGTGGAGTGTGGGTAGAAATTATGGGTTGTGCCAAAAGAATTCCCCGACCTTTGGAGAGCAGAATGATGAAAGTGTTCTAGTAGGTGTGGTATAAAGAGCCGTTTTTTAATCACCTGGTCAGGGTTTCGAGTTTGAACGCAAGCTTAATTTTTCTAAACTCGCTATCATTCATTTACTTTAAAAAATTATTTTTTGATTAACTCTAAATTATTAAAATTCTTATTTGTATATTATACCTCCTGATTCATTAACACTAACATCTCATTCTGGGAGTCTTCCACTTTTTTGCCAGTAATAGTGCATAGAGTATTTTGTCATCTTATTAAAATAGGATTTCTCACGGGACCATATTTGAACACAACAGAAGACAAGTGCTGACATTGGGTCGTTTTCTTCTTATCAACCCATGGCTTGGCAAATTGATGATTTGATTTTTGGTCAAGCCCAGCTCAAACTCACATTTAGTCACTGTGCCAAATGCACTAAATTTCACATTTTAGTCTGCTTAAATTGCATGCATGACAAATTAACTTAATTGGGTTTTGGTTATAACACCCAAACTTCTACAGCACACTACCCATTTCTAAAAAGCCACGTTTATTTTGTGTTTTTCTACACCTGTTTTTGTTTTTGTTTTTGTTTTTTTTTTAAAAAAAAAAATGGTTTTGTGTGGGTAACACGCGCTAGTTAAAATTTAAATTTATATCATCACGAAATTCTCAAACAATAAAAAATTAAACCCTAACAATAAAAGAAACAAGAAAAGACAAATAAAGAAGACATTTTTGCCAAAAAAAAAAAAAAATACAGAAGACATTTCTTTTTTGGTTCAAATTCCTTTTATGTTACATATTACTACTAAATCATCCTTAGTAACTATAAAAAATTATACTTAGTAACTTATATTCAATTATATTTAAGCCATTAAAAGGTGATTTAATGTTGAGAGACTTTAATATATTTCAAGAGATTTATGTTATCGTATGTAACAAAAAAATTCAATCTTATCTGAATTTGAGTCTTTATACTCTCTCGTCTATGTCACTGATCACTACATTATGAAGCGACAGCACAACTGAGAGAAGTATAAGATGGGTAGGGATTTGTAGAATATAATTCCAAAGCTTATCAATTGGAACTTTCATAGGTTATATATATATTTGCAATTTTATGTCTTTGATATCTCTATAATTCTATATACATTATAAATTCAGCCTTACAAAATGTGCAAACCAATTTGTGTTCTAGGTAGTGCCATATCATTTATGAAATCAAGTGCCCCTTCGGCATTTGGAATAAATATGCAACATATTAAAATATCATTCAACATCAAGCGTAATAATGAAAACATAAATTAGTGTGATGTCATGTAATGCAAACAAACTAGAATTGTACTAAAAAAGCTGTCACCAAAGATGTCGCTTGGTAACTACAGCATATTAAATTATATGCCATGATTTAATTACAATCAACATTGCAAAATTGGAGGATTTGAGACAGAGATGAACCAAGTCAATCAAAAGTTTAGCTTAAAAAACGAAATAGAATCCTTGCACATTGAAAATTTTCGTAAAGAAGATCATTCAAGTATTATATAAAAGAGGGTACTTTTTTTTTGGCAAATAGATACAATTACACTTTTGAATAAGTATGACTTTGTTCAAGTTTATTCCCTAAAATCATTCTAATGAAATCAATACTAACACTAATTTTTTTTTAAAAAAAAAAACCTTAAAAGAGTTGTTGAAAGATGAAAAAGATTAAAAGAAAAGCAATCACAAGGGAAAATAGAAGATGATATTCTAGTTCTAGGATAAAGACATGTAAATTATTGACAAGAAGTTGTTTCTGGTAGACAAGAAAAAACAGAGTAGAGTTCCTTGTGCTTTGAGATTTAGTTCATATTTAGTATTTACTGAAAAAAAAAAAATCAAAAGACGACAATTACTAGTTTTCTCTATTTCCCAATAAAAACACCAATTAAAGGTCTAGAGGTCAGATAAAAAAAAAAAAAATTAAATTAAAGGTATAGAGGCAATTTGTTGTCCTAAACGAATCTCCTGAAATCCAGCCACGTCACTCCCTGGCCTTACCCAGCTGGATCTCAGCCCCACCACCACCTCCCTCCCCCAATCCCGCCGTCCTTTTTATTCAAGCTTTCAAATTTCAACTCTCTCTCTCTCTTCCTCTGGAACTCAAATTCTCCCATAGCCATTTTCTGCACAAATCTCCATTTTTACTGTTGGATTTTGTTCTCCCTTTCATTTGTCTTCGCATTGCTTCGCAAAGATTCAAACTTTCTCTTCACCCACCACCCGGCCTGGTCTATCAACTCAAACTTGACTTGGACATTCACCATTTTTGACCTTCCTTCCCATTTGACCCTATCCTTTAAATGCACGGAGGTACAAGTACACATTTGTAGATTTTCAGCTAAAATTCATTAATTCCCAAACTGTACCTTTTTTGGTTCTTCTCCATTAAATTTTCTCTGTCCAAACACCCCAACAACACAGAAAAGAAAATAATGTTGAGTTCCACGGTCACCCAGCTAGTTCCTTACCTTGTTTGCTTCATTCTCTTCATTCTTCTCTTAGAACAGATCTCGTACCTCAAGAAGAAGCGGTCCGTCCCTGGTCCCTATCTGGTTTTCCCCTTCCTGGGCAACGCAATCTCGTTGGTCAGCAAGCCGACCAAGTTCTGGGACGTCCAATCAGCGCTTGCCAAGTCTTCCGGCTTCGGATTCTCCGCTAACTACATCATCGGAAACTTCATCGTCTTCATCCGCGACACTGAGCTGTCTCACAAGGTCTTTGCCAATGTGCGACCTGACGCCTTTGGCTTGGTCGGCCACCCTTTCGGCAAAAAGCTCTTCGGCGAGCACAATCTTATATACATGATGGGCCAAGAACACAAGGATCTCCGCCGTCGGATTGCTCCGAACTTCACGCCCAAGGCGCTGTCCACCTACACCACGTTGCAGCAGATTATCATCCTCAAGCACCTGAAGATATGGGAGAAACGCTCGTCTGAGAATGCTCCGAACCCGATTCCTATTCGGATCCTGGCCCGCGAAATGAATCTGGAAACTTCTCAGACGGTCTTTGTTGGGCCCTATTTAGTCCCCGAAGCCCGTGGGAGGTTCAAGCATGATTACAACCTCTTCAATGTTGGGCTCATGAAGCTGCCCATTGATTTACCGGGGACTGCATTTCGAAACGCTAGGCTCGCTGTTGATCGTCTTGTCAAAACACTAGGTGGCTGCGCCGGGAGCAGCAAGGGAAGGATGGAAGAAGGGGAGGAGCCTTCGTGCTTGATCGATTACTGGATGCAGGATACGTTAAGGGAGATTGAGGAGGCAAAACTCGCCGGTAATGCACCACCACCGTTCTCCACCAATCAGGAGATCGGCGGTTACCTTTTCGATTTTCTCTTCGCAGCGCAGGATGCTTCAACTTCGTCGCTGCTTTGGGCGGTGACGCTGCTGGACTCGCACCCAGAGGTTTTGGCGAAGGTCAGGGAGGAGGTCGCGAGAGTATGGTCACCGGAATCTGATTCTCTGATAACTGCGGAGCAACTGAGGGAAATGAAGTACACACAAGCGGTGGCGCGTGAGGTAGTGAGATTCCGACCACCGGCGACTTTGGTGCCGCACATCGCTGCCGTTGACTACCCACTGACTGAATCGTACAAAATTCCCAAAGGTACCATTGTGTTCCCGTCGACGTACGAGTCATCGTTCCAAGGGTTCACTGAACCGGACCGGTTCGACCCTGATCGGTTCTCGGAGGAGAGGCAGGAAGACCAAATATTTAAGAGGAATTTCTTGGCGTTCGGCGCTGGGGCCCACCAATGTGTGGGGCAGAGGTATGCCGCGAACCACCTGGTGCTGTTCATCGCGATGTTCACCACGCTGATTGATTTCAAGAGGCATAGAAGCGAGGGATGCGATGAGATCTCGTACCAGCCTACCATATGCCCGAAGGACGATTGTATGGTATACATGTCTAAGCGGTGCGCACGATATGCGTCTTTCCCCGACATTTAATCAACGAAATGACGGAAAGGCCCTCCGTGGGATTGTCTCCTCCACGTGGCGTTGGAGTTGTTTATGTCTTTTTTGATCTGTCCGAAGAAGGTCCGAAAGTTGCATTTTTATTTTTGTTCTAATTATGTGGGCGTTTATAATTTAGTGACATTGGGATTCTTTGTGTAAGATCATTGGTTGGCGGATGATTGGGTGGTTATTGGCATGCAAATAACATGGATTATTTTTCTTTTTATTGGTTGACGTCAATTACTTGATGGGATTTGACAAAAAGTAATATTGATTTGAGGGAATATAATATGCCCCATTTTTTGGAAATGAGAGTTATATTTCACGACAGAGGCATGCCTCCAGTACAATAATTTTGTTATTCAAAGATGGCAGACGCAGGTTTTCAACAAATCTTTTTATCTTAAACCCAACATATCTCTCAGGAGAATACAATATTATCAATCCAAGTCATATTTTTTACTACAAATACCAAATGACTTAAACATAAGGTAGCATGCCCTCCGATCAAAAGGAAACAACAGCGATGATCCTTAACTTTCCCTGAAAAAGTGTTGACAAGAGCTACGTGGCAGAGCCCTGCTGATGGCCCACTGGTTCAAGTCAAATATATGAACGTGCGCCCAATTAGACACAGAAAACTCATCACGTGACCATTTTCAAATGTCAATTATGGCTCTTGCTAACAAGCAATTTGCTTGTCTCATCACTGTTCATGGATTTTAATAAACTCACAATTTGTTACAAAAAAAATTAAATCATTAAATACTATTTATTCATTTAAAAACACTATGTTTAACAAAATTTAAATCTTTTTGGGTCCAGACGAAAAGATGCACGGTCAATCTTTGCAGCTTTGTTTTGATATTGACTGCAAAAGTGTCCCCTGCACACATGCGCACAGTGCTTGTGCCTCAAACTGACAGTGTAGGATGCCATGCCAGATCTTGGGACTACGAGTAAGTATATCAACAAAGCCATGTCTGTAATTTAATCAAATTATGTTTTAACTTTAACCCTAAAAGTAATTTATTCCCTCCACTTTCGAATTTAAATTCATTACTTCATTTTATGAAATCAATACCGACTGCTCATACATTGAGTTACTTCACAACTTATTTTTTATCTCATAATTAATGTTTTATTAGTTTCATACTCATATAACATTATTTTATTACTTTTTACTAATAAAAAGACTAAAAAAATAAAATATTATGAGACAAAATATCATTGCATAATCTTAAAAGCATGATAGATGTATCCAAGATTGTTTTGAACGAATGGACACAATTGGCAATCAGCCGTAGGACTAATTAATGCAAGTAAAATATCTAAGTTTTGTTTTTGGAACGAAATTGATAGAGAATCATAAGAGTTAGATTCTCACCCATACTTTCATAATTATATACATACATTATAATCAACTAAGCGTAAGTAAAAACAGGAAGACAACGTATAACTAAAGTTTGAGAAATAGGTAGCAACATAACATTTATTTTTTCTTTTCTTTACTTGGAAGCTCAGGACCTAAAGGGGTCATGGGCTCATTTTGCAGTGACGAAGGACTAGTTAGATCTGGATGTCAACAGGATTGTTTCCACAACATTGAACTTGAAAATGGCATCAAATCAAATAAATATAAAATAGGAATATTCCTTCACATGTTTGGAGGCCGACCACGTCCCATTGTGAATCCCCTCGTTCCATCGGGCATTTTTGGTCCTGGAGGTGGCTTCGACACTTCAAAGGCATGAGTAGAAGTACTTCCGTGGCCTGATCAAAATAACACCAACATTAAAATTAAGGATCCAATACCAATGGAAGTTGGTCCAACAATTATAGAGACAATACCCATTCCGTTGTTGCAGCGATATTTCTGTTTTCTTGGACGCATATGATTCCTACCCCTCTGATGAACCTGCATCTACCAGGAATAAATATCATAGTTTAAAAGAACAAATTCTTGTTTTTCCACTTAAATAATTCATATATTTTTTTATCCAAATAATAGTTTATTTACTGACTACTACATTACATTACAGTATTGGGAGAAAAACGACTGCACACCTCTTCGTCGTGTGTATCTTCGTGATGCTCGTTTGAGCTATGATTCTCCTCGTCTCCTGTTTTATCAGGTTTGCGGCTACTGTTACTCTTCTCGGAGTCAGATGCCTTCCGAACTTGTTTTCTTTGTCCATACTTGCCCTGTATCATAAAACCACCATCGACACCTATATGGCTTTACCCGTTGAAACTAATAAAAGAAATCCAGGACTAACCATTTGCTTGAGAAATTTGACCCGCAAGCCATTTCTCCAATCCTGTTCATTATTTAAAGTAGCCACCTAATCCAGGAACCATGAACGCTCAAAGTTAATCATCCACTTTAAACGAACCAAGTGATATAAGATGTATAGTATATTCTTGAAACTCACGGCTTTTTCCACAGCCTCAATAGTCTCAAATTCCACGAGAGCATGTAACTGCATAGAAAAAACAAAAATAGACTGCCCGCGTTAGTGAGAGAAAAATGATTTATTTTAAGGCAATACAGATGCCAGTGTTAGAAGCAGAATCTGACGGGTATAAGCTACTGCCCAAAGGCTGAAATCATTATACTGTAGTTTTATCAACATAATATATACCACATAGTAATTGGCTATCTCGAAACTACAGAATTTAACCTAAACATGGTAATGCATAAATCCACAGCAACAAGTGAAACTTCTCCATCATAAGATTTTTATTCACAACAAGTTGGGCAGCAAAGCAATACTTTTTTGTCAATTGTACGGATCTCGAGGAGTTTAAGCATTAACCAAGTATCCAGTTGTTAATCAACTAAAGTAGAGAAGTAAAAGGCGGTACAGTTTACAAGGTGGACATTGACTTATATTGGAGGCTCTAACTAGAAAATTGTAAACTTCATGCTTCCTTCAACTTAAAGTGCTATAAAGAATTTTACAGAAGGACTTGGACACCCTGCCTTCCTTTCCCTTCATCCCAGTACTTCAGCCATTGCTGGCAGGACTAAGGTCACATGAAAGTCTTCATTTATCACAGTGACCCTTTAGAAAATCAAAATTATTTTCACTTCTTATTTAAAAAAAAAAAAAGAAGAGAAAAACTATATCCCTTTGACATAACTAAAGTTCCAAAAAAGAAGCCTGCTCATCCACGAACATAACTGTTTGCTGATAGAAATATTCCAAAATAATTGAGGTGAATACATAAATAAATAAAAACTTAGACATGGAACATGATTTGAATGCATGTGAACTAAAGAGACCTAGAATTACTGCAAGGGAAAGTGCATCATATGAGAATGCGATTTCTGACTTAGTACCACAGCTACACTTAATAAGCTATAGGTGCTATGGTATGCAATTAACTAAACATGTAACCATACGATATACAATGAAATTACTCCACAAATGTTTAAAACAAAATACAGAAAACAGCCACAATATAGTTCAAAGGCTAAGACTACTTAAATATTCAAAACGATAATTCTAGCATACAGACAAACAAATATAAATTGTCCATATTCAAGATCAAGCGTATGTGGTTCCACCTTACTACTAGTCAATATCTCGTGCTTGCCATATTTTGCAGACCCTGCATTAAGATGTGGGTCATGAATGCTTATATTCTTTATGCTGCACATCAGAAAACATTATAATATCAGTAGAGAGTTGGGAAAGCACATATTTAACATGATGAAAATAAGGGACAAAATCATACTTTCCGGCTTCAATAAATATCCGCTGAATGTTCTCCTTTGAATGGTCCTCGGGCAAATTCTCTACCAAGACAGTATATAACTAGAGTCCAAGAGTTAGATGCTAGATAGTGAATTGGGGAAAAAAAGAAAGGCATCAAGCTCTCTGATGTAAATACCTTCGAGTCTCTAACTGCTTCAAAACGAAAAGGATTGAGTCGCTTAACCTTTTTCCCATCAGCACTCACAACCTGCAGTTCCCAGTTGAAAATTTTTTCCTTAGGATTTCACTTATGGGATTGTAAAGCAGTTCATTGACAAAAGAAGTGAAAAATAAGGATCATACAAGCAGTGAAGACTCCCTCAGTGCAGCAGCTATAAATGAATAGTCTCGGGTGAGCTTCTTCATTTTTCTAAAAGAAGCAATAACTGATATGGGAACTGAAAGACCAACCACTGTAAATCAGTTACGAAAAAATAATAGCAATAACCCCATATGTATTAAAAAAAAAAAATAGGGGGGGTTAAATACACTATGACATATAAAAAAGAATAAAAGCAAACACACCAGATGTTTCCTTAAAGTCAAAAAAGGTATATCATATATGAGGCGTATCATTTTTGTGAGAAATATATAATGTATGCTTAGCTGCAGATAGACATTATTCAAATACATGCTCTTGTCATTATTAGCATTTCTAAATTCTAAGTTGATATAGTCCACTCCAGAATTTATATATGACCAAGGATTCTAACAGCAAACATTATGTGAAAAAGAAAGACCTTTTGTCTGAGCTAAGAGTTGAATTTTTTCCCCTATGTTTGAGAATAAAAGTTAACATAAGTTCTCAGTTGCACTGACAAATATGGAGGTTCTTTTTGTTATTACCCAAAAAGGGAAAATGTGGTGACGATTCCTTATTCCCCCAATAAATTTGAAGAACTCTTATTTCAAATAATACTAATTAAAACATATGTAATATTTTATTAAATTAAAAAAATACATAATAAACATAATACTTTCAATTCAAATTTGTTAGCTCACAGTAGCACTTTACATTAGGAATAAGAATGAGAAGACAAGGCTTCCTTAGAAGCAGGGAGATCCACTGGATACGTTCCCATTTAATATATCCTTCCACTATGTAAATATAACCAATTTTATTTTGCACATATCATACTAACATAATGTTGTCATGCCAGCAACAAACAAATTTCTTTTGAAACCAAAACGCCTAAAGACTTACCAAATCCTTGCTTGTTCTTCCTGATGAAACTCATCAGATACTTGTCAGTGGACAGATTTTCATCGCTAAAATAATACTCCACCTGCAAGACCGTATAAGAATATCAATAAGTAATGTCAAAGTGATTAGGAGCTTATAATACTGCTGACAGAAGTGAAGTAGACACCCAAACATCAATATATGAATCCTACGTCCAAATCCAAATCCTTTCTGATCAGATTAATTGATAACTAACAGAAAATTCCCACAACAATGGAAGTTCCCAGGCTTATTCTTGCTAATTTCCAACTCAGACAGAGCTTGCGTCCCAAAATTTTCTATCTTTTCGGCTCCTCCCCTCTTTCTACGAATGAGATGGTTTTAACTTATACGAATACCCCGAAATCCGAATGAGTATCTAAACCAATAATTAGATTGCAAAAATGATGCATAGACAGTGGATATTCACTTCATCAGAATCAAGCTCGTAATACTTCCAGCGTTTTCTCAAGAACCAAACAGCACGAAGCCATTTCAGCATCAAACGCCAATCACATAAAGACATACAAAGCTATTGATTCCGGAAACAGTTTAAAGGTTAAAGGAAAATAGGCCTTGCCTGCTTAATGATCTTGAGTTTGAGATCATCCGAAGAGACACCGGGCTCAGCCGTGTGATCGTGTTCGTGCTCGAGGTCATGATCGTGCTCGTGCTCGAGGTCATGGTCGTGCTCGTGCTCGTGCTCGAGATCATGATCGTGCTCGATATCATGGTCGTGCTCGCGATCTTCATCGGACAAGGGAGCTAGAATTTCGTGCTCCACGGTTTCTCCGGCATTAGGAACAGGATCGTGACCAAGATCTTCATGCATCGGAGGCGACGGGGTGGGGCCGGCGCCAGTTGAAGCTACCGAAACGGCGGCGGAAGCGAGCCCCTCTTCGCCGTCCATTTTGACAGGAAGAGAGGAGAAAGGAAAAGGAAAAATTTCCCTCGCAGTTTCCTCTCCTGCTCTCGAGCCCTTCTGTCATGGATCCTTTTATAGCCCTTGACATTTTCGGTCATGTTCAAAACTTCAAATCAACGGATTTCTTGCTTATTTTTCTTTTTGTTTTACCCACGGATCTCTTGTTTATTAAAAGGGAGGAAAAAAATCAATTTCAGATAAAAAAGAAAAAATAAATAATTTCTAGTATTGTTTATCTCATTTATCTTAATACACACGTGTATAATACTTTAATTATTTTAAATCTGTGTAATATATTAGGCACTTGATGGTAAGAAATTTATTTCTTTGAAATTTGTATTAGTTATAAAAAATTCTTAATATTAAATCATATTTAATAGATTAAATTTATATAATTTTTATTATAAAAAATATTACTTTTCTTATAGGGGAATTTATATAAATTTTAGGAGAATATAATAGATTAAATCATTGTTGTATATAGTTATCATATATAAAATATAAACTTTTAGAAGAATTTATATAACTTTTCTAATAATATTAAATAATATTTAATAGATTAAATTGATATTACTTTTCTTATAGGAGAAATTATATAACTTTAACAAATGCAAACAGACGCTCGCGAAGAGGAAAAAATACAAGTATATTAAAATTAAATCCTTCAAATTAAGAATGAAAAAGAAATGATAGTTATTCTCAAATTATCATATTTGAGAGAAAAGATTAAAAAATATATATATATATATATATATTTTTCAAATAAGTCTTTACATTGAGTGAAAAAAAGAAATCCATTATTAGCTTCATGTAGCTTTTATGGTTATATATAATTATCATATGCACATGTAAAATGAATAAACACATATATAATTGAAATTAATCACAAATTCAAAAGTGCATTTTAATTTTAAGCATGTCAATCTGGAGACAAGTATTTTTTAAGAAAATATTTACTTTTAGGACTTTTTATTTTCTTCTCTCAAGTATTAAAACTCGATTATAATTATCATTAAAAATATCATGCAAGGATAATATACAAGAAAAAGTTAGGAGGCAAATATTATTAGTTGCTTTAACACAATAGTAATAACTTGCGCATCTCAGGACTTGAGTAACTTCTTCGTGGCATCCGATAATATTTGTGAAGCTCTCATATAATAGTAGTTTTCAATTTATTAATATAATTCTTTTTTTTTTTTGAATTATCTAAGTAATTCCTTACTTTTTCTATATTAATTTAGTTGTATATGCAATTTTGCCCTTCTATATATTTCTTAAAAAGTTATAAATAATATCAATGAAAATATTTTTAATGCATTTAGTAGATGTGGATGTACTTTTTTAAGATAATTATTTGATGTAGTTAAAACTATAGTGTCATGTCACTAACAAATAATACTACATAATCAAATCAAATGTTGCCACACTCATCATTAATTATTCAGAAATGTGATTGTGTGGAACAAAATGAGAGTTGTACAGGGAGGAATACGTGGTATGTTGTCAAGAAAGATACAGTACATTAAGGAGTATTTATCGAGATCATTCAAAAACTTTTCTCATAATCTAAAAGGAGCAGCTTCACATGCATACAACATATTTGGGGAATGACTTAACCAAGTCAACAAAACCTATTACATATATATATATATATATATATATATATCATATAATGCCTGATTAAACAAACCATACTAAAACAAAGCCTTCAAAGCAGAACCCAAGCTAAAGCCAAAATTGCAATCCCAAATCTATGGACTCCTATCCTTGTAGACCCAGAAAACCAAACCCTGACATCATCTATGACGGGGCCACATAGAGAAGTCATGTCATCACTCCTGGTATTGTAATACACACTGTAGAAAGCGATTCTGGTTCTGTCGGCTTTGGCAGTGAAGTTGAGATTTTCAGATTGGAAGGTGGAATTGGAATTTGGCGTGTAATGAACATTTTGAGCTTGATCGCCGGCAAAAGCCATCACGGCAAGAGGCTGCTTGCACTTGTCATCGGCATGCCCTAACAAGAAGGTCAAGCTGTATTGCTTGTTTGGTGTGGTTTCTACCATTTGCGAAATGATACCTTCCTTTCCCGACACTAATTCTACGGCTCTCTTGCCTTGAGGAACTGAATAATGATCGGAATCAATGTAGCGCATGGCACGGTTCGATTCAACGGTCCAGCCAGGCAGGGAAGAAGTTTCTTCATCCAGGTTCGTGGGAAGCAAGACTCCAAGGGAAGTGTTTTTGAACATGAACGGACCTTCTTCAAAATCCCCGTTCAGTACTGCATTATCTGCATAATAACACGCAATGCAAACAAGCTATGACTTCTACTAATAGGTTAAAAAAGATCCACCCTGAAAATAATATAAAGGATAGTCCATAGATTTAATCATAATCATGGGATAAAAGTGACAAATCTAGAAATAACTTGATTGAGAAATTTGGTAAATATTAAATTTTATGTCACAGATCTAGACCCTTTTTAACTCCAAAATAAGCAGCATCATTTAAAGGAAACAAGAAAAGATAGTAACAACATGCTTCTTGCCCGGGAACTCTTTTCCGAATACTGTAATAAAAAATCCTCTCAGAAAGGCTAAAAAAAAAAAAAAAAAAAAAAGTATAATAATTAAAGAATAATCATAACTGGGTAAAAAATTGAAAAAGACATAGATTAACTTAGTTTCAAATATTTTTCTTGAAAACCCACAACATTTTCAATTATATAAAAACACAAATTTTTTTTTTCTTTTTTTTGGCGGTACCTTTGGGCTTATCTGGAGTGAACATCTTCTTAAGTGCGATGTTGTCAATGATGGGCCCACAAGTTGGGTCATCCTCCATTCCTGGGTTCTTAAACGCCAACCTAATCGTATCCGTTTCAGCATTGAAAGCTACCGCGTATGGGTCCCACCCTTGCACGTTGTAGAGTGTCTGCAAGTCTATCGTCTGTGATGCAGGTGGTACAGACACGTTCAGCGACTCCAACTGAGCGCACGTGCGAGCCGCACTAAACGTGACTGAGTAAATCGACCCCTTCTCGACCGTCAGATCCTGGCCGATCTCAGCTTCGTTTCCGAGCCTCACGGCGTGTCTACCTTGCGGTATGACGAGGATCAAAGCGCCCTGTTTTTGGCCGGATTCAACCAGCTCAACGTTACCGTTGGTTTTCCAGTTAGGGATTTCCGTGGGTCCCGCTGGCTCCACCATTGCATCGTTGGGAAACCCGTTAGATGGGGGTTGCTCAAAATCTCCGTTTGGCACTAAGCCTGTAGGCATTAACAGGATTGGCATTATTATTATATAAATAAAATTATTATGGTACATGGATAAGCTCATCTAAGTATGGGCCTTCATAATAGCCCATAGCAAGACATAAATGAACAAATTAAGCTAGCCTTGAAAAGTGTCTGCCAACTAGCCCAATTCTCATACGTTAAGTTAAAAGATTTGCCACCACCACTATACGACAAATTGAGCAGTGGTCCAAGCCGAAGCGTGTGGGGACCAATGGCATCCAATCTATATATTCTATCTCCTACTCCTAGTCCTTTCAGTTTGACTCTACAAAATCACTTTCCCCTTTAACCTGGTAATGCTACTACTACATTAATTAACAATTATTCTTATTATAATTAAAAATGACAATCGGGCACACTAAATAATATCACATTAGCCAGTGTAATAACATAACCTAGGGTGGAAAAGCATTTCACTTTAAGCATTGAGATCAGAATAGTGTGACCCAAAACGACAATAATAGTAAAGTAAACTACTTTACGCAAAGGCCCTTGTACTTTCGTCAAAATTGGTGGGCCAAAGCATCTGAAACTCGGCGGGAACATGCCAATTAAGTCATTTCGCTTCCCTAGGATATGAAGAAAATGTCCTCTAGTTGGGACCCAAGTCTTGGGACCTATGTTTTCATATTCATTTTTCTGATTTACTTTTTTTTTTTTTTTCTATATTTCTATTCTATAAGAAAAGGCAGATGGTATTGGGAGGTAGTGAAGAAAAATGAATATCTTTTTTTAAGACCAAATTGAGAAAAGTAATTTTTCTAGGTCTTTTTTTTAAGAAAAGGGTACGTATAAAAAGGGAGTGGTTTAGAAAAAAAATGGCGCACTCCCAAAAAAAAATAAAAATCAAAAGGCTCCCATTCCCAAATAAAATATGAGGAAAAAAATAAAGAATTCGGTGGAAAATAAAACAAAAAGAAAAAGGTAGGATTTGATTTTGAGGTGACTAGGTGAATAATGGGGGTGAGTAGAGAAGTAAGAAAAAACCCTCTAATGTGTGATGACCATCGTCTTCCAAATGGTATAAACAGTAGACATCAAGTGACAGTGAAAGAAAGCCGGGAGAATAAAACTCTCAAGAACTGCATATCCATTGGTCCCCCCCTATTGGTTTCTAAGCAACAAAGGGTTGATTGAGCACTAAACTCAAAATGAAGCAAATGACCAAATGGGAACTCTTCTGACATTGAATCCAACAATTGGTACTCAGTTTCTATAACTGCACTGTGTTCATTCTTAATGCTCCCAGCAAAGTAGCAGTCCCTAGAGTTAACGGTGGAAGCATAATCACCTGGGAAAAGAAACACCCAGAACTTGCCTCGCCCGCCAAACCCAGAAACACCAATCCAAACAAATCAAATAACATATTATCCTTGTATTATCGTACTAGAGTGCAGAATCGAAACAAAAACAACAAATTTCACACAAAGAATAGCCACATTGAAGCTCGCGAGGAATCAGTACTCGTATCAGATCTCGGCAATTAAAAGGAGAAAACCCCTCAGAATGCCAGACCCATAAAGAGATTGTCACTAAAAATATAAGAATCAAAGTGCAAAAAGGAAGCATATTTGTTGTTTATACTTTAGGTGGATGCATTAGAAAAAAGAAAAACTAAGTGGAGTAGAGGGGTAGAGAACATACCATCTTCTGTTAAGGTGAAAGCTAAGTGGGGTAAGAGAAGCATGAAAATGGATACCCATTTCATTCTCGTGGAGCTCCGAGCCATCTGCACGCCCAGATATTCTTTCTTCTTCTTTCTCTCTCGTCTCTTGCTCTGAGTACTGTGTTTTTGAGGAGCACAAAAGAAAGAGTGCAGACCGAGCGTCCTTTTATCCAAGATTCCAGTACAGTCGGCTTTTTGCTCTTTATTTTAAGTTAAGACTCCTTTATTTAAGTAAAGTTTGGTTTTAAAAATATCTGGATTTTTTTTTTCCTAAAAATATCTCTAATGTTTGAGAAAAGAGCCTTCCTCCATGATAAATTCGTTTGAATCTATTTCTGTTATGCGATAATAAAATTTACCAACAAGGTGGGCATAATTAGCAACTAAATTAAACTTGGAGAAATTCCAGCTTAAGTCTTTTTAAGACATGAATTTTATCTTGCGGACTGGATTAATCTTTTTTAACTTAATATAAAACATTTAATAATGTTAAAATTAAATACTCGTTGCATATTATTAGTATATGTTGAAAAACATAAATGATATAAAAATCTTCTAATCATTTAGATTATGAATAGGCATGTACTTTTTAATGTAAAAAAAAATAATTTTTAGTTATTAACTAAAATATTTTTAATATACAAAAAAACTAGTGTGAAAATAAGATCTATTTTTCTTTTTCTATTTAAATTGTCAAAAAGAAACTTCCTTCCCACTCACTTAACTTGAAGGTACATAATTTTAATGCTCGGACAGCCAGTTCAGCTGGTTCAAGGTTAAAAGACATTTTCTTAAAAGAAAATGTGAAATGAACATACCTAATAACATAAATGTTGCGATGTAGTGTGTTAGTGTCCCTGTCAGTTATAAAGAGAACGAGATGTAAGTTTTTGGGTTTAGACTCTGCTGCTTTGGTTTATAATAATAAAAAATTGAGATATTTTAAGTATATATGTAAATAAATAATACAAAACTGATAATTTACATTTCATATTAGATTATAATACATAAATCATGATTTTATTTTAAGATTTTACTCTTACTTTATTTTAATTTATATTTTTTAAATTCTTTGGTTGGCAGTTCAACCTAGTGACACAATAATGTCTGGGTTGGGTTTTTATATTTTGGTTTTGCGGCTTCTGAGAAGCCGGTCTCACGGTGGGCCCTCCGCACTGCCCTATCACGATCCTCGACAATATTCGTGAAGCCCGTGACTTAAATCAATATATATTCGATAAACCTTCCAAAAACAATCCCATTGTGACTTCTTTGATGATGTGTCAGCTACTAAGCATTAGTCCTCATTGATATGTATTCAGATTAAAAGAAATCACCATTGACATAATTAAAAGAACTTAAATTAAAAATTAAAGAGGATAAAAAAAAACATGTACACCGTAATTACTACCTGATACCCAAACTAAAATAAAAAAATAAAACTAAAATTTAGCTGGAGCGAAAATCTTTTCAATGTTTATAGGGAAGTGATATTTTGTTAAATTAGTCTTAATAATCTTTTTAATTAAAAGAGGGGATATAAATATAAAACTCCACACTAGTAACGGTGCCGTTTTTAACCGATAACCTTCTTTCACAATCCCCAGTCCCCAGTCCCTACAGTCGTTCCGTTTCGTTCAGGAAATTCCCAATTCTTCTTCTCTCCACTTCCCACCCCTAAACTACGTTCGCCAGAGAGTGGCTGCAATCAAAAATTTGAACCTTGTGATCGTCACTTTATAAGAATTGGCACAATACGGAATGACTTCTTCGACTGCCCTTCGAGAGCTTCAGCGCGATTTGGAAAACAAAGCTAATGATCTCAGCAAGCTTCAAAAGGGTAAGCTCCTCATATTACTTGTTTTAAGCTTCTTCTTTCCCCTCCCCCCCTTAATTTTTTTAATATTTTGTTGCTTCAAGCAGATATCGCAAAGAATCACCAAGTGAGAAAGAAGTATACAATCCAGCTCGGGGAGAATGAGCTAGTCCTCAAGGTAATCTATTTCTCTTGTATTAATATTTTTTTTTGTTTCAGTTATAGATTAATCGTAAATGGTTTTATTTTATTTAGGTGGCATTTGGTTTTGCAGGAATTGGATTTGTTGAAAGAAGATGCAAATGTTTACAAGTTGATTGGCCCAGTACTTGTTAAGCAGGACTTAGCTGAGGCGAATGCAAATGTGCGCAAGAGAATTGATTACATCTCTGCTGAACTGTAAGCTTCTTTCTTTTTTTTCTGGACGGTGGGTTCTTTTTAAGGCAAACAACTACGAACACTCTGTTTTTACTTGGTGTCATCAAAAATTTGTTTTGGCCGCTTAGATCTCCTGAATATATTGCAATCACGCTTTTATAGCTTCCAGTATAGGATTAGATCGTTTAAAAAGTTATATTTGTACATATTGTGAATTTTCTAAAGTTTTTGACGTAGCTTGGATAGCAAACCTATTCCGTATTCTTGATTCTGCTCCTGTTATGGCTAGTTCTACACTGAAGAAAAGGAAAAACATGTAGGTGGAAAACACGGTGATATATACTTAATTAACGATCTTTGTCTATGTTAGGAAGCGGCTTGATGCTACTCTTCAGGACCTGGAAGAGAAGCAAAATAGCAAGAAAGACACAGTAAGTATTTTTCTTCTATATTTATTCATTAGCTTTGGTTTCAATTCCCACATGGTTGTTATCATTATAGTTCAACTTTGATTTAGTCCAATGACTAGAATGTCTGTGCAAAATCCAGGAATCTGGTATTTTGCAGTTCCTTTATCATAAGAATATATTACACAATTTATTTTCAATAAATAAAAAAAAAAAACTGATAAATAATGCACGTGTAATTCTTAGGAAATTTAATAAAGATAAGTGTAAAAATTACTTATATGAAGACACGAGGCTAAAGCAAGTATTATTATGCAAAACACCGTTCAGTGAAGAACTTTGTGGAGATTGGCTTTACAGACTTAACAATATTTAGAACATGTTGGATTTGACCTTTTATTTCTCTAATGCATACACCTTCTTTTTCTTTTTTAAAAAATGATGTGCATATGTCTGATGCCTTTGCTTAGGCTTCAGGAGATACTGGCTGTTTGTTTTGAAGTTTCAACCACCCTTTTGTGATTGCTCATGCCCTGTGTTAAAAAAAGAATGTATATCTGTGCATTATTTTTCTGGATGAGTTCATTGCTTGTCAAGAGAACAGAGAACATCTTACTTTGTATTTGCTTTGGATTTATATATGCAGTCTGCATATTTAGCTGATGCGTTTTCGTGTTACTAATTCTCATGCATCTCTTTTGAAGAAATGATTCTTTAAAGCTAGAGAGATCTACAATTAGTTCATTGCATCTTAATATCTGTCGTCATCTTGCAGATTCTAAAATTGCAACAAAAGATTCAACATCTCCAGGCTGGGAAAGGCAAAGCATCATAGATTTCCTCAATGAAGTGTTTGGCATTTTCAGCAGAGTCGTTGTTAACTCAGCTAATTGGTTGAATATGCTTGTATGGCTTTTGTTTCTAACCAAACCTAACATGCCCCACGAAGCTGTTAAAGAGTTGTACGAGAGCCTTGTGCATTATTTTCAGATTGATGATATATTTTGTAGTAGTTAGTAGTTGGTGTGCTTGGGCAATTTTCTTATTCTTGTTATTTTTCCATGTCATCTCTCTCGCAATTTATTGTATTACATTTTGAAGGTTTGATTAAAACAAAAGGGTTAGTCTTCTCTTATCGCCTGCTCTATTGTTTCTCCTCCTTGTATGTTAATTAGCGTGGTTATGGTTGATGTTAGCTGTGAAATTGGTGCTGGAAATTGTCTCTACCATTGATCCATCAATGGCCCAACCCATGCATGGTAACATGACAGTAGCTAGGAACTACTACGTGCAAATGGTAAACAAGTATCTGACGACAAATCATAACTATAATATTCGATTCAATATAATTTGAAAAGAAAAATTGGAAAGTAATAATAAATTATTCGTTCCCCGAAATCATTGTTAGTTAAAGGAAACCAACTAGCACAGTTGATAACCTCGTAGCCTCCTCCTGGCTAAGATATGCTGTAATGATGACTGGAAACAATTCATTCATTTAATCCAAGAAGGAAAAGAAAATATTGCTACCCAGGTCAAGTGAAAAAATGAAGAATTTATGATCTGCCAACAACTTCCTCAAGCAAAGCAACTCCTTGTCTTTTCATCCCTGGTACCCTCTGGTGTTTTTGACACATCACTGACTTTCTCATCCTTTGATTCTGTGATAGAACGTAGCATTAATGTGTTATAACTTGCGAGATCTGAAATGAATGCTCTTTTCCTAATTCTTGGAGGATGATTAGGCGTTAGTGTTGAACGTCATCTTGGTAAAATCATCCATAAAGATGGATCATTTGCTTCCGTTACAAGGAAACATTGGAGAGCAAGTTTGTCAGTCGGACAGGGCTGGGCTGGCCCCTTTGGCATTAAGGGAGCTGGCCGCCAATTGTCTTGACTTCTCATTTTGTGTATTGTTTCCCTCTCTCTCTCTCCGTGGACTAAATTTCACCACCTTCACTTAAAGGTTACGTTAACTTGTATCTATCTGCCTGTTCCTTTCTCTTGGCAGCACCCGGGTCCACTCTAAACCTAATCTGATCTCTTCTTTGTTTTACAATCAAGCTAGCACAAGTTACGTTCAAGCAAGTGAAATTAGTACCACGCAAATCACCATAAAGAAGAACAACTGCTCAGATAGGCATATCCCCAGGGATAATGTTTGTTTGCCATATCCCACACGGCAAACATATACATACTCGAGTGGAGCAGCGTAAGTTACCTTAATCAATAGTACTGTATTTAATGATGTAAACTATAGGCCTCCTAGCCAAGGAAAATGGTTCAATTTGTCCCCTTGTGTGTTTGTTCTAGTTCAAGTGTGAAAGTTTTTGGTGCAAGTAAGATATATTCCTCTTTCAATACAACAAGCATATATTGATGATTGAATGATACATTACATGCTTACCATTTTGTGTTTGGCTAGTTGCTAGTGATGGTGAGTCGGCCGGGTTTTAAGGTAGGAATATAGCATTAGTCATTTCCCACTTCTAATCACGCCAATCATATCAGTCACCGTCTGACATGAACGAAGGAGCTATAAGACAAATAAATAAGAAGCACATCATTAGTAACCACGGAAATTGAATTGCCTTTTTGTCGGTCTATACTATACTCATAGTTCCAAAAATTAATAACGAGAAAGAAAATTAAACAAAATTGTATGAAGGTGTTCCATGGATGGAATTAACTAGCTAGTATTCAATCATCATTTTCTTTTTTAATAGCTTCAATTTATGAAAAACTACACTTAGACAAGTATATATACAAAGTCAAATTGCGCGAACTACACTTGGATGATCGTGAAAGATATATTGGAAGTGACCTGAATGATGTTGCATCAGCATCAATATGCATTTTCTAGATGGATATTGGTCACGTGCTGCTAAATCTGATGGGGAATTACACTTTTATAGCATTGACATTTAGTAGGCAATCTGCGGTGGGGGTGCCACCATCGATAATGCACGCATGCTAACTTGATAAGAATTTATCTTCAGAGTTGTACTATATATATATATATATTTCAGAAGCCACTAGCAAGTTACCACTATTACCACCAAGGCTGGTACCAAGTGGCCTGGGTAAGCTTAATATGTCATTGTTGTGATAGGTATGCATGTGTGCTAGATAAATATGTAATCACTGCGCATAAAATCTGCTCTTGAATTATGAGGTATTGTTGGAGTGCTTATCTTAACTAAAATCATTTCCTTTCTCCCAATTCATTTTTGGATGTGAAACAATGATCGATGACTTCGTCAAAAGACTGCACTATAAGTAGAGCAATATGGGAGCAGGAAGTGAAGTAAGCTTTATGTCGGCTATTGTGATCATCTGGTTCAATGATATCAATTTTCAAAAGCCATTATTAGACGAAGAAATTTATGAGATGAGATTAGCACCCAAAAAAAAAAAAAAAAAACCACAGAAACCATCGTACCTTCATGCTGTTGGTTGATTACTCAGACGAACCTTTGTCACCAGCAAATTAACATACAAATTGCAGTGTGTGCAATGTTACATATGGGATAAACGATGAGTAGTCCATATTTGGAGTTATATATAGGCACCACCAAAAGTGGTAGTCTAATCTTGCCTTATGAGAATAGAGGTGGCAAAACCCTACCTCTTTACTTGTGAAATGTGTAGTGCTAATATTTTTGGTGAAACATACCTACCACATTTAATTCCTTTGTCTATATGGTCAAAAATTTCATGAAAGATGATATCGATTATCGTGTGCTTTTCTCATTAGGCACTTGGGTGTCAAAAATCATCCCTCCAAGGATCTTGCTTAATTTGATGTAATTAATTCATGACTTCAATTTATGTCCAAAAAAATCATCTCGCTATCTCAAACTCTAGGTCGACCTACTATTCTACCTTTCTAGAACAAATTAGTAAACTAGTGGTTGTCATCTCTAGTCATGTGTCTTTACTTTAATCATCACACCTATAGTTGAGCTGAGTCGAAAAAGAAACTTTTGTGCAAATCCAGTCATGGAGTACTCTCCAAGAGACAGAAGATCAGTTACGACATGACTTTTTTGTCCAAAGTCGATGGACCTGAGTACTCTATATGTTGGCTGCACATCCATGAGTTAAATTACTTTACTCAAGCAGTCTGCTAATGTATAATTAGTGGCACAATGCGATTGATCTTAGAACGATTTCTTATGGCTAAAGCATTATTATTCTACCATTACGTTTAGAGGGCATGTTTCAATATTCTTCTATATCTTGATTAGAACCAAGTGAATTCTTTATTTACAAAAAAAAGGATAAATTCGTAGCTATTGTAAGCCACTAACCAAAATAATGTGGACCTGCAAGGAATTAAGGCATTTATAGTGTTTCGATCACATGAGATGAGATGACTGTAAAAAGTAAGCCAGGGTTGAGAGTTGAGATCAGTTATGAGGTGGTCTCAATGGTCGGGGCGGCATCTATATATATGATGCCAATTAAACTCATCTCATCAATGTTGGTCCCAAATGTCACACTGACCAACTTCAATGGCCTGCACTGGTCGTGGCCAATTACTTTCACTTACAGAATATATATCTCATTCCTTAATTTATTTATGTAAGAAAGAATTTTGAGAAAGAAAAAAATTTAAGAAACATGCATCAAACAGAAAAACTAAGCACCGGCTAAGAAAATTTTGCTTGACGACTGGTGTTAATTGTATGCCAATGCCTAAAGGACTAAAACCTGCACGTTTTAATTAATGTCTAACAATAGATATTCATCTTAAATGGTATCTTGTGAATTCTCCCGTGCTTTAAAGTTGAAGCAATTAGAATTTAGAAGTGAAAGAGTTAATTTATATGTCAAAGCCCAAAACTGATGATGCTTATGCGTTTTCCTTTGTGTGAACACAGAAGCCTTTATCACTATTCTTGTACATATTTGTGTTAAATTCATTATTCACCAGTGATTAGAATTAGAATACATAGTTACAAATTTATAATTTTCTCACAAAGGAGGAATATGCTATATAAGTTCATTGTTAGTAAAGCACTCTTTATTTTTTAAAAAGAAAAAAATGATTAATAGCTTTGAAGTTTTGAACACTTTTACAAAGTGTGATACTGATATATATAGGTCTAAATGAACTTTGGCTGTCAACAACCAAATATGATTGCTCAAAAACCACCTTTTAGATGATATTCTCATTATGATGAAAGTCCTTGTTTCATAACAATTCTTGTGAAAGCGATTTTCAGATTTTTCATATCCTCATAACATTTTGCACTTTAATTTCCCGTCTGTTCACAAGAGAAGTGCTATTTTTCTTTTTATTTAATTGATCAGTTGATAAGGCATAAGGCAGACGGGCTTTAATTTTTCCAAATGGAGTATTTCTTCGATTAATATTGCTTGCATATCAATTAATCATTAAATAAGATATAGTCAAATAATAGAAAAATCACGTAATTTATAGGAAGCCAAAGATTTAAAGCCCTTTGATGCCATTATATGAAACAAAAACATAGACAAATTAGTAGGGTTGACATAAGCTAAGTTATTTGCACTTTCTCAAACTTCTTCTTGTATCCTTCATGTACTTTTCCAATTTAGTTAAGTCTATATAATTAATTAATGGCAATAGATAAACCGATCGAAAGAGAATTGTTTATGTGCACTTTCGATGCTTTTTGTAACTTAAATTGATGATATCTGACTTATAAAGTTTGAATGAAGTAGTTAAAGTATTATTTTTTAAAAGTTAAAGTTATATGCGAAGCTAACCATATATATGAAATTGTCTTTGTTTGACTTTGACAATGGATATCAAAAGATTTCAATTTCGCAAGCACACAATATAATCGATCTAAAAATTTCATAAAAAAAAACTTACGTATGATCTTAAATTTTAGCTAAAAGCTTTGACTCTTACCTAAAACAATATCATAAGCTCCCTTGTCGTGCGATATTGTAAAGCCTCTCCCCACATTCTTGTCTCCCCTCTCCTTCTTTTCATTGAGAGTAACCAAAAGCCATTTAGACATATCATATGAAGATATCGCGGAATGTGTGATGAAGGACAGGGCTTGAATTGCATTGCAGCAGGGGAAAAGGCGACATAAATCTACTTTGGATTTCTGATTAAATCAGAATCCGAGTTACTATTTTACAGTTAGCAAGATTTGGACTTGAGATAGAGGATGAGGTTCCAGTTTTAAACTTAATTTAAAGAATATTATTCTATCAATCATGTCAATATTTTAGTTTGTTACTCATGATATATGTATGTGTGTGTATATATATATATATATAAGACTCTCAGATCCAATAGTGAAAATATATTATATATATAGCTTAATTTTGGTCTTTCTCTCTGCGGTTCATAAAACTTTAGTTGAACCTTTTTTTTTTTTAGATTTATTCACAAATAAAAAATAGATGTAATCTTGTTAATTTGGCTATTAAAGAAGACAGTTTTAAGAAAATTGCATGATCTTTTAAGAGAGAAAAAGAAACCCAGATTCTAAAAAAATAATTGCATTCTTTAAAAATAAAAGAACAACAAACCTCTGCCATGAGGCTAATTTTATGATAACGACTATAAGTTCAAATTTTATCAAAATTGAGTATGCGTGGTAAAACTTATAAGTTCAATATAATAAATAAAAGAAATGAATGGTTGAATATATATGTGCTTCTTTAGGTGATCGGCTCAACACCTCTTATTCGCAAAAGAGCCTGCACATGCATATTATAAAATATCGAACCCATGAAAACCTTTTTCTATTAGTTTGCAAAGTAAGAGAATTCATGTTAAAAATTTTATTTTTCCTATGTATTTCTTCTCTCTCTCTCTCTTTAATCACATTATTATTCCTTGTAATAAGAACAAATTATGATATATATATGACTTTGACTACCTTTTAAAAAAACATGACGTACCAGTCAATTGTCATCTAATTAAGCTTCACATTACAATTTCATAACCGTGGCAATTAACTAGCTAGCTACCACATGTTCCAATGCAAGTTCATGATGAATATGGTTTCCTTCATAAATAGCTCGCCAATACAAATTTTCTCTTCGACATGTTAGTACAACAACTTAGATATGGCTTCCCTCCACAAAGAGATGTCAAAGTTTCCACTAATTCTCTAGGAACGCAGAACTAATTTTGATCCTTTGCTATGTATTCATAACCAAATCCATTGTATTAGTGGGAAAGTTCTCTAATTTCCCTGAAAATTGTGGACCTAATTTAAATAAATGGACCACAAGATGATCAAAAATTAAAAAAATTTGGTGTAGACTAACTCATGAGTATGTGCCCTAGTTTTACTTAGAGGACCACCTATCTCTTGCTTAGCGGCTTTCTAATTATTAGTCACATGATAGCTTTCTTATTTCCTCTTTTGGCTTGCCATTTTATTTGTTCTTGGATTTAGACTTGAAGTTATATATATTGGCACCATCTCATATTAAAAGAAATATTGTTGCAACATGAAAGGTGTGAAGGAACAAAGAAAGTAAAAAGGGATTAATTACACCATTTTCTTTATTTTGATGCATTAATGGTGTTTCCATTTTATAATAGGCCAAAGTGAAATGAGCCTGCAATTTTCCATTCACTTACATCGATTACATATGTACATCATTTTTTATCTCTAAAAGTGAAAAGTATATATTATGATCAGTAACCCACAAAACAAAATAAAACAACCCGTACGATGTAAATCTATGCTTGTCATGGTGGGTCGGGGCAGGTAACTTTCCTGAGAATTAGACAACGGGTTTGACTTCATTCCCATGCAACAACCAGGAACTTGATGAGAATACCTCTTTTCTTCACATAATTCATGATCCAAATCCACTTTTTTTAAAAGAAAAATATTTAGTGGGACTGGTAATGTCGAAGCTAAACCACAACTTTAATTTACTTCACATCGATACAATGTAGAAGAGGGTTTTCTAGATAGATTTTGTTTAGATAATGGGTGGGGCGGGAAAGAGATATATGCTTGCGTTGTCAACATCTTCCAAGCCTCTGGCAGAGTGCATTTTCACGAGCCACGCCAGGTAACCCTACCAAACTAAAACATATAAACTCTCACACTGTAATCATATTAAGACAAATTAAAACCCACCCATGAAATCTGCTTCTTGGTCCACCTGGTGTGAACACCGACTTGCCATCTTTGTACCTATATACTTGCAATTACCTTGCCTTCCAAATGAAGTGGGGCTTGTCTGCAGCCTATAGGCACCCACTTCATGCTTGTATCAATAATTAACATCATAGCTAGTGGTTCATTTGAATATATACCACCATTTATGGTGACCCCTTTTTCTTTTGAGTGCTAGTTATAGTTGTGTTCAATGCATTTATTCTTTCTTGTTTTGTAATGCAGAGCATTCAGTTACCATGCAATACAATGGTAAAATCTGCAGAATCAAAGAAATAATGCTGTGCCAAGATCATGTCCAATTTTGGCTTGTAGATGAATAGACTTCGTTTTTTAATCCTTGTACAGCTCCTCAAAAGGGCTTTTTAGCTCTGCTACGTCATTATTTGATTCTTTGGAAAGATTCTTGTATGCATGATACTGTCATGGATCAGACTTGGAATGACTATAAATGAAAGTTTCTCAAGGAGTTATACATATTGGTATTTCACACTAACTTTTCCCCACTTTCAGAATTCTTTTGTGCTTTATTAATCCTTTCCTTTCCTTTCCTTTAAACCTTTGAAGCTTTCACACCACCAGAAGGCTCAGAGATAACAAGGAATAAGCGGGAAATTAAAAATATTATGAACATTAATCTAAGATGACACTTTAGTCCCACCATAAAATTTCAACAAATTAATTTCCTTCAATATAAATTAATTCCATAAGTTAGCTATACATAGATTATCACCATCTAGTCTAATCATAATGTGTGGGCCACAAATAAAGGTTGTCAATCAGAATCAGAAGCATCGATCCGAATGTCGGCGATGCAAAACAGATCATAAAAACTAGAGAGGAAGAGAGAAGGGGGGGATCGATGATTTAAGATAACATATGGAGGGAATAACGTTTTAAACTTATGGTTCAGATGGCATGCCATAAACAAACAACGTAGGCTGCTGCTAGGAAGCTCCAAGAGATCAGAAAGTTTTAAAATTGAATTTTTCGGTGACAAGTGGGTTTTGGTTTTGCATGACAAACTAACTCTCTAGAAAGTATAGTATAATAAATACCTAACCTGACTTGACTTGCTGTAAAGTACTCATTGAATATCTCTTCTTTCCAGGTACTACTCTCTGAGTATCTAAGAATATCTCCTTTTAGGCAAACTCATATTGGTCCATGTGGCATTCATTATATTAAAGGCAGTCGTTTTTAGGGTTTGCGATATTTATGAAATATATTTGAGAATATTTATTTATTTATTATACATTAATTAAAGGTTAGTTTCCTATTTCTTTGAGATTTATTGAAGAGTTTGTAATTCACTTAAATTATAATTCTTATCTATAAATAACTTATCTACCCGTGGCAAACCATCGTCAGGGTGAATGTTTCTTCTTGGAGATTTGTATCTGTTTGTGAGAGAGCCATACAGCTTCCATTTTTCTTGTACTGTTCCGCCATCAGTTTTCCCAACCATATATATATATATATATATAAATGTGTGCATGTGAGTCCCTCCCCCAATTCTATACCTGCAGGGCTGTCTGGTCCATCTTTAATTGGATTTGTAATGAATACAGCAATATATACTTCATTCTGACTTCTGAGTCTCTGCTTGAAAAGCTTGGTCTATATATAAATATATACGATTCCCACCTCCACATGTATTAATGATGGAGCAACCACCATTAGTAGCAAAGCCAGGCCAATGGCCGCCGCTACTACCACCACCACCACCATATACACACACACAAGTCTGCAACTGCATTTCAGAAAGCCTCCTCTGTCTGCCATTTCACAGGCTTTTATCACTTTCCCTCGTTTATTCCACTTTCTAAACCATATACGAAACAAGATGGAAAACTCTGCCTTCTCGTTTTTACCACTCTCATTGCTGTCCTCTTATTCCTTTGGAGTGTATAACGGTATCACAAAAAACAGCCAAGTCAATAGCCTAACCATATAAATATGCCCATTTCCAGAGCTTGCAGCCCCATCAAAGTTTAGCTGTATCCATTGTAGCTTTGAGAGATTCAAAATTTCTATTCAAACTCATAAAATGTCGTTTTCTTATGTGAAAAGCTTCTTCCAGAGGTTCTGCGTGGATGAGTTTCAAATGGGAAGTTATGCTCACAGCAGCTTTTTGTCTAATGATCTTCTGCCTTCTCTTGGAGCCAGAATCAACCAGGAAACCAGACTTCGAAAACACATAATTTCCCCCTTTAGTCCCCTTTATAGGTAATGAACTTTTACAGAGTCACAATGAGATTATAACTCTTATAATATTTTGATTGCTGATATTGTTACAGGGCTTGGGAGTTGTTACTGGTTTTTCTAGTCATATACTCAGCTTGGATTTGCCCATTTGAGTTTGCCTTTCTGCCTTACAAGCAAGATGCGCTTTTCATCATTGACAACATTGTCGATGGCTTCTTTGCTATTGATATCATCCTCACATTCTTTGTTGCATATCTAGATAGCCACACTTACCTTCTTGTTGATGAACCAAAGAAAATTGCAATAAGGTGAATAACCTTTCTTTGCTTCTTTTTAAACATAACTAGAAAAGCAATGTTTTGTATTCTGCTTTCTTCATACAGCTGCACCAAAATCACAGGTACATATCAACCTGGTTCATTTTTGACGTCTGCTCAACTGCACCATTTGAGCCCATTAGCCTCCTTTTCACCAACCACAGCAGCGAGCTTTGCTTTAAACTGCTTAACATGCTCAGACTATGGCGTCTGAGAAGAGTTAGCTCTCTGTTTGCAAGGTTCGTGATCACATCTGCTTCTCTTCAACACAATGATTAAGGAAATCACAATCCTTACTAGCTGCTTTTTGTTTTTGTTTTTTTCTTTCCTTCAGACTTGAGAAGGATATCCGCTTCAATTATTTCTGGATTAGATGCACAAAGCTTATTGCTGTAAGCCACTGCCCTTATCTTTCTCCATAACTTGATGGTATTTCCTTCATCATATTGCCAAATTTATATTATATACCTATTTCCATCACAGGTAACCTTGTTTGCAGTACACTGTGCTGGATGCTTTTACTATCTGATTGCAGATAGATACCCTGATCTCGAAAATACCTGGATTGGCTCAGTGTATCCAAATTTCAAAGAAACAAGCCTTTGGAACAGTTACGTGACTGCATTATACTGGTCCATTGTCACACTTACGACTACTGGCTATGGCGATTTACACGCCGAAAACCCAAGAGAGATGCTGTTTGATATCTTCTACATGCTGTTCAACCTGGGATTAACATCATACATCATTGGAAACATGACCAACCTTGTAGTCCACTGGACCAGCCGCACCCGAAATTTCGTATGCAATCTCAAACTTACGCTTCTTCTACTGCTCAGCTTAATTTCACTTAGCGCTTGCTAATGCTAATAGAGTTTGGATTCGATAAACCTTGTAGTCTCAATCAGTAGCAGGACAAGGAGTTTTTTTCTTTTAAATGATACTCATTCGACCCCACATTCTAGCACTTTATTTGAAACTTGAAACCCAGCATAATCTGATTATTGGTTACCCTATTGCTTTATCTTTAGCAGTAGCCAGTCATCTCCCCATATACAATAAACTTATTCAAATGAGAGGATCCTTCTAACGAAAAGCTTTCTTTCTTTCTACAGAGAGATACAGTGAGAGCAGCCTCTGAATTCGCATCAAGAAATCAAATGCCCCACCGCATACAAGATCAACTGTTGTCACACTTATGTTTGAGGTTTAAAACAGAAGGATTGAAGCAGCAAGAAACATTAAATGGTCTGCCCAAGGCAATTCGTTCAAGCATTGCATACCATCTTTTCTTTCCTGTTGTGCAGAAGGTTTACCTCTTCCATGGAGTTTCTCAAGACTTCCTTTTTCAACTGGTAATACGCACTCCACATGCATTATTTGTTTCTACTGAGCTACACTAGTTCTTTAATGTCCACTTTTCTCTTCTACCTAAGTTACAAAATCTGATGTGCAAGTAACTATAATCAAAAGGTTTCAGAAATGGAAGCTGAGTATTTTCCACCCAGGGAAGATGTGATATTGCAAAACGAGTCTCCTACTGATCTTTACGTGCTGGTGTCAGGGGCAGTGGTGAGTTTTTTAAAACTTGAACAGCGAGCAACATTGAATTGAATCCCACAGAAATGCCAATTGATAAGAAATTGCTTTTCAAATGATTAATTATTGCTTGCAGGATTTTATTGGCCAAGTTGATGGGCAAGATCAAGTATGTCATCAAATTTCAACATTGCATGTTCTCTTTAGATTGCACAATTACACAACTCAATATAATTTCCTATTCAGTTTCTAGGGAAGGCCAGTACTGCAGGAGATACATTTGGAGAGACTGGGGTTTTGTACCATAGACCACAGCCTTTCACAGTTCGGACCACGGAGCTGTCTCAAATTCTAAGACTGCAGAGAGCTTCATTAATGAATGCCCTACAAGCTAATGCTGAAGAAGCACAAATCATAATGGATAACCTTTTCACGGTAATTAGATATGCAATAGGGAACTTCATTTATTAATTGTTAATCACCTCGCGCCCAAACAATAATAAAGCACTAATTGGATTTGTTAAATCTTCACAGAGATTAAAGGCTCCGGAAAGAGTCCCGGCATCACCTTATGGAGCAACAAGAGAAAGCTTTTACAATGCATGCAGTAATAATTCACTTGGAGATTCGTCAATACGGGAAAGAAGGTACAGAAATTTCAAAGATTTGGAGGCTAAATTGTGTAAGGAGACAAGCAATGATAATTTCATTACTAAATGTGAGAATGACCAAAGAGATCTTCAAGATCCGGAGATGGTTCAAGTTCTGCTCGAAAGAGATGCAAATGCAAAGAATCCAAATAACATAGGCTGGAAACCAAAGCTGCAAGGAAACGAGAGCATTCCTGACCTCTTTATGAGTGAAAAAAGACAGCCAAAAATCCTTAACGATGCTAGAAACGACCCAACCATATACAGAAGACAAGATGGTTGCCCCTCAAGTACTTTGAACTGTCAGAGTGGTCGCATCAAGAAGAGAGTTACAATTCACTTGCCATGTGAATGCAGAAGTACCTCAGAAAGACAGCATGGAAAGTTGATAATCCTACCAGATTCATTAGAAGAGCTGCTTAAGATTGCCGGTAATGCTAAACTTTCGCCTCAAAATGAAAACTTAACAATAAACCTAAAATCGAGATTAACAATCTAAAATTTTTCTTTTACTTTCTCATACTATCAACTGCAGGTGACAAGTTCGGAGGCTCCAAACCTTCAAAAGTTATTAACGGAGAGAATGCAGAGATAGATGACATAAGCGTCATTCGAGATGGTGATCATCTCTTTCTTCTTTGCAGCGATAGTCAAATTTTAGGTTATGAAGATTGCTTGTAACTTTTGGGACCGTAATGATATAATAAAATATTAACATCAAGATAATGAACCAGGAAAATATTTGAAAAGCAGAATATACAATTACAAAATTGTTCTTTCACTTATGATTGTTGAAACAAAATAATACAATCTTGTCAAGACTAGGCCTGTTACACACAAAGCAAAGAAAATAAGTCGTATGATTGAAGCAATGGTATGGGAGTTCACATATAATCATTAGTGTATTGCACAAAATTTGTCACTTCTAATGTTCCTCGATAACTCAGCCATTAGATGGCTTAACAAGCAGATGAGGCCTTGGTCAATGTAAGAGAAGCTTCTCACTCTGTGCCACCGCAGTCCAGACTGCCAAAAGATTTCTTTTGCTTGAATTTGATGAATAAAAGTATCATTTCCTCGAAAGAATTGGTATAGGATGAGCCTCACTGTTGAAAACAAATTTATCCAATGGAATAACAGAGCTATCTCCAAAAAGCAAGTACAAATACTTCAGAGTTTCGCCAAGAAAAAAAGTTTCCATTTTGTCTCTTCTACGAGGAGGAACACTAGTTACATCGTCTAGAGACGTGTATCCACCAGTATCAACCCTAGTGTATTTCTCAAACGCTTCAAAGATTTGCCAACCCCATTCACGATATCTGCGGGACAGGATATTGGGTTAATTCATTTAAAAAAAATCCTTATTGTATGGTCACAGGAAAGGAAGATATAAAATAACCAAATACAAGAGAGGGAAAAAGAGCATACTTTGGATCTTCTATGATACGGTACAAAAAAAACAAAGATTCAACAGTCTCAGGTCGCAGAAGATTATGACGATCAGCGTGCTTTATTATGATGTCATCCACATATTCTGAGCTTTTGTTACCTCCGTCAAGACCTTGTTCGGAAAATTCCTGGGTGAATCAGGGGCTAAATGTCAAATCATCATCACAATTCACAAACGTAGTCGCATCTATACAAAAATGCAATATCTAATTAAAAAAATGTGCACATATCACAATATGTGCTGGATATGCCTGTGATATTTTTTTATCAAACATCAAAATCAAAAATATTTCTTAAAAATCCTACTAACCTCAGTATGAAAGTATGCAATTTCAGGAGCCAGACCAGTTGAAGTTACAGAGTACATCTCAAAGCATGCTTTAGCCAGATCTTCTGCAAGCTTCAAATTTTCCAAATCTTCAAAATTGAGCATATTGTTTTTCATTGCCTTTTCCCTTGTAAGGCCTTTGGTGGCACCAAGTGCTAGTGTACCAGGTAAGAAACACACCTGAATCGGCAGCGACAAATTTTGCATCCATGTTAGTGGGCTAATAAAACCATGAAAAAATTGGTATCTTAAAATTAGTGTAAGTACAGGAAAAAGTCCGTTTTTGCACCAGACAGAACTGCTACTTGACATTTTTCATCAGTCTCAAAATCACAATTGAAAATCAAATGAATCTATAAAACTCAAAACCTCCATTGCATGTATATGGAGCAAAAATCTCTTCAACAGCATTAAAGCTGTTGTCCATCACATTGTTCGGAAAATTATAGCAGCAACTATTTCCTTTTCCACCAATTTTAACAAATTCCATGCCACTGGATCAATTTTAGTTCAAAACCTCTAGCAATCACATATACCCATATAAGTCATCGGACGATGGAAAAAGAAAAATGATAATAAAATGAACATCCAAACACCTTCCTATAACATAAGGTCGTGTACCTGATGTAACCACAGTTTTTTGTACATTAAACAAATCACACCGCAACTTTCTGTACCCTCTGAAATAAATTTTAAACTGACTCAAAAAAGCAGTTATCTGTACATTATTCAATATTTCAGAGGTAACAAAGCAGAAACACTTGCTGCCTTGCTGGTTAAGTTTCATATAATCCCTTAATACACCATGAGGTGGAGGAAAAAGATTTAATTCTCAGGAAATATATTGATATCTACGCAGTCCCAAATTCCCTATACAAATAACGACTTCCAATTATAAGCCAATCCACAGTTCAAGAATATCATCTATATATATATATATAATGACCAAGGAACCAAAACAAAACAAAAAACAACAACCGCACAGATAGTGCAATAAATAACCAATCTTTTTTCAGTCTAGCTACTGCAAAGCAGGTCTCAAAAAACTAATCACTAAACAAAAATCATGAGATACCAAGAATGAAACATTGAAAGTACTGCATACCAGGTGATCCATTTTTGGACTAAAAGCACCATTTGATCCATAGGGCAATTCTCCAACAAAAACTAATCCATTCGGAATTGATTTACGAACAAGAAGATGCCTAACACCCTTCATTGCCTCCTTATACATCTCATATAGATATGTTGTATTGCTATCACTACTGCCTCCACGCTGAAGCCACACTTTGACTAAGTATTCATAGTAACTGTCACCACGAGATCCCAGTCTAATATTTTCCCCATGAAATTGACCAGAATGAGGGCTGCATTTGTTAAACAGACCATATCAAAATGGTAGAAAATAAATTGGGTAGACAAAGAAGTAGTTTTATAAACAAAATGATTGATTTATCAAGGAATTTTTCTTTATTAAGAAGGAAGCCAAGCCGTCCTTCTAAAAAGACAAAACAACAGAATAAGTGAAATAACAGGAAAACACATCAGCCTGAAAGAGTTACCCAACTGAAAATTTGGCTTGAGTAATTGAAAGATTGACACTATTTAAATAAACTGCAAATTCATACCTAATGTAAATAGGAACCAGCCCTTCAACTTTTGGAAGAGTCTTAATGTGATCCAAGACTTTCATAGCCTCTATGCTATATTTCGGATCACCAGATATTGTACTGAGATAGTTGAATTCAAGTTGTAGAGTGGAAACTTCAGAAGTGCTACTCAGTCCATCAGGAGCTGGATGGGCTGAGGAATCACAAAGAATAACATCGCTGAATGGAATAGGAGTTGGACTTGATGTGAAAGCAGACAGCAGACGGTCAGCCAAATTCTTTGCAGTTTCAAGATAAACAGTTGGTTGGGGTCCTTGATGCGTTAAGTTCATTCCTTTTTCCCCACCACTTAAAGAATATGCACTCAAAAGTCCACCCAAAACACGTATTGTAGTTTCAAACAAATTGACTTGGCCCTTCTGGCTAATTCTTTCCAAAAGATGCGTTTCAATCCAGGACCCTGCTTCAGCCACAACTTCATCAGTGCCCATTATCATGGCTGTATCAAGAGCATCAACCACAGTAGCACCTAAACCTCCTAATCCATCAGTTCCGTGCTGGCTCAGCGGCATAAGTTCATCATAACCCATAGCAAACTTTTTGTAGCCAGACCATGCATGAAGAAAAGCTTCCTTGACTTTTTGTTGCCTTGTAATCCATATAGATTCTAAATCTACATTTCCAGATACAAGATCAATGCTACTATTACTACCTTTCGAATCAGGTGGTAATCGAGGGGGAAACCTTGGTGATCGTCTCAAAAGTTTTTTAAATCTGCTGGCACCATTAAAAATGGTGCTATCTTCTTGACTATTTCTATTCCCATTTGCTTGGCCATTAGATACTGAATGACCAGGGCTTGTATGTGTCACGCAAAGATATGCCAAACCAAATATCATTAGTAAGAATAGAAACTTTGCTGTGCTACAGCTAATACAATCACGCTTTAGGTTACTAGTGAGCAAGCTCTGAGTAATGACCTGAAAAATCAAGACATTGTAAATCATCTTTTTAGGCAGAGATAAAAAGAAAGTAGAAGTCAAAATAAACAGATTAATCTCTGGACTAGATTTGACTTATTTTAGAAGTGAAATTTCTTAAATATCAGTTCATGCACATCTAAATCTAGAAATTCAAAGAATGTGAAACAGAATAAGGTGACTAATGTACAACGAGATGCTTCATCTTAAGTAAAGTCAAGACCGCCCCTTTGTTCATTCATTTAGAGAAAACAAAGCTAAAATTACTGTATAGCTGCTGAGCTCATTTCAAAGTGTGTGTCTAACCCAACTTCCCAATAGATCCGAAAGTTACAAACTTACAACTAGCATATATCCAGCTTAATCAAATAGAAATTCAACTGTAGTAACTAATAAAAAAGACATCAGCAAATCAATTCTCACAGTCAACCCTTAATTATAGTAGTCACTTGAATTGCAGATAAACTACACTAAATTGAACAAAACTAATAGTGAAATTAGGTACATCACTCTTTTGAAGATCTAAAGTGGGGATACCTTGAAGCATGAACGGTGGCGAAACTTAGCGTTGTCGTAGTGAACATCTTTCTTGGTGTAAGGGAGAGATTTGGACATGTTCGATCCGATCGTGCCTCTGCTCTTGCTTGGATGCCTTGACGCAGAGCGAGAAAGAGAGAGGGAATCAGATCGTAATCAAAAAGGGAATTCGAGAGTTCCAATGGATAGTTAGAATTCTGGGCGAGTAACGCTACGAAGCACGAGCCTGCAAAGCAATGCAACAAATCCCGGTCCGAGCCAAACACACAGAAAGGACTCTTCTCCTTTGCACATCGTCGTCAGCGGAGTGTGTCCAATAGAATCTTGACTTTTCTCTCACCTTTTTTTTTTGCAAAAAAAAAAAAATTGTTAGGAAGCTAATTTTTCAGTAAGAATTTTTCTTATAAACTCATTGTAAATTTTAAGTGCATTTATAATTAAATATGTTATTTTTATTTATTTCATTCAAAATAATTATAAATAGTTAAATTTGATAATAAATTAATCAAAGAAAACTGTCCACCTAACATAACTCTTCCTTCTTTTTTTTGTTGGAAGGTGTTTTTCTTAAGTCTTGACTTACTAGAAGACACAGAACAATTTCACTTTATTGTTAAAATTTTAAAATCTTCATAATTTGACTTTGAAGTATAAATTTTATACCATTTTCTTAATTTTTGTTTTGACAAAGTTGTTGTTTGTGGAATAACTCCATATGAGCATCATGTATTTTATTCCATATAATGAACTTCCATTTTGTTCTTAACCTTTGATTAGTTGAATTGCAAAAATTAATTAACAATATAATAAGCATAGAAGGATGATAGGAATTATTTAGAAATTGAGAAAGTTATTCTACATTCTTAAAGGAGGCCTCATTAATGTTATGTCCCGAAGATGAACTATATCTTGGCAAAGTCATGGAGAGCTCGTGTGCCCGTACTTGGGCAGTAAATGACCTCTAATATTTGAAGCAACGATGAACAGGGTGGCTCCCTCCTTTTTTGTTTCTACAGAAATTCTTTTGTAGGAACAAAAAGTGGGTCCACAGCCCTCCTAAGGGGAACTCTCTTATGTTTAATGAAGCATATGTACTCGGCATTCAGTTGGGAGGGACGAAGACAAGTCGGTGCTCAAAACTAAATATAAATATATTACTCTAAAAATAATCTGTAATTTTGTAGCCGTATAAACTTGGACTTAGAAAGAAACCCTTTCCCACTCCCTCCCTGCTTCTCTCTATCTCGCAAAAGCCACCATTACAACCCATTGGAATTCTCTATCTTTGTGCTTTCTTACTTCACTTTCCCACTGCCCAAATGCACCAAAACTACTTACTTGGCTTCTCCTGAATTCTCTCATGGCTAAGTTTTTCTTTACCACTCTGTTCTTTCTTATCCTCTTCATCTCTCACTCTTCTTCTTCCTCCCATGAAATCCAACCCCAGAAACCTTCAGACTCCAATGCTTCTCCTTCTCATTGCCAAGTGTTCTACCTCAAGAATACCAACAACCCCTTCTCCGCGCAAGAACACGTCAAGAAGAGAAAGACGAAGAGACACAGCACGAAGAAGCAGGGGCAAAGGCCGGAGAAGCAGATGTTAAAGAATAACCTCAATTCAAGAACTTTTACTGTGATGCTTCCAAAGGGTTTTGCTCCTCCCTCTGGTTCTTCTCCATGCCATAATGAGCACCCCACTTCGCCTCGCTTTCACTGCCATCTCTCTGCTACAAAACCGTGAAGGAACCAGCTTTTTTATACACACTTTTTCCTCTCAAGGGAAACGCGGGCAGATCAAAGATGGTGCTTTTGGCCATTTCATTTCTAACCGCGTACTTTGTATAACTTTCATGATGAGTTTTCTTTTGTTCGTTACGTTGCAAGCCTTTCTTGATTTGGTTGCAGAGGACAATTATATTGTAATATGATCAGAGATTTTTTTTTAGGTCTTCTTAATTCTCCCTTCTCTTATTTTCTTTCGGATGGTTAATTCCTATTGAATAGCATGAATATAAGGGCCTGCGACAGAGATGTCTGTTTTTTTAAGGCACAATTATTTGTTTTGAGGAATGGTTATTTATGCCTTTGATGTGGCAAAAAGTTGATTTTTTTTTTTTTTTGGTGCTTTTTAAGGTAAATGTATGTATCAGTATGAGAAGCGGAAATTATGAGAGAGACATGTGAATTTGTGTGGTTGGGGAAAGCAAATATGGATATTTATGAATTTATGGGTCGTTTCGTGGCGTTTACTTTGTTCAGTTGGTGAGAATGGCTCCGCAGACGATGCGCCACACAAATCCACGTAGCTAAGAGTTCAGTGCAGTTCACTACTTTGGCACTTAAACGGAGAGAAGTACATTCTCTACCAAGTTCTCTTCCTTTTCCTTTATTATATATTATGTAACGTAACAAGGGAGAGGTTGAAAAGGTAACTTCAAATGCATTCCCCAACCCCAACCCGACTGGCTTTCTGACCAGATTCGACCTCCGGTTCTGATTTACCAGCGTTCCTGTGACCATTTTGCTGGAAACTGGCAACTGTCTGGTCAGGTTTTTCTCTTAGGGTGTGGGGTTGGTCCGAGACTTGGGCCTTTGTCATGCTAGTTCCCTTTGACCAGAAAACCTATGGCTTGTCAATGCTCTGAATAATATAAAGACATTCTTGTGGCAGAAAAATCCAATGAATGAGAGGTTCGTAATTTAATTATCATACGTTTTTGTTTCCCTTGCCCATTTAGAATTAATTGGCTTTGCATGCCCATTGACTTCGAATCTGCCCACATTGTGATATGAGCTACTGATTTTGTTTGCCACCGTCATAAGGTCTTAATTCGCAAACTTGGCACGCCAAATGCAATCTAGTTGTAGAGTTTCTATGTGTGAAGAAGGTGATCGAGTTGAGCTTCCCTTTTTCAAAGTGAAAAATTCATTACCGTGATACATTTAGCTTTCTTGCAATTTAACTTAACGATGCAACAAAACTCGGCATGAAATTTCTCATTTCATTCTATTTAGATTAATTCCAAAACACTGAGCCTACTTTCATTCAACCAATCACAACTTATCTAAACCAACTCGCGCACCAATTCGCAATCTCTTGCCTCTCTTACAAATTAAAACAAAAAAGTTTACAAATTCAAAATCTATGCATTATATTGGTATTCAATCGATGACAGAAATAAAAAAAAAAAAAAAATTTAGGAAGCCGAAAGCTTTCCAATCAATTTTCTTCTTCGTGGAGGCAAAAAAAAACTTGTGTAAATCATTTACTGCTACTACTACCCTTCTTCTTTTCATACTCCCCTTCTTCGAGATCAAAGGCCGAAACAGGAAACGCCCTCGAAATCCCACTAGAGTTAGAGAAGGAGATCTTACCCGAATTGGGATCTTCAATGGCGATTTCAGAGATGGTGACCCAGATGAACATTTCCTTGCTCTTCACCCCAGTCACCCTCCGCATGCGATGTTCGTCGACGAATGCGGTGACTTCGGCTTCATAGGAAACGGTGCGTTCAATGGCTCGGAACCGGTGCTCCTTTTTCTTCTTCTGCTTGAGCCAGACGAAGCCGGTGGTACGGTTGTAGCCCACCTCTACGAAGTCGTCCAAAGGGAGCAGCCCTTTGGGAAGGGAAATCTCTTTGAGCAACTCCTGCGATTTCTGCCTGCAGAGGGCTTCGCCACGGTATATCTCTGCGTCTTCCCTGTGGCGAGCTATCTGTTCGGTCGCCATTGATGCTTCGGAAAAGGACATCTGGGTTACTTTTTATTTTCTTGCCTTTGAATTGGTAATCGAGATGATTTTTGTGGTGCGATGGGAAAATTACGAGAGGTTCAGTGGAAAAGGTGAGAAATGAAATTCGGATGGAAGAAGATGCTTCGTGTTCGTGCGGGGAACGGAGAATTTTGTGTGGGACCTGAGGTGGTAATTGGATTGGATAAAATATGGAATAATGTGATGTGAAGAGTCACAGAATCGATTACATTTATTTATATATATATTATATATATATATATATATATATATATATATATATATCAGTTAATTTATTCATTAAATATCATATTTTAATGATGAAATATGATTTAATGAATAAATCATATCTTATGAATTCTGTGACTGGAAACCTCTTAATTTTGTCAGTTATTGATGCAATTAGATTATTTATCTTCAAGGTAAGCTCATTTCTTTTACAGCTCAAACATCATAGGCATGGGGGAAGAAGAAGAGCCCATACATAATAATAAATATCAACCAACACATGACATGAGCAAGTTAGTTGGGCCATTTCGGGTTAGCCCAACAACTAAATCTAGGTTGGGTTGGTGCTCAGGATTTACCCTTTAATTTGGTGAAGTAGATTAATAGAATGACTTTGATTTGGCCAATCCTCTTGTCACATTCTCCTCTTTATTTCTCGCTGTCCATGACCATGACTCTGACTCGTAAGAGAGAGAGAACGCTTTTCTATTTTTTAATTTAATGATGGTGATGTGCAAAACTAATATTTTTTTATGTCACATTAGGCCCTTTGACCATATACAAGGTTTTATAATGCAGGAGCCAAAACATTCATTTAATAAAAATAAAAAAGAAATTCAAGTCACAAAACAGTGCTGAACTGAAAAAATATCTGTTATTCCACTATTTTTTTCAAACGCTTTACAACATTAATTCAATTAATGCTATAGTTGCAAAAAGACAACAAATCCAGCAAAGGGAATAATAAATATTTAGAAAAGAACCTACGCGTAGCAGCACAAGGAAGGAATGTTGCTGACAACCTGTGATTTCACAGGTTGTCAGCTTTGCTTTCTTAACTTTTAAAAAGAATAGGTTTTATTGTTAGTCTAAGTGGCAACCCAGCTAGAGACAAAATCAATCATCGGTTTGTTTTCTATCTTTTTCTCTACTCTTGTATAATAATCAATCATTTTGCTTTGGCTTCAGAGCAGGCATCGATGAATCATCATGGGGATTCACCCCACATGGCAGAAAGATACTGGTGGCACTTGCTGCACCAGCTTCCATTTACAGATAACAGTTCTGGGTCTGCTCTTTTTGTGTTGGAAGCTGCTTTCGTCTTGGCTATGGTCCCACTGAAAGGCTTGAGATTGTGTCTGTACTCTAGAGCCACTTGCTCAAAAACTTCTACTTCAAACATGTTGAGCTTCGGCTTAGGGTTCATTCGGTCTCTCACGTATGCAAAGGCCAATTGGTCTCTTGGGTTAAATGCCTCTAATTCATTAAACATAAGGCAAGAAAATAGGTTACTCCTCAATCCATGCTTCCTCAAGATCAGAGCACTGTCTGGTACATCTGCAAAAACCAATTTATAAATTAAATACTCATATTTTGTTTGGCACAAATAGTGAATTAATAGAGCAGATGAAAGGGAAATTTGACAAGAAAAAATTAATCAACATTAATAGTCATAGTCATAGTCATATTACAATATTTATAATCAATATACATATAAAACCGTCCTTAGCAGAGCCTTCCTCGTTGAAAATGTCACCAGGCGTTACGATCGCTAGTATGTTTCTTGTGCACGATAGAATAAATTAAGCATTTCACTTTTAATTAAATAATAATATTCCATCTAGATAAAAGCCATAATTTTCTCCAACTTGGAACTTTGAACTTATTGCCTAAGTTGAGTGAACTTGCAAAAGTGAATCCTTGGAAAAAACGATTATGATCATACCTTCTCCAAAGTATCCAAAGTATATCAATATGTATGCTTTTTAATCTTAGGATGAAAGCAATCTGTATAGTAGTTGATTTCCTTGATCATAAATTGCTTACGTTTTCAACCCTAAGCAAGGCATAATTTATTTCTTATTGAGAAAAAAAAAAAAAAAGTTGCACACTGTACTAAACAAAATCAACCATGCAAATTCACCTTGTGGTGAACTAAATTCCATGTCCGTGTACTAGTAATTGTAATTAAAGGAGGTAGATTTACCTGAGGGATAGGGGAGCTTTTGGGAATTCCATGGCTGCAAACCATTTTCGCAATACGTCTCCATTTGCATCTTTAAGCCATTGACATCCCACCATTTCTTCCACCTGGCGGTGGCCATTGCTTCTTCCATGGTATGAACATAAAAGGGGTGTTTTGAAATGGCCATGTCTGCATTCTCTGATATAATAAGTGAGTGAATCAACAAGAATGGATCAATCATCAGTTGCAGCTTTGCGTCGATCCAGATGCTGAATTTCGAATTTGGAAATAGCCTATGGACTAAATATTTTGGTATAACACCATTCATTGCAGGGCTATCATACAATTTTTCACTCGAAACCTTCATGACCCTCCATGCACCTATCTTGTGTTCGCTCGAATTTGATGAAATTAGTCCGTGGAACAGAAGCCCTTGTAGGGTAATTTCGTCTACGAACATGAAGAAACATACATAATCCAGGGTTTTATACCCAAGGCCCTTTGGCTGCCGGATTTTGTCATGGTCATTGAAGATGGCTGAAACCACAACCACTCCATCGCACTTTTGCATAGCAATTCGATCTGAAACAAGACATAAACGATACGACATTAACAGATTTGTTCTTGGAACAACTCTCAAAATAGAGACCAAAAGAATTCATAAAATTATAAACAAGCTCCGCATGAGAATTCATATAAAAGTTAAATCGAAACGAATGATGATACCAAACTCTACCTACCCCAACCAACTTCTGCAAATGTTATTTTTCTTCCAATCAATAGATCGGAAACTCATTGGGTTACTTTCTTATTTTTGTGACTGAATGAGATCAATTCAATTGCATGACTTTTTTCACTCAGAAAGAAAACTTGGAGAAGGGAGATCAAAACGGTGAATTCAGAAGGTGTGGTCATGACTAATGAGGGACTGACCAGAATCACTGATTGGAAATTTCTTCAGAAATCCACAAGGAACATCTTTGCCATGACTTTGCTGATCGAAATAAGAAAACCTCAACTGGGTACTGAAATTCCCACCAAAAGTATCTGCATTTCCCTGTCTGTACCGCAGAACACGTGAAGAAGATGAAAAATTGTCACGAAAATTCTGGATCTCCCTCAGAGCATCCCAGTAATCTGAATTCAACGAACAAAGAAAATCCACAATGAAAAACTCAAAATTTGAACCAAAATTGAGGGAATGGAAATAAAGAGTAGGAACCTGAGAAGAAGACAGGGGAAGAGCAGGTAGAACGGGTTGTTGAGAGAGCGTACTTGTGTTCTCCATAGGAAGAAGGGTAAGAGAAGAGAGATTTCTGGAGTGGATCGAATGGTGATGATCTGAAAATGCATTTGGATTGAGAGAAAGCGGTGTAGAGAGCGAGGAAGAGAGAGGTGAAGAGATAGACAAGAGAGAAACAGAGAAGCTTTGATTGGAGGATGAGAGGTTTGGTGATCTTTATGAGCTTCCCCATATCATATGATCGATCATTCACTATGCTGGGAAGGACAGGAGTTATAACTAACGAAAAGCCCGGCTGATTTGGGTGTTGAAATAAATCGCACTAAATTAATTGATGAGAAAAGGCTGTTGCTTTGCTCTGCTCTTTAACTTCATTTATCAAAATAAATGCATGCGCCGCCTTTTCTGTTCCATTTTCCTAACATAAATAAATATGAATTTAAGTAGTAAAAATTGAAAACATATTTCTACTAAAATCTATTATCAATGAGCGATATAACAATTAAACACTTGTTTTTGCAGTGTTCTTCTTTGTGGACATGACATGACGGCTTCAGGAGATTCTTTGTTGTGGACCTTTTAAATGTAGGGTACGTTTATTTATTTATTTTTTAATAAGATATATAAGGTAGATTTATAGAGATCATTGTCTTGTAAAATACTAAAATATTCATAAACGTATAATTGTCAAAGTTATATAAATATGAGCTGTAATAACATTCATAGCAGGATTGATTAATCCTTACACTAACATGTCAACTTGTCGATGACATACCACAGGAATCTAACTTAACTAGATACATGTAGGTTGACAATAGACATGGGTACTGTTATCGGGAAAATGTTGTGAACCTTTTTAAGACATAGTGATTACTAAAATCAGCATACATATTCTCATAAAGTTTTATATGTATATATAAACAGTTTCAATTCATGTTAAAATGTTTAAAAAACACAATTATTTGTTTACTATATTGAGTTTTGTTAACAGTATATACCTAATTGTACTTAGTTATTAATAAAGATAAAACTCTAAATGGAAAACTAAAGAATATACCAATAAATATGTGTAAAAGGTACAAACCAACAGGTGTAGTTTATCGAACTCGCCCACCTAGGTTCACATTCAAAGCCATCCACACCTTTTAACAATCTCCATTATCATTCCTTTCCTTGTCATGGTAGGCTATCAATCAAGGCTATTTCTTTTCTCACCTACTTGTAAGAAAGCTTACAAGTGTGAGTGTGAAAAGAACCAAAAAAAAAAAAAAATGAGAAATTGAATCTTCTCCCTATTTTAAAAATAGTATGAGATTTCTTTAAACACCCACATTTTTTTTTTCACACCCATAACATAAAAGGTGTGAAAAGAAAATATGGTGTGTTAAAAGAAATAGAAATCTTGTCTCTTGTCCCTTTCTTCTTTGTGAAATCCAATCTTGGGCCAGACAAGGAGTTCGTCCCTAGAATAGGATGGAGAGGATGAAATCATGAATCAGATAAAAAAGTTAGGATTCATTATTTTCTTCGCAGAAAGTGCAATATGAAAGTAATCGAGGGCATTTTCAATATTAGGAATAGGAGAATATAAGAAAGTATATGTTGAGGGATGAGACTGTTATAATTATTTTAATTTTTGAACTAGATAAATTTTATTTTCATAAAAATACTTGTGAACAAAATAAATTGTATATAAAAATGAGGTAAAATCTACAATAAAAATAAAACTTTAACATACATGCCTAGAATAGGTTAAATTCTAAACCTAGGCATATATGTGTTGTATAAACAATAAAGCGTACATCAATTAACATCGTAAAAAGAAAAAAAGAAACTATATCCATGGGTTTTGCTCCTTTGCCTTAACCTTTTTTATAGCTCTTCCAAGGTCCTTCACTTTCTTCTTAAATTCTTCAAAATCGGTGAGGAACTTATTCATTCCTTCTGTTTGATATGAGGCCTTAATATCAACGAATTGCCTGCGGATGTAAATGTATTCGTCCCAATATTCTGCAGCCTTATTATCATCTTCCTTCTTCAGCATCAAGTGTAGAACAGCCTATGAAGCACACAGCAGTTGTAATAAAGCCAGATAGCATCCAAAATAACAGGAATGCTTGAAACACATGGGAAATCTTAGCTGTAAAATTGTTTGCGTATACCTTAAATATGTTTGTTAATTATCTAGAGAGATGAAAAGTAAGAAAGTGTAAACAGCAAATTCCATGAAGAAAGGGGTGTGTACCTTGAACATTGATGGCCGTGCATCGGCAGCAATGAATTCTTCATTCAAGCATTTACATTTCATGGCTACTTGATAATCTCCCTGGAGACACATTAAGATTATTTGTTCTTTCTCGACAAGTTGCAGAAAGTGTAATTAACATGGATCTAAGATTACCAATAAAATGTGTTGCAAAGTGGAGATAGTGCTTTTTTAAGATTACCTTGTAAATGAGCATTTCTACAAGTAACATTTCAATCTCGTAAGCTTCTTGTGGTTTTTTAGCATGACGAGATACTGCTTTTTTAAGTATATCCACTGCAATAGCTTCCCTTCCTCCCATTTCCAGCTTTGCCACAACACTCTTCCAACAAATAACAGAGACAGGTCTTAGTTAGCAAGAAGCAAGCGAATCAAATCAGAGAATTAATTAATTAATGTGTCGAACCTGCAGCTTCTTCAAATCAAGATATTCTTCTTCAAGTAAAGCCTTTAAAAGATCCTCGGCTTTGTTTAATGCTCCATGGTTTCCGCATGCTTGAATAAAATCATCAAATCTCTGCAGTGCTAGATCTCCACCATGTAGCTCTGCAAAGGACTTGGACCTTGTAAGAACACGCCTTTTCTTCAGGGCCCGCTTACGCATCGCGTAGATACATACACTAACCAAGCCAAGGATCACAAAACTTGTTGCAATCCTGGCAGCCTTCCCATAATCAACGGTGACACACAAAACAAATTTTTCCACATCTTCATAATAATTTCGAGTAACTGTAAAATCAACTAAGCTTCCTATCAGTTGTTTCATTTTGAAGCTTTTCTTCCTTTTTCTCTTTAGATAAGAAAACTTGAGATGAGTGTTTCTTCCGAATCCTGTGGCTGCAAATAAAAGGCGCTAGTTATATAAAAAGCTGCTGGGAAATTTATATCAACAATTGTTCTTATTCCAGCCTTGGCATATGGGTAAAGAAACTAATTATCTTCTTTTATCAAGAATCTTTATCCACAATTACTTTAGGTAATGACAAATCTCTTTTATCAAGCAATGCCCATATATATGCCTTGCTTAACAAGTTACGGGTATTTGCAAAAAGACAACGTGTAACGTGCGTGACTCTCTCTACTGACCAAAAGAGTGAACCTTACAAAAAATTAAATTCTTTGGCAGATTACCTTTTGAAAGCAATAAAATGTCTCTTCCTTGTGGAAATGTATTCCGTACTTGTAAAGCAATAAAATTATCCTTCACTAATCCATAAATAAATTTATGACATTGGCATGTTGGAATGATTAATTTGCTCACTATTTTTAATACTAGTTTCTTCTCTGCGGTGTCCATCAGATGGAATCTGCAATTAGCCTACGCTATACTCCCTGGCCTACGCCTACGGCTACATTTCGCCTATCCTCTCGCTCCATAGGGGTGAGGGCAAGCAGATCTGTTCATCTTAGCTTAAGCCATGCTTCTCTTCCCCATTGTTCCTTGCGGCACCAGGCTGCACACGTCTCTGGGCGTGTGAATTGCATGCTTGATGAGAATGAGAGGTTCTCGGTGCCTTCAAAGAAAGAGGGGAGGGACAACAACGTGATAAGAGGAATGACAGGACTTTCTCTGGTTATGGCTTGTGTTGTTGGAGTATTTAATTTCAGTAATAAGATGAACCCTAAATTGATCACAGCGTATGCTTCTTTCTTTCGTCCAAATAATCCTGTTCAAACTAGTTCTGAAACTCGATATCCAGTTGTACAGTTTGATAGGGCAGAGTTTGCACTGGCCTCAGTGTTGGAGATGGTGAAGCACACAAATTCTCAAGGCCAGACTCAGCCTCAGATCAAAAGTTTTTCTAAGGATGAGATCGACCGACTAAAGGTTCCATTCCTTCCATTTTGCTTAATGCTAGCTGTTACTACTCTGTGAATTGCAACGAAATCAATAGCAAATCATGACGCATGAAAGACCAGTAATTAATTAATTATTCACTATCTTTTTCTTGTTTCAATAGCAACACCATCACCATTTATTACAATCTAGGTGACGAAACAAATGTTGCTTGTTATGTTTGAGCAATAAGTTTGTTTTTAAAGCCCTCTCTTGTTCTTTTATTTAGCTATATGCAGCGGGTCAAACAAAATCTCAGAATCCTGACGAAGCATATCAAATACTGAAAAAGGAATACGAGAAATTAAAGAAACAGAGAGAAGGTGGTCCAGAGCAAAAACAAAATCTGGAAATGGCAATGATAGAAATTCTCATACTTCAGGTACTCATGATCAAATTCCCTATCTACCTTCCTTGGATAATAATAATGATAAATTAATAATTTGAGTCCGGTTTTCGTGTCTAAACTCATCAATTGAACCATTTACTGCTTAACCTAAATTTTTTTATTTATTCCGTCTACAGGGTAAATACGAAGAGGCACAGAAACTGCTTGATAGTCGAATTGATAAAATTATCGGGGGATCTGGAGAGCCTAACAATTATGGTCGAAAGGTTCAAAAGTTTTAGTTTTGTGATATATTCAAATTTGAGAAAAAAGAAAGTCACTCTTGTAATTTAATTACACTTTAATTGCTTATAACTTGTTAGTACATAATGTACGTACAGCTAAGTGACGACGAGAAGATCGAACGGCTGGAATACTATTCCTTCGGAGAATCAAAACCTAAAATCTTTCTTTACAAGGTTAGTCTCTGCTGTCTTGATTATCATACAATTAATTATTTTACCTTTCTTCTAATTTGATCACGATCACCATCACATTCACATCGTGCAGGCTGTTTTGCATACAATGTTGGGCAACAAAGAAGCAGCGAAATGGGGGAAAGCCTTCGGAGATAAAATTTAACGCGCATGGATCAACTCCTTAATCAATTTCAAGAGAATATATCTTAATTTATGTTTGTTTTTTTTATTCATTTATTTATTTATTAATTAATTCTAGACTCCCTTCCTCCAACTGCAATTATCATCCCTCCGACTTGTTTGCGATTAAAAGTGATATCATGTTATTTATTTTTTCTTTGACTAAAAGAAACGTCAACCGTCCACCTCTCCATCTCAATCTCAATCTGTTTGTACCCATTCGTTCCATCAACAATGTAATTCTCACTGTTTTTTCAACATATGCATGCACGTTACCTAAATATGACTCAAAACTCTCTCGCACACGCCTACGCTTGTTCTTCTCAAGAACAAGAACTGCTGTTAGGACCACCAAGTCAATTAATAATCTATTCAAATTAAAAGCCTAAGGATTTTATACTGTATCTAACTTGCCCCAACTCTGTATGGATGATGAGTCTAGCCAGTACAACCATTGCATTTCTCACTATTGCATGTGTTTGTGAATGTAGATATCAATATCTGGCCCACATGATCTTGCTTGAAAGCAAACGAAAAAGCGGAACAGATACAAATTACATGATATCAGTTTCAAGGGTTTCATTATTATAGAGGGAGGGAGAAATATATACACACACACACACACATAGTCATACTAGGAATTATAAACCGTTTCTTTAAGGGTGACATCACATGGCCATGCCACTCAAATCCCATTGAAAAAGGTAAGTGAAGGATGTGTCATAGGCAGAGCAAAACAAGCTGTGGGCATGCAGGACCAAAGCGTGGTTATATAGCCATAGCCATCAGTTATAAAGCTAAAAAATAAGACGTTTTGAACAATGAGGAATGGCTATCAATTCAAATGTGAATCACCGTTGGACAACCTGGACACCATAACAACTACTGCACTGCACCATAACCCAAGCAAATCAAATATAATTTTGACAAAACCTAAAAAGCAGCAGTGAATGAGGTCTGACCACGTCACCCTCGTGTCCACGTGTTGGCACCTGGACAGGGTTCTCGTTTAGTGAGCCAAATCCAAATCCTCTGGAATTTGACACGTATTTGTTCTTCAATTTGCACAACCCTCGAAGTATAGAAAAGAACTGGAAAGGGCATTGCTTTCTGATTCACTGAAAGTTACAGTGCCCGCACGATCATCAGAAAGCAGATCGTAAGATGGCTCCCTTTCCCACGTGCCATGGCATTGGCAGTGCACCAAAAAGAGTGTTGAATGGATATTTCATGTCTTTCCCAAACACATACATACCTATAAATATAAATATCCCACCTTTTTGTGTCTCTAAAGAAAGGCCGTCGATTGTTCTTTCTTGCAAAGCAAAAATGTCCGCGCGTGTTATTTCACTTAAATTCTCAAAGGAAGCCTATTTGTCATAAAAGTCGTACAATCAGCTGCTTGCTGGCAACTTATGTTATGGTGGACGCACATCATGCTTCTAAATCATTGTGTCTATAATTTATTTATTGTGGAAAGCAATCCCAGATAATTTAATGCACGTACTAGATTTCTGTGGTCATCTGTTCACTCCAGTACATGAGGAAGGGAACTCATAATGTCTGTTGAATCTTCTCCACTATATAACTTGAGCTTTATACAACTTGGCCCTTCAAATGAATCTAAAGGGTAAAATGTCATGAGAAATAAAGGATAGAATTAATGTCAGAATACATGGACCATGAGGGCAACTCATTGACTAAACAAGAGTCTTTCCGTAGACTACTCAATATGCATTTTACTCGGAGGCTACTTCTTAAGCTGTATTGCGTTTTTTTATTAGTCAAGGAAGGGGGATGCATCTGACTTGGGGACCCTTATTATTATTTTGTTTTGGAGTATTATTTTGCTTAGTCTAGTCAATGAAGGGGATGTATATATCTTCCAATTTTTTATTTTTTTTTTGCATGAAACCACTCTTTTTGAGGTTATATTCTATTTTGTTAAAAACAGAGAAATAGTAAGGGAACACCCATAAAATTTCATCTTTGACAGGGCAAGAATTTTTATTTTTTTATTTTTAAGCAAAATATCAATACTTTTTTAGGTCCACACAGATTGGTTTAGTTTGGTCATGCAAATGAGTTTTTCTAAGTATGCAACAAAATTAAAGAAAAGATTTATTAGAGAATGGTCAAACTTTTAAGATTTCATACACAGTAACTGAGTTTCTAGATGGGCAAGAAACAATGTATGTAATTCAAAGATGCACTTAGAAGTATCATTGTCGTTAGTTCAGGAGAGACAGATTAATAAAACGACTCACATTTTCAGCAAGCGTTTGTCCAAAAGCGTACAAGTTCTAAGGCACCACTAGTAGCTTCATTTTCATTCCAAATGGTCACCATCGGTCATCTTTGACCAAGCTCATTTTTTTATTTTTTTTTTCACGTTCATCTGCTTATGCTTGTCTGTGTGTGTGTTAAAGGGACACATATGACAGGCTTTTTTCCATGGCCAGAAAGAAATAAAGAAAAAGCAGGTTTTATGGAGAGCCATTTGGTGAATTGCTAGCCAATGATAGGAATAATTTAATATTATGCACTTTATAAAACCACTGAGATGAATGCAGAGAAAATGTCAAACGTAGGCTAAATACCATGTAAAGAGATTTATTTTAATTGAAACAGGTATTACTTCTTGTCCAGATTTTTTAATTAAATAGAAGCGAACTGACCAAAACAAACCGAAGTGAAAAAAAAAAAAAAATTGAAAATAACTAATACATAAATCCTATCAAAATCGAAAAGATGTCGTGCATATTGCTGATAATGATGCATTGCACTACATATTTTCAAGATCAGTTTGATGAATATATATATAGAAGGGCATCAGAATGAGGAAGAGTCGTATAATATTCCCAACGGAATACCCGAAGTTGGATAGAATCCATATATACTATAATGAGGAAATGGGGAATATGTTCTCTATCTCTACCAATTAACATAAAGTTGACTGTTGTTGTATAAAATACTATTGCATTTCTGTCACCATAAGAATGAGACTTGCAAAGCCAAAATGCTTTACATATATATATCAGAAATAAATTAATGGTAATGGTAATGGTATTACTAAACTAGCGCTGTAATTTAATCGCCATAGTACATTTCTTTGAAGATCTTTGTGGTGTTATTAGACAAATCATCTCTGTTTCAACCCATTTGTCTTCTTTGATGCAGACATTTAATCGACTTATTTATTCGAAGCTAATTCCTTGAAAGGTCAGCCAATGGTATATATTCAGATATGGGGACAAAATAATACAAACTGTAACAAATCCTAGGTTAATTTGTCATATAGTACTCTTGTACCAAGAGATATTGTTGACTAGAACTAGACTACTGAAACTTAACATATATCCATCCAGATGATCAGGTAAGGATTTTCATTTCCAAAGAAGAGATGTTTGGTTCAACAATATACAAACCCTATAACATTAGAGTACAAGTGTCAATAAGATCCAAGTCATGAGCACTCTTTCGTGGATAAAGAAAGGAATACATATATAGGGAAGATCCGTACCTAACTAATTCTGTATCGATCATACCAAACTAAATCACTGATATTTATGATTTTATTTGTCTATCGCCTAACTTGCTTTGTATTTAATTTGTATATATCTTCGCCCAACAATTCATCAATGGAAAAATACACACAGAGACTAAAATCGTACATCTTGCCCACATACTTTAATAAAGGATTCCAAGATATTTTACTTAATACATACATTACAAACTATATACCAAAAAACATTCCAATGCATGAGCATATGTTTATCATGTATTTTCAGTTATAAAAAAAAGAAGAAGAAGCAATCAACGGTTATCTTTTTTTTTTCCCTTTAAATATTATGAAAGTGGAAAATGTTCCATTCAATGACCAAAACGTAGTGGTTACTCAATTAGGAGAATATAAGCCTTGAAGCTTTTGAGGGGCCCTTTTATCCCCACAACCTTTCTATTTTTCTCAAAACTGCAGCCCCCACCCCACACCCTAAAGAAAATAAAAAATAATTAAGCATAGAGATGGATGAGGGACGGAGGGGACTTGCCATCCCCGTCCATTTCCTTTGACTATGTTTGTCAACGACTATATATATAGGACACAAGCTCGCATGCATATTTAAAGAGACAGAGAAAGGCACTTAAATAAGAATATGGCACTGACAGAAACATGCACTAATATATATATATTCACATCACATTTGGTTGTTCTAGAATTAGTCATTTACGATGCTTAATAATTAAGGGCTTTGCCATTTCTCCAAATGGCTACATTCCTAACTTAGATTATGACATCCTCATTGAATATTCTTTTCTAATTACTTTACTGTGCAAGATTCAAAAAATAAAAGGTGATCATTTTGTTTTCTTTAAGCTTAATTTGAACGAGCTTTTGCCCCATCGTTATACCACAAATATATTGTTGTAAGTTTTGAAAACCTTCCACTAACCCCGATCGATTTAATGGTTGTAATTAAAATTCCCCAGATTTTTCTCATCATTTTGATAGCAACCTTAGAGTTTGAGAATCTCATGATGACATTTCACCAATTAATCAAAAAGATTCAGCATACATAACAAATTAATTTCACTTTCCTCTTCTACTTTCTTTTTTATTGCAATTGGTTAAATTGATGATAATTGAGTAGGAATGATAAATAGTTAGAAAATAGATCTTACAGAAAAAAAAAATTAGAAAATGGAAACTCACACACAAAAAAAAAAAGTGGTGTAAATGAAATTTTTATATTTATGGAATGCTTATTGCTTTAGGCCATAAAATCTGGGCAGATGTTTCGTTCGGTCTGATTTAAGGGGTTTTTTTTTTTTTTTTTCACCTCTACTTTTTTATGTGACGTCTAATGAATTAACTTGTCTACCTGATATTCACCAAGAAAACAAAAGCATGATACACTTATGAAAATATATTATATATATAATATATAATACTTTCTAATTGTTTGAAATAAGGAAATGAAGTAAAAAAAAACCTAACAAATTTATTCTCATTATAAATTCTCATAAAAGTCTCATTATAATTAAACATGCACAATTATATTATATATATTAATCGATTGAAATTTCATTGACGATGCGTGTATCTTATACGTGACCAAATATGAATTTCACATCCCTTTTTTTTTAAAAAAATAAAATTAAAGATGCATAATTTTTATATATTAGTATACCAAACATGTAATGTCCAAGAAACCAAAATAGTACAGAAAATTTATAAAGAAACAAAAAGTATAATAATTAATTAGAAATGGTATGACAAAAAGGAAAGTAAAATAAAAGCTTATGATTTAAGATATATATGGTTTTCCTAGCTAAATGAAATTGTTAAATTTTATTTGGAAAAGAAATTCAAATTGGAATTGTCCATCTAGCTAGGATGACATGGAAATGAGTTTAGTACTAAGAAATCTTCTTGAATTGACCATACACTAATAACTTTACCTTCATGAATGAATTGAATTGACTGCTTTTTCTGTGCCTAAACCTTCTAGAAAGTGACCCGATTTTCCTGCGAATTTTGGATTACACAAAGCAGCATTTAATTTGGTCATATATGTTATATTTAAACTAATTAATACTCATTCTAAAAATTTTTCTTTTTCTTTTTTACCAAATTGTAAATGGTTTCGAAACTCTGGAAAATGTAATTATTATTAATGCACGAAAATTTGTTTTTTCTTCTATCTTCCTTTATTTATATCTGTTATGATAATGAAAATTTAACGAGAAACTATAAATTAATGATATAAGATATTTATCAAATTCTGATTATATTTGTCATGCGGGTATAAAATTGATGTAAAAGAAAATGGGTGCAGAGAATAGAATACAAGTTTGTCCCAAAATAGAAACTTGTATGAAACTCACAAAAGAAAAAGTGAAAGCTAGAAGAAATAGTTCGAATAGGATTAAAAAAGATTTTGGTAAAATTTAATTTATATTTGTGTCTCGATAGTATAAATGCCAAGGCAGACAATCAAAGCCAGATGGCTTCTCAATATAGTTTGTAACGACTCTTCCTCCTCGCTTTCATGCATTAGCAAATAGCAATCCTCACCCTCAGCCCATTTGCTCCCTTTATAAGGCACCCCCATCAATCTCTTCACACTCACAACAACAACAACATCAATCTCAAATCCTTTCCCTTCTTCTTGCCCTGTCTTTCTCTGTTAGCTTCAGCAACCATGGTTGTTGTGTCCCAACCAGCATTAAACCAGTTCCTTCAAATCAAGACATGCAAGAACACAACCACCTTGTTGAGTGGAATCCCAGTGGTTGATCTCTCAAGCCCAGAAGCCAAAACTCTGATTGTCAAGGCTTGTCAAGAATTTGGCTTCTTCAAGCTTGTCAACCATGGAGTTCCGTTGGACTTCATGGCCAATTTAGAGAATGAAGCTCTCAAGTTCTTCAACCAAGCCCTGTCTGAGAAAGACAAAGCAGGGCCACCTGACCCTTTTGGCTATGGCAGCAAAAGAATTGGCTCAAACGGTGACATGGGTTGGGTTGAATATCTCCTCCTCAACACCAATCCTGATATCATCTCCCCTAAGACCCTTTTCATTTTCCGGGAAAACTCTGAAATTTTCCGGTAAAAAAAAAAAGTTCCACAACAAATACCCTGTTTTTCTCTCCTCTGCTTTTTCTTTTTTTTTTTATATGTGCTAAATTTAACCAATTTTGCAGTTCTGCTGTGAAGAAATACATCTCAGAAATGAAGAGGTTGTGCTACCAAGTACTTGAATTGATGGCTGATGGACTGGGTATTCAACCTAGGAATGCGTTTAGCAAGCTTTTGAGAGATGAGAAGAGTGACTGCTGCTTCAGAGTGAACCACTATCCACCATGTCCAGAACTTCAAGCAATAGCATTGAATGGACGAAATTTGATTGGGTTCGGCGAGCACACAGACCCACAGATCATATCTGTCTTAAGATCCAACAACACATCAGGCCTGCAAATCTGTCTCAGAGATGGAACTTGGGTTTTAGTCCCACCTGATCAGACTTCATTTTTCATTAATGTTGGTGACGCCCTGCAGGTACTATTACCATTAAATATCAAATTTATTTTCAATTCATTAATGAAATTGTTTATGGTTGCCCAAAAGCCAATTCCTTCCTCGTAATCTGCTTGCAAGTTGTAATTTTCATGGGTTTTCCCTAATTAATGATTTCTCTCTCCCTATTAGTCATGAGATGGTTGACTTTCAAACATCTTTCACTTTCGTTTTTTTTTTTTTGAACTTTTTACTGAAAAATATAGTTTGTTTTCTAATTGAGTGTGTTGGGGTAAAACCAACGCAGGTGATGACTAATGGAAGGTTTAAAAGTGTAAAACACAGGGTTCTGTCTGAGACAAGCAAGTCAAGGTTGTCAATGATCTACTTCGGAGGACCATCTTTGAGTGAAAAGATAGTTCCTTTACCTTCAGTGATGTCAAAGGATGAAGAGAGTTTGTACAAAGAGTTCACATGGCATGAATACAAGAAGGCTGCCTACAAGTCAAGGCTTGCTGATAATAGGCTGAGTCTCTTTGAGAAATCTGCAACCCAAACCCAAACCCAAACCCAATGAATGAGATCATGAGAGACACATCAAAGTGATCAAAAATCAAACTCTCCCACCTTTTAAGCACATATATATTAGCTTTTTGGTCAAAGATCAAATATAGATTTCCAAGAGTTGACTCCACTTAGACAAATAAATATATATAATATGGGAAAATGATAGCTTGTTTATTACTACTATCTTCTAGAATTCTACCCTATTTGCTTTGTTTTTTCCTTCCTTTTCAACTTGTTTAATGTAAGGAGCTTCACATAAAAAAATAAAATAAAAAATTGTAATGAGCTACTCTTTTATTATCAAAGCAACTTTTCGGAAGTTAACTTAAAAACTCCTAGGTCACAAAGACACCCGAGTGCCCCCACCATTGTCCAAGTGTCTCCTCGGATAAATGCATCTTCTATTTCTAATAGTATATGTAATTATTAAGTGATATTAAAAATATTTTCACCAAGGCTTATAATTATTTTGTAGCCAAAATATTTAAAAATATTCAACTCAGAAAAATGTTCAGTTACGTGCATAAAGATTTAGATTATAACTTATTTATTTTGTTTAGAAATTCATTTTTAAATGAGTTAATACTCAAGTATTATCACACTCATTGTATGAGATTTGTTTAAAACAAAAACATTAATAGGTAATTCTTCTCTATAAATTCAACTTCAAAATTTTAAATATATAATTTTTTACATAAATCACCTTAAAAGTTTAATTATTGTTATTTGAATCAACATTTTATTAATTATTTAATATTTATTTCATAAAAAAAATTACATAAACTGTATGTTACTTTTTTTTTTTAAAAAAAAGAAACCAAGTTAAGAAAAATAGATATTATATATTCTCATAAAAAATGGATATTATATATATATATATATATATATATATATATATATATATATATATATATATATATTCTAATGAATAGATAGTACTAAAAGATTTTATAATTATTCCATAGTCAATACAAATCCTTCTCTCTATATTATATGCTCTGGCACTTTGACAACCTAAACTAGTGATCTAGCAAGCTAGGTCTTGCCTTTGGGTTTGCTTTGGGCAAATCACACTCAAATAGGCCTAGGTTTAATGCTTAATTTGTAGATAAAATATCCGTTGAGAATGATGAAAAAGCTTTAATTTTGAAACAAGGAGGTTACTGTCCCCATCCCCATTATTTATTCAAAAGCTTTCATGACGAGCGTAGAATCAAATATAAACATGTACTAATTAAAAGCAAGCAGGCCCCAAAAACCAGATGGCCTTCCATTTTCTCTAATGGTAATGGTAATGGCTATCTTTTTTCATATACTTCATTTTCTCTTTTCACTACCTATTTGTTAGGACCCAGCAAGCCTTGAACATACGAGAAAAGCACTCCGTGTAATATGTGGGCTGATATTACAAATTAACCTAAAAATAAATTAAGTTATTTTTTAAAATTATTTTTATTTTAACTTACATTTACATATTTAATAATTTCAAATGTTAGTCTCTTATATATTAAGTCTAAGCCTTCTCACTCTTGAGCGAGACTATAATTTTACATGTAAGCCAACATTTATTGGCTAAATCTTAAATATTACTTCTCTTATATCTTAGGTTAAACTACTTGTTAAGATCTAAAGAGACTTAGACATTAAGAAAAAATATTAGCCATTAAATCGTTTATACTTACATTTTTCTCATAAGTCTTAATTTCTTTTAATATGATAATTCCTTTTTATTTCAATTCACACTTACATATCTAATATCATATTATATACTATTATATACTTTGCCTTTAATTAATTAGTAGAAGAGATGTGAAGACCAGCTCTAAATTTGTATTTGGAGTCCCCACTTTGGCACTTCCCCACGCATACGAGAGAGCTAGATAGGTTGAGATAATTAACAGAGGTAGGGTTTGTTTGGGGTATATATATATATATATATATATATATATATATATATGCGCCATTTTCCATGTTCCACGCTTCCGCTCTAACCAAACGTTAATTAATTTCTTCATTACCATCATCATAGTGCCGTCAAATCCTGTGGTACTCATTTTTATTCCGTACCAACAAACAATTCCCTAATTATTATTTGCTTTGTTGAATTCACTACCTTTTTAATGTATGCCTGCGTGGAAGCCCTTGTTCCCCACCATGACAATTCTTTCCTTCACCTTCACGGGGCCCCCCCTTCCTTCCCCTTTTTTTCTTTCCCTTTGGCCATTCCTTTGCAACAAATCAGTCAAATCGTGCCATCATCATTTGCAATTATCATATTTTTGCAAGAAGCCCTATTTTATCAACAAGAGAAATCAGTAAAAGAGAATAAGAAATTATTGGATGTGATTATTGCAGACATTCTAATCTTTGTTCACAAAAGCTCTCTCTTTCTCGTTTTTGGCTTACAGTGAATGGGGTTATTGCAGACCTTCAAATTCCTCTTTCTTTTATTTATCTTTTTCGTTTTCTTCTTGAATTTATAAAGAATTAATTGACAAGTTTTACTTTATATATAGTCCAAGTGACGAAAGCTGGACAAGATTTATAAATCAACATGGATTTTAGTTACTCTATTTGTTTCAGAACAAAGCTGTAATATTTTTTCCCCTTAGCCTTTCAATCAGATCAAAGATGATTGGAAAATCGTGCTTGCTTACCTTTCACCATAGCAATGAACAATAACGATGAGTTTAATAATCAAACACCTAATGATTACCATCCTTCAGATACTATTGATCCTATAGGTTGCTATCATAATTAATAAACCACTTTGTTAGTTAAATTGACAGTTAATATACCACAAGATTCAGCTCCAAGAATATTTTACATGTACTGACATCCATCAAGTTATTAATTGTGTCGTCTCTGAAGCTATTCTGATATATTTCCTGTGGTGCTATGCTCGTTAAAAGGCCATCAAGAGATTCGTAATAGTCTCTCCATATGCAGATCATGAATGTGTGCTATTCTGATATATATGCAAATAGTTGCATCTACTTATATAAAATTTTAGAATCCACTAAAATTTTACAAAATCGGAACAAAAATTCTAGTTGACAAATCTATAGGGTGGAACTGTCTTTGTTTGAGATTCATCACTATAGTAAAGTCATTCAAAGCTCTTGAAATATAAACAATAAGAATATTTGAAAGTTTATAACGTTAAAAAAATTAGGACTTTCATATGGTACTTCCATCATAAAATGTCCACTAGTCAACTATTGATCAAAATTCCCTGAGACATATCCCATCTTAAAACCGAAAAAAGAACTTCAGTTAATCAAAAGCATCTCATGATATTACGACACGCAAAATGAGTGTTGTCACATATATCCAACATGATCATCTTAAGTCTATGCTTCTTTTCTTTTGGTTCGTTGGCTTGGTACCTTATGCCTAACTATAGTGAAAACACTTAAAAATGCCTATACAAAGAACTTAACCCTACCTCTTCTTGTCTCCAATTTAATATTGGACTCCAAATAGAAATTATTTTAATAACTCTGATGGCAGTGACCTGTGCAAATAAATCTACTTTAACCAATAACTACTGAAATTTTTAAGTAATATTTAGCATATTGCAAACTTTCTATAACATTTTTTTTTTCGTTGATACCACTGCCATGATTTAAATACCGAATACAAACCAATTCTACTCCGTTAAATATCAAAGGAAATTAAAAGGTCACGATGAAAAGGAAGAATAATTTGAGATCCATGAATAGAATGCCTTCTTTTTTCATTCCTATGTGGACGGAGGAGGATACCCAAAATACTACCAAAGAATTATTCTTGTCCAACTTGTGGTCTGCTTTCTGCAACAAAAGAGTTACATAAAATTGACATTCTTCATCTTCGATACAATGAATCTGATTCCTTAATTAATTTGAAACTTTGCAAAACTCCGATTCAGATTATGTTCAATGCTGTGATAGTTACCATAAAATAGTGCCAAAAGACCAGAGTTATGTACCCACTTTCATTAACAACGTTTGCTTCCATTGATATGATATTTGAGTTTTGCATGCATGCAAGAGAGAGATATATACATGGCTTCTCATAATTGCCTATTCCATTAAGTCATGACTGTTTGGTGAATCATATAACAAAACAATATGTAAATTTGTTATGGGGAAAACAGTGCTTCCCACTTTGCCTTGCCTTATTTCTTTTCAGAAACTCTAGTTCCGCATGCTTATGATTATTTAATATATATTCCAGCTAAAATAAGTTATTAGTTTAAAATTGTGCAGGCTATAGCGCATTACGTAAGTCAAAAACAACGCTTAATTAAGTATTCTTAGAGCAATAAGGGTCATCTGATTGTGGCTTCATGATATTTGCAACTATATATACACAATAATGCCAGATTGTACAATGGCAGCAACCTAAAGTTTCCATTCTTTTATAAACTAAGTCTTACATACTAAACTTAATTAGATATCATAAAGTGCCTAAATATAAAAGTAATATGAAATAAAATGTTGTGTAAATAACAAAAGTCACCACTTTTTGTATTGTAACACTTCCCATTTTCATGTCCCTCTATCATTTTTCCACCAAGAAATATAGCAATGGTAGATTCAATGATTTGGACGGCTATAAATATGCCTTTATCCCTGTTGAATCTTTTCTTATTAGGATTTTTTTTAAAAAAAAAAAAGGGAAAATGATTTTTGTGAGTATACATTAAAGGAAATATAAATGGTTTATTATGTTGAGAAATATGAATAAAATCGGAACAACTTAATTATTTATTTGGTGGCTATGACCAGTGGTGGAACAGATTGTCTTTTAGGAGTAGATTTTGGCTCTTTGGAAACTGTCTGCAGGATATATCAGCAATTGAAAGCATCCTATTAGATTCAACAACCAAACCCCACAAAGCAGATCATCCACTCAGAATTGATTTGCGGAAATAACTTATTTGACTTGGTATACATAGAAACCAACGAGAGAACTGATGAGAGCTAGACAAAGGGGATTGTTTCTCTGAAAATGTGTGCTCCTAAAGGAGGACCGATTTATCGTTGAGGATTGAAGCTTCTAGACTCAATTAATGGTAGAAGGGCAAGAGAAGAAGGAAAAAAAACAAAAAGTTGCTAAAAACAGGAAAGATAGAAGAAGAAGCTGGGGGAAAAGAATTAAGTCACGACAATGCATGGTTAAGTTTGTTATGAATAATCAAGACACTGTTAATGATGAAAAGTGTATCTAACATATAAACTAGTTTATAAAGCATAAAGTATTTAACGTAAAGATCAAGTCAATATTGTGTAAAGCATTGGGCTGCACAGACGCATAAATCATGTCAATATTTTAGATTCGAAACAGATAAGATATGTTTTGACAGAGTTAGGGTAAAGTAGGGTTTCCTAGAAGTGGTTGCCTTGTTATTTTCTCGTACAGAATATACACAACAATATATCATATCATTCAAATG